>BSBK01008869.1:5000-325000 GCA_027943335.1 Chamaecyparis obtusa
TGCAACCATTCATTAGTTAGTTGAATCACACATAAAGTCCTCTTTTCAATATTTTCCTCCTCTTCCTTGGACCAATCAATAACAGGATCACTTTTTTCAACTGACTTCTTGAAGCTAGGTTCAATCAAATCAGATCCATCATTAGTTATTCCTTCAACATTGATCTGAAGTCTCATTGACTGAATCTATGATACGCACAATCTGCTATGTGAACTTTCTTCTACCTGTGATTAATCATAGCAGTCCTCCTAGAAATCTTCCAAGTGTGGTACATGAAACATATGAGACCTAAGTCCTAAACTACCACTAGCATAGTTTTTACTATCAAAACCCAATCTTTCAATAAAGTATTTGAAATCAAAATGAGAGATGTCACTTCCAATATTGATAGCATCTGCCATGGTTTTACATGAAAATTTACCCAATGATATAGGGAAAGCCTTATCCACTCCTCTTCAGGGATAAATCTTTTCAAGGCTGTGGTGAGTTGTCTGCAAATCTTAGCTAGGATGAAACAGTCAAGTACATACCTAGGCAACCTCATTGGTGGATCTTCAAAACCCCCAAGCCTGATGTAAGTAAATCTAGGAAACTGAATGTAATAGCTTCCATACTTAGTTACCAGCTCCCAGGTTTCTAAACTAATTCTCTTGTTAGAGATACCAGCTAGCTCAAAACACAGTTTACCCATGAATGTGTCGTGTACCCTTCTATAATTTTTAACAACATTGTCCTTCTGTAGAATTGGATAATATTCATAGACACACATGTCTGCAACCCAAGGTTGATGCGACATTCCATGCCATTATCTATTACAGGCCAAGTAATACATGAGATTGGAGGACTTGAAGAAACTGCTACCAGTCAATTTTGATGTGTTGAGTTGTTCTCTAAGGGAACTGGCAATTACTTCAGCCCAATCTAAGAGTTGTGTTCCTTATAAGATGATTTGAATATAAAAATACATCCAATCAGAGAAAAGATAGGCCACTTGGGACCCCCTTACTCTATGCAGCATCACCATTAAATCACTAATGTAGGGGCGAACATGGGTTATATTGAATTTCTTGGGCAAACGCGAACCCCCTCTTTGTGGATTTAGCAACCAACTTTTAGCTATAGAAGTGTGATTCACATCTCTATTTTCATTTAACTTAACAATGGACTGGGAGGGAGAAAAAGAAGAGGTCTTTTCTAGGAGTTGCAGTGCTTGAGTCACCATTTCCCTATTAACAGGCATTAAGACACTACCATCTTTCTTTTTGATTGACTCTGTCTGCGCATCATAATTCTGTATGCATTCAAGGATTAATTTCGAACAAATAACAACAGGAGGAAATGTCATTGTCGAACATGACCTACTATGCAGAATCTCCATAGTTGGAGTACTGTTGTGGTCCCACAACTATGCTTCCTTTTTAGCCTTTTGGCTTCAGGGGCACCCCTTTGCTTTTTGCTTATCTTTTGGTTTTTTTTGTTTGTTGTCCTTTTGTTTTTTGTTTTTAGTTAGTTTTCTTGGTTTTTGGTCTTGTCGGTCTTTCACACTTTCGGATGTTTGAAAGTCTGAAAAGGCGAAGGGTGGGAGAAAAACTGCTTTGCCTTAGGTGTTTCTGGCCCTGGTGTCTTTTCGAGATTTCAGAGGTTTGGAGTTTCAGCCTTTTGGAGGTCCAACACCCCCAAAAGGTTGAAAGGTCGATCAACCGGGGTGAAGACGTCAGTCGTTGGAATTGCCTATATAAGGCGCAAAGTAGTTTTTTCAATTCACTTTTTACACTTGCTTTTTCATGTTTTCAGAGCTTCTTCGCGCGCCTTCATTTCTTGCTCGTTGTCTTCATCTCATTTGTCGCCTTCCAACCTTCTTTGTTTTTCAAGGTTGGTGTTCCTTTCTCCTCTCTTCTCTTCGTGTCTTTGTCTACTTTTGGTCGTAGATTAGGGTTTCTTGTCATTTTAGCCTTTTTGGCCTATCCCTTAGGTTTAGTCTTTTTGTCAAGCCTGGTTTAGCCTCGGGGGTCGTGAGGCAGTCACCTCTCATCCCCTTGACGAGTTTGTGGTCAAACTCATCGTCAGACTCATTTTCGAGTCCAATTGACCAAACCCTAGTTTCAGACCTTCGCGGTCTGAAACTCTCATGGTTTCAAAACTTTGAGTCCCTAAGTGTTAGGATTGTTTCGGCATTTCAGTGTGTGACAACACCAAAAACATCATCTCCTCCGATTCTCTGAAACCCAGGGTCAAACTTTCCATCTCCTAAGTACCAAGCTTCGGCCATTTCGACCTTGTCGCACACCGAAGATTTTTCTTCCCCGACTCATCGAAACTTGTGTAGGGTTCAAAGTTACACTACCAAAACATCATGCTAAGGCACCCTTTTGTCATTTTGGAGGTTTCGACTTGCGAAGATCTAACACCTCTGATTCCCTGGAAGATCGAAAGGAGGGATTTGCAAGCATTTTATCCCAAGCCTCTTTTTGCATTTTCGGCCCTTTCAAAGGTCCTGCACCCCCCGAAGGTCTAAAAGGCCGAAAAGGGTCTTTTGTAGCCTTTCTGGGCTTAAATTTGACAATATAATTTGTTTTTCTAAGATTTTCTTCTCTCCTGTTATTGATTCATGTCTTGTCCTCGTTGCAGGAATGGCTGAGAAAGTCGTAGCATCACCAACCATGAAATATCAGTTCAAGGGGTACCATCCAGCCTCAAAGGTGACTAACCTACATGCCGACATCATAGACATAGACATTGGAAATATAAGCTGGAATGATTACTTAACAAAATGTGCATAACCAATGGGACGCTCAGAAGATTTGCACTTCATTGGTGCACTGCTCCATGGTGAACATAGCGGCTCATCCAGTTTCTATCCTATCTTCAGACCTTATCAATACTTTAGCCAGTCACTATGAACCTAATGAGAGGATGGTAAAGAACAGTGTTGGAGAAGTGGTCTTAGATCTAAGGCCAAATAACATAGAGGATGTCTTCCACTTGCCCAAAGGGGTCGACAAGTTCTTCAACTTTCATATCAATAAAGGGATGAAATTCTATAATAAGGATTGTCTCCAAGGCTCATAGCACCATAAACAATGAATACCTGATGCATCCCATGCCAAAGAACAAACTAGATAGAATTAACATGAGGAAGCGGGTGCATGCAGGATGATATCGAAGCTGCAATCACCAATGATCAATAGGGTTTATGGGTTTTCAAAATCTAGTCAGTTGGAACCTTGGATTGATCGTACTCATCCAAAAGATAAGGGAGAGACAAGCAAGGTTCCACTAGGCTACCATTCTGAGTGATAATCTTGATGAGCAGTTAGTCTGAGTAAAGACTGATCCCCATTTCTACATGACATCCTATATTGTGTACCTACTAGCTACCAGAGGCAGTGTATCTAGGTTTGAGCAAGGTTGGTGCAATGGGAGATCTGAACACCTGGTCATTTACACTATATCCTCAATTGGTGAGGAAGGATTTTTACACACATAATAGCCTAGACTTCCAAATTTTTCAATGATGTCTTCGTGTTTGCTATCATACGCTCCATTGAAGGAGACTATGCAAAGAGGATGTCCACTCAAAGCTACTGCCAAAGTAAAGGCCCTTGGGGTGTTCTACATACAATTCCAGACTTTCACATACATTTGGGTGGCAGGAAGCACCCTGGCACCAAAGAAGCTACCCAGGCACCCTTTGGACATAGTTGTCCTCTTGGAGATAGCAAGTCAGCTATCTGACACACATGAATACATAAAACATAAGAAGAAACACTGTTGGGACTTCCCCATCTCCATCGACCCCCATTGTATTCAGGATATGAAGGTCTGCAAATCTCTGACCTGGGAACAGGATGAATTCCCACTACCAACCTACAATTTGGTAAGACCTGTGTGTGTGAATTTTGTACCTTTGTAGACACAACACTTCAGTAAAACATTAGAGGTTAGCTAAAAATCAAAATCATGCAAGTAATTGAAAACTAAACTAACCAAGCGATTTATTGCCTTCTAATAGATGCGAGTATGTATTCTCAGATTGGACCGAGATTAGTGACCTTGACAACACCTAAATGAAGGATTTGAATGGAAAATCTAGATATGAATTGGATGCAAATTAATCTATTTTTTTGGATTTTAGATGCAATAATATGAAAAATCTGATATGAAACCTAATCTATATGAAAATTGATATGCAATACAATTAATCTAACAATGATATGCTAAAATATGAATGATCTCACAAAGTTGTTGATTCGCAAAGAGGCTTCAATTCTTTAGATACTAATTTGCCAGCATAAGTTTGTAAATTCTGAGATATGAGATTGAAGAGCTGAGCCTTGGTTTTATAGAAATCCAGGGCTTTGGGGATGCATGAAAAAAGCCATAAATCATTCAGATAAACTCAGGTTGATTTTTGAGTTATCAAGGAATTAAAGATAATTAATTCACAAAATCATGCAAAAATAACTTTTTAACTCAAATCAGAGTTGAGTTTACTTTTTTTTAAACAACTTGAATTGATTTTCTGATTTCAAGTTTAACTACTTTTTGAATGTGCATAATAATTATGAATTAAATAAATAAATAAAGTGATTTATTTCCAACTTAACTGATTTTAAAAAAAATAAAATAATTGATTTATGGGTTAATTAATCATTAAATCAAACTTTTATTCCAAAATAATATCATTAAATATGACAACTTGCTTTAATTAATTAAATAAGAATTTAATCAATTAATGATAGGAATTTTGATTTATTGTCAAATTTAAATAATAATAATTAGGAATAAATATAATTAAATTAAATTAAATAATTAAGTGGTGTATGTACCCAAAAATGGTCGCCTAGACTTTGGGCCCCATTTATTTGATTTATCAACCCTGAATCATTTTGATCAATAATCAATATTTTCAACATTATCAATTTCTTGATCAAATCTTATTTCGATCATATATTGGATTTTTATCCTTGGGCTAACCATTTATCCTAAGTCTTTATTTAATTAAAAGGAATATTTCCTCCCCTTTCAATTAAATAAAAAGCCCCACTTTCCTCTTATCCTAAGTTGCACAAATAAAGCATTATTCCTATTTTATAAAAAGGGAAAAAGCACTTTTTGTCTCACATGAGGCTCAAAAGTCAACACTTCACTTTCATTGGAGGATGTTTGTGCACATGGATTGCTCCTCTTTCAAGCTCCACCGTTGATTAAGATCTTTTGCCTCTTAATCTCCATGGTTCATTTCTCCTCATTTCTTATAAAAGGAGAGCTCTCTCCTTCATTTGTATATACCCACATTTTATGCTATTGTTATGCTGCAGGTTTTGGAGCTCTCTTTGAAGACACTCAAGCTTTGAAGCCTTGACATTCTTAGTTGCATTCCATAATAGTTTTGCTTTCATAGTTGCATTCATGGCATCCTTAGTGTAGATTTCCTTTTATGCAATCTCACATAGTCTAAATAGGAAGGATTTGTAATCCATTGCTATTTCCTTTCATAGATTAGATTTCTTTTCAAGCATTGCATTGTTATCATTTAGCTTAGCTTGCACATTCATACTAGTTGCATTTGCATTTCATTTTCATTTAGATTCTTGGAGATATTGGCATTGTTGCCCTTGTCTTCACTTGAATCTCTCATTGGATGGTTGACTAGCAAGGTCACTTTCTTGTAGCTCTAGCTGAGAGCAAAACTCATAGTCCCTTGCAACTCCATGCATAGAGAGCTATGAGCCGCTTTGTGAGGCCTCATTCTTGAGCAACCTTGCATGTAATGGTTCATAGAAGTGCATATTTTAGTGTGTACATTTCTGGCGCCCACCGTGGGGCAGAGTAGATAGCTTTGTCCTTTTATTTGATGCATTTTTCATCATTTTCGGATTAACTGTCGGGAAAAATCTGTGTCTCTGGTTTTCTGTCTCAGATTATCGCGCGACACTTCTCAGAAATATCGCGCGATATACTTCCTGTCTTGGCGCGATACTTCGCTCGGAAAAAGTATCGCACTCATATAGAGAAGTCTATCGCCTGGCATCGGGCGAAGTATCGCCTGGCATCGTGCGAAGTATCGCTCGACTGGGGAAGTATCGCCCGACTATAGGAAACTGTGTCGCGCGATACTGTTGGAGACTGAGAAACATCGCCTAGTCTGGCAGAGACTTGCGCTTTCAATTTTTTTTGTCCGAATTCGACTATTTTAGCTTGCTGTTTTGTTTTACTTTGTTTAATTAGGTCTAACCTGCTTTTTTTAGCTTAAATCCATTAGATTATTGCACATTTACATTTGAATTTTGATTTTGCTAACATTGTGGGCCTAACAAGTTGTGTTTGTAGGTGCTCTCATTTGCTTAAAAATTGCTAAAAACGCATGTCAAAGAGGGCTACTAACGGTTTTTGCAGGGCTGCCCAAGCATAAAAAAAAAAAAAAAAAAAATTTCATTTTTTGCTTGTTGTTATTTTCCTTTCATTTGTGGCATTTACTAATTGTATTAGGAATCTTAATACCTTGTGAAAGGGATTTTGAGGTGGTAGGAGAAGTATGCTCTTCACCTTTAGGTGAATCAGAAAATCTTGACCCATCTTAAGGTTTTGGAAGCAAGGGGGTAATTGATCTCTTTGCTTGGTGTGTTTGGGAGAGATTCTTGAGATAGGGGAGTATGCTCTTCACCCTTGTGGTGAATCAAAAACCTTGAACCTCAAGATTTGATCCATTTTATTTAGTTTAGGAATCCTTTAGCGGGCCTGCTCTTGAGAAATCAAGAGGAACGACTCAAGTGGGGACAACCTTGTCATCATTCTCCTTGGTGGCAAGTGATTCCAACTCACTATAATCTCAAGGCTATCAAGGACACCAAAAACCTTGATAGACATAACACTTGTCTTCGTTTGATGTGAGTAGCTCATGGGATTGCGACCATGAGGAAAATATTGAACAAGAATGCTTAAGGTACTCTTGAGGCCGCGAGGTCCTAGTCTTTTATGAGGAGCAAGAGGGGTGTTGTGAACGGAAATCCTTATTAAGAACCATTAGATAGAAGCCACCCTCTTTTAGCCGCTTATCTTCTTAGTGCAAGGATTGATCCAAGTGGTTTACCCGGATCACCTTAAGATACTCACCATATGTGTCCCTTTGGTTGTGTCATTTTGACATTTCCATGACAAAGCCAATATCTCTTGTGGGCAACCACTTGGTGTGAGGCAAATGGGCATCAAGTTGTGGGCTAAGTTGATAAGTATTGAGCCTTGTCTTGTAGGTAGTAATTGCTTGAATTGTCTTCGATTGTGTGATACCAGTGTAAACGTTCTCAACATACAAACAATCGGTAGCATTCATAGGGTGCTTTTTCAATTTTGATATCACAAGTGTTTGTCTTGGCAAGGTTGCTTTTGCCCTTGTTTCAAGTGTTTGAAGACATGTTTGATCCCTTGCTGTTTGCAAACCTGTCCAAATACTGTTGAATTTGTGACTGAAACCAAAAACATCAACCCTCAGACTGAAAATTTTGACCAAACAGACCCAAAAACGCAAATTTCACACAATTCTGGTCAAGAGTTGAATAATTCTGCAACAGTATCGTGCCCTGTAAGGCGAAGTATCGTGCGATACTTCGCACATGCTATAAATATCGCCCCCTTTGAAGAGAAATATCGCGCGATAGTTCACCCCTGACGGACTATCGCCCTGCCTGCCTGGAGTATATCGCACGCTAGTGTTAAGAAGTATCGCCTGTCTTAGGGCGAAGTATCGCACGGGTAGAGGTTTATCGCCCCAGTAGCCTGGAGTATATCGCCTGGTTCATTTTTGTCGTGCTTAAATTTTGGTCAGTTTCAGTTGCTGTCAATTAGGCCAGGTCTTAGAACAGGCTTCTCACCCTGACGTTTGAGATCTATCTTGACTCCAAATCTCTGGTTCTTAGTTCTCCGGGATAGCATCATTTGATTTACAAAGTCACTTTGGAATAATTGTCAAGTTAGAAAGCTATTCTTGGTGCCAAGGTTCATCTTTAAAATTGTTAGCTATATTCTGGGAAAATTTCAGTTCTCTTATTGTCCAAATCGCTTTCATTTTCAATTATCTTTTGGCCTAGTCCAACCTCCTGATTCAAAAGTGCAAGGGTAGTCACCCTTTGATTTGAAGCACCTCTTTGACAGTGTTGGTAAAGCCCCCTTTCTTTTCTTTTTTTCATCTTTCTTTGGACAATAGAGGATTTCGATTATCCTAGTTTGGTGTTGACACTTTGAAAGGTCACCTTATCATTGAGAATATCTCTCTTTCATGTCAGTTACGACAAGGTACCAAGTTAATCAAGGGAAGCGACCCCCTGTTGCCTTTAGCCAGTTACCACCTATCAAGACCCGTCGACAACCTAAGGGAAAAGGACCCCTTTTTGACCAATCTCCTAAGAGTGAATCTGAGGTTTGTTTCAATCCGGGAGCTAACCCTAGTGAAGTGAGCACCTCTTTCATACCACTTTCATCAAGCATGGACATGAGTTACACTTTCACCCGGCAACAAAGAGAAGCCATGAATCAAACTCTCGAGGATATCTTTCAACGACACAGAGGAGAGTATGGTGGTTCTTCTCATGCCAGTCCACCCGGGTCACCTCCTAATAACGCGAGGTATTTTGATGCTCAACAACGAGCTGAAAGATAGCATAAGTCAGCCCACTCAGATTCAGGGTCACAACACGAAGACCAGAACAACGAATCTAGTGATCACCACATCAACGCAGCTAATGCAATAAGGCATTCAAGACAAACCTCCCCACTTAAGGACACTTCTCGATATGCAAATACAAGATTAAAAAGCATTGAGAGAGAGAAGCAAGCCTACTTAGATGAACAGGCTGCAAAAAAGGAAAAATTCTGACAACTAGAGGAAGAGGAACGTGCATTGTTGGATATACAGAAAAGAGTCGCCCAAGAAGAAGAAGATAGGCTCTATACACAACAACTCCAAAATCGATCTAACAGGAGGGGAGCCAATAGTGGGACCAACTCGCCCCCATCTACCCCTTCCCCTAGCCCTCGAAGAAGATCAAAGACACCCTCACGATCCCCAAGTCCTAGAGGAAGAAGGACTTCAAGATATGACCATCATAGGAGACAATCGTCTCATAGACATTCAAAGCAACCCTCCCAACGAGCACATCATGGCTCACAACATGGAGGCAGTTATGCTAAATCTGATCATATGGACTTCATGACTATGCAACAAGAACCATCCTTTCAAGCCTATGTGGAGCAATACGTGGAACAAAACAAAGACCAATTTTTGGAAAGTCTTATCAACAAAGGCGCTAAAGTTCCATATAACTTTGATGTTCACCAAAAAATCAAGAAACAGAATCCTTCAACTGATGAGTTAATCTTACAAATGCAAAAGGATATAGACAGAATGAAGGCTCCCAAGAGTACATTTCATTTGGACTCCATATGTCCTAATCCCATTGACAAAAGTGTGGTGATGGTAGAATTTCCTAAGAAAGTTGAATTCCCAACATACGACAAATATGATGGCACGGGTGACCCTCATGACCATGTTCGACAATTCTACATAATGAGCTTTTCCTTTCACCACGAAGACTCCTACTTGCTGAGATTATTCCCAAGGAGTTTAAAAGGTCAAGCCATGGAGTGGTTCACCAACCTTTCCCCTCCAGTAAAGACATTTAGAGAACTTGTCCAAAGATTTGTACAACATTTTGCTTACAATTTATCTAGGTCGGTCACCATGCTTGATTTGTGTAAACTTAAGCAAAATCAAGGGGAATCTTTTGTCACCTTTTTGCAACGATGGAGGCGATTGTGTTCAAAATACCCAAGGACAATCCCTGAAGAAGAGAGAATTGATATCATTGTGAACAATCTAATACCAGAACTCAAGTATGAAGTCAAGAAGATTCCATTTAATTCTTTTGATACTATGGTAGAGGTGGCATGTCGCATTGAGGATGTCCTAAAAGAACAAGGAATTTTGGCTAAACCAACAAATAACAACAATAGCCAAAATAACAATACTAATGGTAACAAGGACAAAAAGAACTCTTATTGGAACAAAAACAAGCAAGTCGTCAACGACGGAGTTGTTGATTCATCTCAGGTCAAAAATGAAAGAGTTCTTAATCTCTCTCATGCAGTTCAAGCTATGAAGTTGCAAACATCATCAACGCAACAAGACAGACCTCAGTATCAAAAGAGATCTAAAACGGAGAAAAGACAATTCACTAAATTGGGAGAATCCTATGCAGATGTTTTTAAGACACTAGTTGCTCATAATCTGGCGCACCCACAGGATCCTACAAAACATCGAATACCAGATCCTTTACCTCATTGGTGGGATGCTAAGGCTTTTTGTGTTTTCCATAATGGGATTGGACACGACATAGAAAATTGTTTCAAACTCAAGCATCTTGTCCAAGACCTTATTGAGAAAGGACAATTACAAGTGGATGGGTTAACTACTAATGCAGACCATAAAGCCTTTAAAGAGCCCTTGCCTAAATATGAAAAAGGAGAGAATTCTAGTAAGAATGGCAAGGCGGCTATTAACTATACATACACACATGCTGATAATGTGATTAACATGCTTGAAGTGGCTGACGATAATATCAACATGGTGAGAAAGAAAGATCCTTATGGACATAATGTGGACTCAATTCCTATGACTAATGAAAGACCCGCTGTGGTGATAAGAGGTCCTCACACACAAGGAATGCCCCGGTCCCTCAATGTTGTCACTAGGGGTCAGGCTCAAGCACCCATTATCATCAAAGGTCCTAGCACTAGCAAGTCTAAACAACCCATGTCCAAAGGTGCTCCTCCAAAACCCGTCGTTGGTCTTGATTCCAATTATAACCTTATTGACCAACTACAATGAACACCCGCTCAGATATCCATTTTTGAGCTTTTAGAATTATCTCCTAAGCACAAGCGCGTCCTCGAGGATGCCTTGCGAGCAGCCAATGTCCCTAATAACTTAGATATCGACCAATTCCAAAACATGGTCAACCATTTGGCTAGCCCTCATTTCCTCACCTTCTCAGAAGAAGATGACAAATCCATTAGTCACCCACATAATTTGGCCTTACACATCGAGGTCATGATTCATAAAACCCGTGTTAGGCGTGTACTGATAGATGGGGGTGCGGGGCTCAATATTTGTACTCTGAGTTTGCTGCTAGCTCTAGGGTATTCTGAGAACGTCATTGACACAAAGAAAAGAATCACAATCAAAGCATATGATGAAGCAGAAAGAAGTTCTAAGGGATTGGCTGTTTTGCCTATTCGTATTGGTCCTGTAGAAAGAGACATATTGTTCCAAATTGTTGATGTTGGACCTCTCGCCTACAACATTTTGCTAGGTAGGCCATGGATTCATGAAATGCAGGCAGTCCCATCGACATATCACCAGTGTGTTAAGTTCCCCCATAATGGTGTAGAAATTTGCATCCCGGGAGACAGTGCTCTATCAGTTAATAACATTTCCGCGGGATCACATGTACCTTTGAATAGAGAATCTGACAGTCCTAGTAGTTCACTTGAACAATGCAAGCAGAAATTCAAGACCATGGACCTTGGGATGGGAGATTATAAGATTGATTCTTTTACAAAAATGCCAATTTCTCCTAGGTCTTATGGGAGACCCTCCCCAAATGTGAAACCTTCATCATCAGCAATGACGTTATTTGGGAAATTTGTTGAATCTTCGGTCCCCATTCAAGAAGAGAAAGAGGAAGTTGCTGTAAGGAACTGGATATATCACGAAGAGAAATACAAACATAATGAGAATTTTGCTCCTTCACCTGAAACTTATGGGAAAGGATATACACTGGTTAAAAATATGGGATATCCGGGATTTGGTCCCCTTAGTCATAGGCTGGACGCTAAAGCTGAGCCTCTTGATCATGCTCTTTTTGGACGCAAAAATAAGTCCACGATTGGCTTAGGTTTTGACAATAAGAAGCAGAAAGGTATCCCTGTCCCAGCTGCAACGGACAGTGATAGTGATGCAGATTATACACCCGATCTCTCCAACCAACAAGATGTGTCTGATGATTGGGTGCCCTCAACGAATCTCCTTTGGGGAGATTCCACAGATTTGATGCTTAATAATCCTACTATCCCAGCTGCGACGGATAGTGATTGTGTGACTTCTAGATCGACAAAGGAAAGTGTTACTGTCCTAGCTGCGACGGATAGTACCAATACTAGCACTAGAGAGGGGGAAACCCTTCCTAACCTTGAGGCTTCTACATCACGAGGCCTAAATGATGACTCAGAGACAGACTCCCATGAATATGAATGGGATTCGCTTTCAGATGCAACAATTGATCTAGATGTGGATATTATTCATGCCTATAGTACCCAACCCGATGCAACTAACGATCCTAGTGTCAGACTAGAGGATTGCCCTCCTCAAATCACCTTAGTAGACGACGCTTCGTTTGATAGGATGAGCCCCAATTCAGGTATCTTAGGAGCAGACTTGACGAGCTCCGATTATATGGTCACCAGAGATGACACCTTTCACATTCACAACATCGAACCTACCATTGATTTGCCCCTTGTCCACTTTGACCTGATTGACTGGCCCCAGCGCCACCACGAGCCCACATTCCTCACATTTCGCAACGATTACGAAATTGCTTGCTATCTAAATGCTCTCGAACCCGTGGCTTCTTCCACCAGTGAACCAACAACCAGCATGACGGAGCCTGATATTAAGTACCTCAGTCTCAAAACAAAAGAGAAAAAGAAAAATAGGTCTGATGGCGAAAACCACTTTGTGGCGGTGTCAGAACCAAAAATAGTAAAAAGAAATGACGCATCCAAAGGTGAAAACCTCTTTGAGGCACCTAAGGATGGGGTACTTAATAACTTGCCGAGTTATTTCCAGGATAGATCATCAATATTGATTGAACCAACAAAGCCGGTCAATCTAAACACAGAAGAAAATCCCCAGATAGTCCATCTTGCTCAGTCTTTATCAGAGGAAGAGACCAAGGCATATGTACAGTTTTTACAGAAAAAGAAAATTAATTTTGCATGGACCTACTCAGACATGCCAGGGCTTGACACAAATCTCATAATGCATCACTTATCTATAGCTCCAGGAGTCAAGCCAGTCAAACAGAGACTAAGAAAAATGCATCCACATATAGCTCTACTTGTCAAAGGAGAATTAGAAAAGCTTTTGAAAGCTGGATTTATTAGAGCTATCGATTATGCAGAATGGATCTCAAACATAGTACCGGTCTCCAAACATGATGGGTCCATTCGTGTCTGCACAGATTTTAGAGATCTAAACAAAGCATGCCCAAAGGATGACTTTCCACTTCCAAACATTGACATGATAGTGGACATGACAGCGGGCTATGACATATATTCTCTAATGGATGGTTTCTCGGGGTATAATCAAATCAAAATAGCTCCTGAAGACCAAGAGAAAACAGCATTCACATGTGCATGGGGAACCTACTGTTGGAACGTCATGCCATTCGGGTTAAAGAATGCAGGAGCAACCTACCAAAGAGCCATGACAACTATCTTTCATGATATGATGCACAAAAATATGGAAGATTATGTGGATGATACCCTGGCAAAATCAAGAAAAAGGGACACACACCTCAATGATCTGAAAGTAATTCTAGATCGTATGGAACAATTTCAACTCAGATTGAATCCAAAGAAATGCGCATTTGGCGTCACCTCAGGCAAACTTTTAGGATTCATAATATCAGCAAAAGGTATCGAGGTTGATCCCGAAAAGGTCCAAGCAATCCTAGATATGCCACCTTCTCGAAATATCAGCCAAATGAGAAGTCTTCAAGGACGTCTTCAATCAATTAGGAGGTTCATTTCTCAGCTTGCAGATAGAGCGCAACCCTTCAACAAGACATTGCATAAGGGTGCTTCTTGTGTTTGGAACGAAGATTGTCAAAAGAGCCTAGATCAGATCAAACAATACTTGGCTAATCCTCCGATCTTAATGCCTCCTATTCCAGGGAAACCATTGCTTCTATATATCTCAGCTACAGACACTTCCCTAGGGGCATTATTGGCTCAAACAGATGATACTGGGAAAGAACGGGCCATCTACTATATCAGCCGTACTCTAGTCTCTTATGAGATCAATTACAATAATATTGAGAAGTCTTGTCTCGCGGTGGTGTTTGCTTCTCAAAAGTTGCGCCACTACATGCTTGCTCATACCATACACTTGATTGCCAAAATTGATCCCCTTAAATACTTGCTTGGTAAGGCTGCCCTGACGAGTAGACTTGCTAAATGGATGATGGTCCTCACTGAATTTGACATAGAGTATGTTGAAAGGAAGGCAATCAAAAGACAAGCTATTGCTGACCAATTAGCTGATTTTCCAATTCAGGATAGTATGCCAGTCCAAGTGGAATTCCCAGATGAACACATCTTATATACCACTACTCGCACTTGGACAATGTTCTTTGATGGCTCCCGCATGCAAAATAGATCAGGTGCTGGAGTGTTATTTGTTTCTCCACATGGGTACAACATTCCGAAGTCTTATAAACTATTATTCCCATGTACCAATAATATTGCAGAATATGAAGCTTTAACTAATGGCTTGAAAATGGCTATAGAATGGAATATCACAGAATTACATGTCTTTGGGGATTCTCAGCTAATCATCAACCAAGTCAATGAAGAGTATCAAACCAAGGATGACAAATTGATACCCTATAAAAAGATGGTTGATTCGTTGAAACGCTATTTCACCTTTGTGACGTTTCAACAAATCCCTAGGATAGAGAACAAAGCTGCAGACGCCATGGCCACATTGGCTTCACTTCTTCAGTTGGAGACACATGAATCCAGATTTGAATTCCTGGTGGAAGAGCTACACCATCCCATCTTTGACTCATCTGAAAGCCGTGTCATTTGTGCCATTATCACACACGAGTCTTCCCGATATTGTGCTATTTATTCATATCTTCGTGATGGCATCATCCCTGACACATTCACCCGCTCCGAACGCCGAAACCTCATCTGTAACGCCTCTCGCCACACCCTCATCTCTGGTGACTTATATAGAAGGGGTTTAGATGGGACACTCCTTAGGTGCTTGGAAAAGGAGGAATCCAACCGAGCGTTAGCTGACATCCACAAGGGCATTTGTGGTGGGCATTCTAATGGTCTTGCCATGGCCCGAAGGTTGCTTAGGGCGGGATATTATTGGCCCACAATGCAGATGGACGCAGTCACCTTTGCTAAGTCATGTGAAAAATGTCAGAAACACGGCAACCTGATTCATGCTCCGGGTAGGGAACTAATCCCTTCTATTTCTCATTGGCCATTTCAGCGCTGGGCCTTTGATCTGGTTGGGCAAATTCACCCCAACTCATCAGGTGGACACAAGTTCATCATTACTGCCACTGACTACTTCACAAAATGGGTGGAGGCCGTACCACTTTCTGTTGCTTCAGGAAGGACCATTTCTTTGTTCATCTTGAACCATATCATTTGCCGATTTGGAGTGCCTTCTGAGATCATTACTGACAATGGAGGTCAATTTAAGAATAAAGACCTAAAGCACCTATGCAAAAAGTTTAAAATCAAGCAACATTGGTCCTCCATATATTTCCCACAAGGAAACGGACAGGTAGAAGCTTCTAACAAAACCATTCTTAAGATTCTTCATAGAACGGTACACAAGAATGGTAGGGATTGGCACTTACAAATCAATCCAGCACTATGGGCTTACCGAACAAGTATTCGCACACCTACAGGAGCCACTCCTTTCTCTCTCACCTATGGCGCTGAAGCAATATTACCTTTAGAAGTCGAGATACCATCCCTCAGAGTCTCACTCAAAGGAGTGATTACAGATGAGGATTACCGTGCCATGAGGTTGCAGGAACTAGAACTTCTAGATGAGAAGCGTAAGGCTTCCTTTGATCATATGAGAGCGTATCAGAAACGTATGTCCAAGGCATTCAACAAGAAGGTTCACCCTAGAGAATTTCAAATAGGTGATCTTGTTTTACGAGAAAACCCTAAGAACCAACAAAACAGAGAGCAAAAGGGCAAGTTTGAACCTAACTGGCTTGGACCATATGTCATCACAGCTGCTTTTGGTACTGGTGCGTATTTACTGTCAGATCCTGATGGAGAACAGCTCCCTGATCCCATCAACATTGTGCACCTTAAGAAGTTCTATCCTTGATGCCCATTCTGTCTGGGGGCATCTTTTGTATATATCTTATTGGTCCTGAAAAAATTCCAAAAAAATTGATATATGATGCTGAAAAAATTCTAAAAAGCATAAAAAGTCCTGAAAAAATACAAAAAAAAAATCAAAATATTCAAAAAAATAGAAAAAATAGAAAAAGTGCCTTGGTGAAAACCTAGCAATAGGCGCCTTGGTAGTAAAAATTCAAAAAATTGAAAAAATGAAAAAGAATCCAAGTGGTGAAAACCTGGAAACAGGCGCTACTTGAGGCCTTTGCACCCCTATTTGTTAGCATGCGTCCTTGACACTTAACCACTTTCCATCATGCCTTGACCTTATTTGGCTTAGTCTGGAATTGGTCTTTGTCTTTGTCTAGGGGGCATAACTGCTCGCATAGGTCCTTTTGGTGCGTTTGTCTCTTGGGGCATTTCACAACAGGTGTTTTTCAACACCACCCCCAACAGTGTTTTTCAACACTACCCCTGCGTCGAGTGTTTCTTAACACTTATCAGATGTCTTACCCAGCAGTCTCGCATGATGCGATATTTCCCATTTGCAGATAAGATACTCAGAATTTGACTCTATGACCAACACACACGCACTTAAACAATCAACTCACTGATGATATGATGACTTTATTTTTCTTTGTGTGCTGTCTATGAGGATTTCTTTAATGAGTGGTCTCTCCCTGGGAAGTTTTCAATGATGCCTAGCTAGAAGACTGAGGGTATGAGAACATGTTTTCTTTCTTTATCTACTTGGGGGTATATTTTGTTGATCCTAACTGTCATTAGCATTTATGCTGGTCCTACTTGACACTATAGATTGACAAGGTATTATCCTTGACTGTTTTGCGAGTGCATGCTTTTAGCTATCCTGACTTTCATGTGTCTTGATACAAGCATAATCTCGCCATATCAAACTTAGGTAATCTTACTGCATTAGTCATCTTGACCTATATGTTTTTGATGCCTAGGTAAGATTTCCACATTTCTATCTGATAAAGATCATATTCATATCCACATAGTAATGCTAGTGTGCATTGTATGATCTTACGACGCTACCAATAATGCTCGATGATGATAATTAGATGTCTATAAGCGTTGTGACCTTGCAAGTCAACCACTTTCATAGTAGCTTGCATTTTTTTTTTTTTAGGGTCATGTTAGTCTAGTCTTGCATCTTGCACATGGAGAGAGCTCTCCTTTTCATCCTACATGGACCTGTTAGTCAACTGCGCTCACCTTCTCTTATTCTTGATCCTGTCTTTTGCTCCTTGTCTTTTTCATCTCGAACCTGTTCCTGTTCATCACAAGGGATTAATCATATCATCATATCTATATCAAAACTGTCATTTTCAAGAAACATAAGTCTACATCATACATATGAGAATTAAACATACAACTATGAGAGAGAACATACATAAGCACATACATAAGCATTTTGAGCAAAATGACAAGACAATATACATAAACTGATACATCCATCACAAGTGAGACAAATACACATGATACATCGAACATCCAGTAATCTCATAAATCAATAAATGTCATGATATACAATATGAGATCCCAAAATCTGGATCAAAAGTCTCAAAATATGTCCAAACAACCTGAGACCTAACCCTAAGACTCGCTGCCACCCTCGTGAGGAGCTCGTGGTGGTGGAGGAGGCATAGCTCTCCTATCAAATGCCACGTCTGATACCCCTGCCCGCTGAGAGTATGATGGTGCTCTCTCACCCTCTGGGACGGCCTGCAGATATAATCCGTGATAGTAAGCAGCCCTCGCTGACTCCCGTCGGAGCCCCAGTGCCTCGGTCTGTGCCATCGCCTCACGGCGTGCTATCTCTGCTCTGAGATCAGCTATCTGCTGATCCCGCTCTGCCCTCAGATCCAGGAGCTGCTGATCTCTCACAACTATGGTGGTCCGCAGCTACTGTATCTCGGTCTCCCGAGCCTGTATCTGGGCTCTCAGGTCCTCTCCCCCCGCAGGCTGCTCCTGCTGTACCTCCGCCTGCCGGTGAGCTGGTCTCGCCTCCTCCTCAGGAGTGGCTGATCTCTATCCCCGTGACCGTTTTTGGCCACCTGATCCCGACCCCTCTCCTCTCTCCATCCTCCTCCCTCTCCCCCTCCCGCCATCTCCTCCATCTCCTCCCTCCTCTCCTCCGTCCCCTCCGTCTCCTCCCTCTCCTCCCGGCGCTGGCACCTGAGCATCTGGTACTGTAAATCGAGGGAATGGTACCCTCCGCCACTCTGCTCTGTAGGCTCCATCAGCCCCTGCGTCTGCCACATCTGGAAAATAATCCCAAGGCTCGCTCCTGATAGCTGCTGTCTCTGCGACATCCTGCTGATAATCCAGCATGGGTAGCCACCCATGTCCCTCCTCATCCCTGGCTCTGGCATAAGTAGTAGTCTCTGTCGAGACTCGCTGCTGCCTCCCGAACTGCCGCCACACCCGACTGATGCAAAACCTCTCTATGATATCTGCATGTCGACCTACCAGTGGCCGACTGCATAGCATATAACTGAGCTCCTCATCTGCATCACTCCATCCCTCCACATCTTTGTATGGCCTCCATGTGAATGAGGCTATCTCATCCAGAATCCGCCGATAGTAGGTCACATCCCCTGAATGGGCATGTGATATAAACCCGATGTACCTGTAAATGAATGGGTACCTCCTCTCCCTCGGCTGAACCCTGGGACGCACTACAGCAATGTGCTCCCATGCCCATACCTGTGCCAGGATGGCACCGCACGCCCATGTCCGACCGTCCCTGTAGACGATCTCGTGCAACTCATGATACATCTCTGCCAAGATCGCAGGCCCCCATGCCATCCGTCGAGGCCTGCCTACCAAGTCTACCAGTAGTCTGCCCCATCCGAGCGGGAATCCCTTCTGACTGCGATCAGTCATCAGGATCTGTGAAATGATCGATGCCACAATACATGGCACCGGATAGTCTCGGCCGAAGTCATCAAGCAGTCGCTCCCAGCTGACATGCCTGTCTAGGATGGTCACATCTTGAAACATCTCCTGAATCAACCGGCGCCCCTCAGTGACGTCCTGATCATAGTATACCTGTGACAACAAACAAATCATGTTAGTTTTCATCACATGGAAACATTACATTTATGATTATATATCAAAATATGATTATACTTACAGGCTCTCCGTGGCATGGCACTCGTAAGATCCTGTAGACGTCCTCCAAAGTGATCGACGCCTCTCTAGTAGGCAGATGGAAGGTGTTGTGCTCACTATGCCATCTCTCGGCAAGAGCAGTCAACAACCCATGGTCTGCTCGGATGTAGGGGTACCTCAACAGATACCGGAATCCCATAGCCCTGATATCGGCATTGCCCGGATCATCCAGATCTCGGACACACCGTAATCCTGTCACCTTCGGCGCTTTGATGATGAGCGCCGGAAAAACCTCCTGCAAGCCAAAACCAAACCCGTTGTTAGTACATATCATGATGGATGTCAAAAAAAAAAAACTCAGTATAAAACATCTTAAAAACGTAACATTGTCTAGACCCATGTCATTTTTGCTCAAAAATACATTAAATATCAAAATTTTCAACTGGGCGATATTCTTTTTTGGAGAAGTATCGTGCGATACTTCTCCCTATAGTAGGGTGATAAACCTTATGTCGAGCGATACTTCGCCCGCTATCGCGCGATCTTTCGCCCAGTATCGTGCGATACTGATGCCCAAAGCGTGCGATACTTTTGGGGCACGCGAAGTATCGCACGATATTTCTCCCCAAAGCGCGCGATACTTCTAAAGTATCGCGCGATATTTCGCACAACCGAAAATTTTGAAATTTAAAATTTGATAAAAACGTGCTAAAAAAGCTATTAAATGCTAAAAATAGCCAAAGAGCTCGAGTTTTTCGAAAACATACCGGGGCAGGATAGTGTGGTGGCCGGTTATGCAACCGGGCGCGCTCGAATCGATGCCTGTGGACGGGAACTCCTACTTGCTGAGCCATTTTCTCTCTCTAAAGCTCTGAAATTCTCAAATCACTAAAAGACAAATGATTTTTGAAAATGACATTTTGACCCCTTTTATAGCATTTTGACTTTTTGACCTAATTTTCAAAACACCTCGGAATTGCGCAAAAATTGCACCCCTAGCTAATTTCGACGTCCTGGATCCATTTTCAGACTCGAAATCGAAATCCGAGGTCATCTTCATAGTCAAAATCGCGTTTCAAATTCTTCCCCCCCTTCTGCGCAGTTGGCTGATCTTTTGAGGCCTAATCTTTTAATCTTTGCTGGGGCATCGTCATTCCTTCCTTTTCATGCCTTCCAAACTTCTAGTCTTTCATTCATGCTATTTCTAGTCTTCTACCTCTTTTCTTCTAGCTCATCGCTGGGGCATGTTTCATTGCCTAATGGTTATCCTATTATCATTTACATTCGATTATGATTTCATTATGATTTGGTCAAATCTTTATCAGTTCACTGTCTCTCCTCTAACAGATTTCGATTTCGATTTCGAGGGGGCAGTATTTATGGGATTCTCATCCCTAATTTTCTTGATTTTCCTGATTCAGACATCTTTTGTGAGCTTTTGCTCAAAACTTGAGATTCTTATCTCCCATTTTTTAGACATTGATTATTGCCTAGCAGCGACGGTGATAGTTTTGTCTAAAGCTTGATTTGCACCTAGCAGCGACGGTGTTGGTCTAAGCTTTTGTTTATGCTTTGTCCGGATGTGATCCCGAATCGACCTCATATCTGAGTTGTTTTGTGATCCCAAATCGATCTCACATTGCAACTTCATTCTTTGACTACATGTGTTCCCAAATCGATCACACATTAGTCAAAGAGGGGCAAATGTATGCACCCAAAAATGGTCGCCTAGACTTTGGGCCCCATTTATTTGATTTATCAACCCTGAATCATTTTGATCAATAATCAATATTTTCAACATTATCAATTTCTTGATCAAATCTTATTTCGATCATATATTGGATTTTTATCCTTGGGCTAACCATTTATCCTAAGTCTTTATTTAATTAAAAGGAATATTTCCTCCCCTTTCAATTAAATAAAAAGCCCCACTTTTCTCTTATCCTAAGTTGCACAAATAAAGCATTATTCCTATTTTATAAAAAGGGAAAAAGCACTTTTTGTCTCACATGAGGCTCAAAAGTCAACACTTCACTTTCATTGGAGGATGTTTGTGCACATGGATTGCTCCTCTTTCAAGCTCCACCGCTGATTAAGATCTTTTGCCTCTTAATCTCCATGGTTCATTTCTCCTCATTTCTTATAAAAGGAGAGCTCTCTCCTTCATTTGTATATACCCACATTTTATGCTATTGTTATGCTGCAGGTTTTGGAGCTCTCTTTGAAGACACTCAAGCTTTGAAGCCTTGACATTCTTAGTTGCATTCCATAATAGTTTTGCTTTCATAGTTGCATTCATGGCATCCTTAGTGTAGATTTCCTTTTATGCAATCTCACATAGTCTAAATAGGAAGGATTTGTAATCCATTGCTATTTCCTTTCATAGATTAGATTTCTTTTCAAGCATTGCATTGTTATCATTTAGTTTAGCTTGCACATTCATACTAGTTGCATTTGCATTTCATTTCCATTTAGATTCTTGGAGATATTGGCATTGTTGCCCTTGTCTTCACTTGAATCTCTCATTGGATGGTTGACTAGCAAGGTCACTTTCTTATAGCTCTAGCTGAGAGCAAAACTCATAGTCCCTTGCAACTCCATGCATAGAGAGCTATGAGCCGCTTTGTGAGGCCTCATTCTTGAGCAACCTTGCATGTAATGGTTCATAGAAGTGCATATTTTAGTGTGTACAAGTGGTAGTATTAAATCTAATCAATTAAATATTTAGAATATTCAATTAATCAAACTTTAGGATAAATAAGATTTATCACCAAATAATCATTAAATTAAAGATAATTAGGATAAATAGGAATATTGCTAGGAATATTCCTCGATGTAGAATTTGAGATAATCAATTAGGATTCGATGATGTTCAAATGTCCCTTTGGTTAGGACTTTGATGTCGATTTCATTCGATATGTCGATATAGGAGGTTAATGAACTTATAGCCCATTTTTGGGGTATTACATTTTGCCCCTCTTTGAATTGTTGTGCAGAGCGCAGTGGTTCAAAGACAGACTGTGTATGATGTTGAAATAGAAACTAATTGAAATTGATATGAAGATAACAAGTCCTGAATGACCAAAGATAATGTTAACTATAACAGCAATGAACCGATGATTGCGAAAAAGTGTCAAAACATCTGATTTTGAACCTTATGATTGCGAAGAAGTGAGTAACTGATTCCAGACCCAATTGTTGATAAGAATCACATTGGTATCACATCTGAACCCTTTAATTTTTGAAGAACCAAGGAAATAACACAATTGAACCGATAGTTGCAAAAATTGATATAATTTACAAGATTAAGAGAATACCAGATTGATATGGATCTCGATGAATCTGATATGCCCCGAGTGATGATTGATTTGCCCCTATCGATGAGGTCTTTTTGATGAATCAGTAACTAGACATGGTTGTTGTCTTGATTACTGAGGAAAGATATGATTTCAAATTTAGATTACAGACTTGAATGATGTGCAATACCATGCCCCCTTCGGGATTAAAATTGAAATCTAACAAGAAAAGTCAGCATTTATAGTTTAGAAGCATGTTAATTGCTTTGAGAAGTGGTTATACACGTTCAAAAATGCATTTTGCATTGTTGGAGGATCCAAAAGACTAAGTTTGACTAGGTTTGACCATGAGTTGACCATGGCTGACCTATTTGAAATGTCAATAGTTTGATGTAAGATAATCAGTTAAGTTGAATTCTGGATTTCTGTGATGATTGAAGGTTGATTATGCAAGTAGTGAATAATATAAATGATCTCAGATTTTGATTTTGATACTGAAAAAGGATTCTACTTACTGTTTCATTGGAGGAACCTTCATGTGAGATTCAACTCTTGTTAGATTTGAAGATGTGATTGAAGAATCGTTTAAGTATTGAAATTCATTTAGTCATTGTGAGATCATGCAAACATGCAAAATGAAAAGAAACATGCAAAATGAAATGCAACCTAAGACCTAGGACCTAGTCACTGATCATGTGTCGATCATTCTCATCATTGAATTTTTAGGTAACTAGATAAATCAATACAATGCCCACTAGTTATGAAACTATAGACATATGAATATCAATTTGTACGCGTAAGAATCAATACAACACCCACTGATTAGGCAACCATGGACATATGAATATTGATTTTGTTTTCAGAATGTCAGATTAGATATAAGCACCAAGGCACAAATGCTAAGATGACTTGAATATCATGTCCATTTTGATATTGTAATTTGCATAAGCATCAAAACATAAACGTTGTGATGACCAAAATACACCTTGCGTTCAAACACATCAAACAGTCAAGAGATCATTCTAAATCCAGTGTGAATTACTTGTAGTGACCCTTTATCATTCACATCCTTAGGTAAGATCACATTTCACAATAGGAGAAAGAACTCACTCAAAAAGACAATAGTTAGATCAAATGTCCTTGAATTTTCTGGGTATCAATGGTTGAGGTACGCATGGCCATCCAATTCGAGATAGAGGCTCTTATAGTCAGACACCATTTCAATCCAAAATTTCCAAAGTTGTTAGATTGTCACATACAAGCAGAAGACAAAGAAAAGATTATGCCCCCAGTCATCACTCTCTAAATCCTGTAAAGGACATCATCGAAGAGCTTAAAGGGACACAATAATGCAAAAATCTCAATGTGAATCAGTAAGCATACAAGGAGATAAAAGCATGTAAAAGCATAGATATTTTTTAGTTTGTTGTTTGATGTTTGAGTGCGTTGTTGTAGATGCAAAATCCTTTCTGGAGACAAGACTGATTGACTAACTCAAATGAAGCTTCAAAGGACTCTGACTGGATCTAATATGTCTAAGATACATTGGAGGCCATAGGATATGACTTTGATTGCCCCCAAGTTTGAACATTGATAGGATATAGATGCTTGAGCTTATTGGTGTACAGACTGACTTATTGAAAACAAGAATGCAGAAACAAACTGAGAGATATGTACAAACTAAAGCAAGACTGAAAGCTGGGAAAGACCAAGATTGCGCTGATAGATGGAGTGTTTTGAAACAAGTGGCACCCATTTGCTGAGTTTTCACCATCTTGGCAGAGATTCTATTTTTGCTACCAAGGCACCTGTTTCCAGGTTTTCACAAAGGCACTTTTTCTTTTTCTCATTTTTTTGTATTTTTCATTTTTTTTTGTACTTTTGATATTTTCAATTTTTTTTGTACTTTTGATAATTTCATTTTTTTTTTTGTGAATCATCAAGGCACCTATTGCTAGGTTTTCACCAAGATGTTCATTTTTTCAGGACTTTTTCCAATTTTTAAGATTTTTTTCAGGACATTTTACCATAGACTGAATGCCTTAGGCGTAGAATTTCTTCAGATGGAGAACATTGATTGGTTCTCGGAGCTGCTCTCCTTCAATCATTGAGAGTTGATAGGCACCAGAGCCAAAAGTAACAGTGACTACAAAGAGACCCATCTAGTTGGGTTCAAACTTCCCCTTGCATTCTCTATGTGATTGATTTTTAGGATTCTCTCTCAAGACTAGATCGCCAACCTAAAATTCTCTATGTCTGACTTTCTTGTTATAGCCTCTAGACATTCTCTTCTAATATACTCTGAGATGATCATATGTTTCTTGTCTGCGCTCATCTAGTAGTTCAAGCTCTTGCAACCTAGACACTCCATAGTCATCATCAGTTACTAGACCATGCATTATGATTCTTAATGATGGGATTTCAACCTCAATAGGCAGTATCACTTCAGACCCATAAACTAAAGTGAATGGTGTAGCCCCAATGGGCATTCTGATATTTGTTCTGTAGGCCCAGAGAGCTGGATTGATCATGAGATGCTAGTCTCTTCCTATTTTGTTAACTATATGGTGCAAGATTTTCAATAGATTCTTGTTAGAAGCTTCTGCTTGTCCATTCTCTTGAGGATAGTAGATAGAAGACCAATATTGTGTAATCTTGAATTTAGCACATAAGTCATCTAGATCTTTGTTCTTGAATTGTCCACCATTATATGTGATTATGGAATGAGGTATCCCATAACTGCATATGATATAGTTCAAGATGAACATAGATATTTGTTTTCTATTTGCTTGTGTCAAAGAGACTGCTTCTACCCATTTTGTAAAATAATTTGTTGCTGTGATTATATGGGTATGTCCATTAGAAGAATGAGGATGTATAGCTCCTATAAGATCAAATGCCCATTGGTGAAAAGGCCATTGTGTAGTAAAGGGAATTAGATCTCTCCCTGGAGCATGAATTAAGTTGCCATGCACTTGGCATTTTTAACAATTCTTTGCAAACTTGATAGACTCTTTCTCCATTTTAGGCCAATAGTACCCAGCCCTAATAAGTTTTCAAGCTAGTGTTAAACCATTCGAGTGTAACCCACAAATACCATCATGGACTTCCTCTAATGCATGTTGAGACTCTTCCCATTCTAAACATCTAAGTATCATACCATCTAGACCTTGTTTGTACAAGTCATGACCAATGATGACATATCAGGAGGCATTACGGATAAGGTATCTCTTTTCATGGTAGTTGAAGGTATTGGGAATGATTTGGTCTTGGAGCTAGGAAAATAGGTTTTTGTATCTGGATGAATCATGACCAACAACAGTGCAAATCATGTGGGTTTCAGGGGAATCATATGCAGGATAAGATCGTGCTTCCATAAGGAACTCATAGCATAGCTCATGTTTAGGCTGTTGTAATAAAGTAGATAATGTTGACATGGCATCGTCAGCCTTGTTCTCTGTTCTAGGAATTTGCTCAAATGTGATAGATAGGAAATACTTCTTTAGATAATCTACCATTCTCTTGTAAGGAATGAGATTTTCATCTTTAGTTTGGTACACATCATTGACTTGATGGATAACAAGTTGAGAGTCTCCATGAATGTGTAGCTCTGTTACTCTCCATTCAATCGCTATTTTCATACCATTCAAAAGGGCTTCATATTTTGCAATATTATTTGTGTAAGAAAAATTTAATCTGAATGCTTTTGGGATTGAGTATCCTTGAGGAGTTATGAACAATATGCCTACTCTGGATCCATTCTGTGTATAGGAGCCATCAAAGAATAACTGCCATTCTCTAGAAGAAAGAGTCATGATAGAGGAATCTGGAAATTCCATTTGCATTGGTGTATCATCAATCATAGGTGCATCCGCTAATTGATTAGCAATAACCTATCCTTTGATAGCTTTTCTTTCCACATATTCAATATCAAATTCACTTAAGAGCATGACCCATTTAGCTAAACTACCTATGAGGGCAGCTTTGCTTAGTAGGTACTTGAGTGGATCAATCTTAGCTACCAATTGTGCGGTATGAGCTAACATGTAGTGTCTCAATTTATGTGATGCAAAGATCATAGCTAGAAAAGCTTTCTCAATCATTGAATAGTTCTTCTCATATGAAACCAATGTTCTACTGATATAGTATATAGCTCTTTCCTTTTTGTTCTCATCATGTTGTGCTAGCAATGCCCCCAGTGATGTATCTGTTGCAGAGACATATAAGATCAAAGGCTTCCCTGGAATGGGAGGCATCAAGATAGGAGGATTTGATAGATACTTCTTGATATGATTAAAGTTGTTCTCACATTCTTCATTCCATGCAAAGGTCACACCTTTATGTAATGCTTTTGTAAAAGGTTGTGATATGTCTGCTAGCTGTGATATAAATCTTCTGATAGATTGAACTCTTCCTTGCAATGTCCTCATTTGACTAATATTCTTTGGAGGTTGCATTTTCATGATAGCCTTTACTTTAGTTGGATCAACCTCAATGCCCTTCTTTGAAACTATGTATCCTAAGAGCTTTCCAAAAGTGACACCAAAAGCACACTTCTTAGGATTTAGTCTGAGACTAAATTTTTCCATTATGTCTAGTATTTTTCTCAAGTCATTTAGATGTTCATCTCTAATCATAGATTTTGCCAAAGTATCATCAACATAATCTTCCATAGTCCTATGCATCATGTCATGGAAAATAGATGTCATGGCTCTTTGATATGTAGCACCAGCATTTTTAAGCCCAAATGGCATGACATTCCAACGCTTCATGACCACCCGAGCCTACTATATCTTAGGTGCCCTGCGCTTCGCACTGCCTGAGCTTTGCTCACCGCCCTATATGCCTTCTATATGGTTGGTAGTGAAGCAACTCTATAGCCTCCCATGCTCCCCTTAGGAGCCTCAGGTGGTTAGGATGCCTTTACAGGGTGGTGGCGAAGCCTGGGTGGTGGAGTTTGTTGGCCCTCCCACCCTACATTGGGAGTGATAGATGTGGAAGAGAGCATTAGCGCACTTGGCCACATTGTCAGAAATGATGACTAAAGGAGATGAGGCAAGGCTTCGTGTACAGAAGGTTCCCCATGCACATGTAAAAGTAGTTTTCTCTTGATCCTCTGGAGCAATTTTTATTTGATTTTACCTAGAAAAACCATCCATTAAAGAATACATCTCAAAGCCCACAGTCATGTCCACTATCATATCAATATTAGGTAGTGGAAAATCATCCTTAGGGCATGCTCTATTTACATCTCTAAAATTTGTGCACACTCTGATTGATTTATCTGGTTTTGAAATAGGTACAATATTAGAGATCCACTCTACATAGTCAATAACTCAGATGAATCTGACTTTTAGGAGCTTCTCTAATTTAGCTTTTACCAAGAGTGCAACATGAGGATGCATCTTTCTAAATTTTTGTTTGACAGGTTTGACATTTGGAGCTATAGATAAATGATGCATGATAAGATTAGGATCCAACCCTAGCATATCTGAATATTTCCATGCAAAGTTGATCTTCTTTTCTATTAGGAATGTTGTAAATTTTTGCTTTTCTTCTTCTGATAAAGATTGTGCTACATGAATCAACTGTGGTTCCTCTACTGTTCCCAAATTGATGGATTGAGTGGGCTCAATTAGAACTGGAGATTTGTCCTATAAATGACTTGGAAGGACATCAAATATCTCATCCTTAGGCACCTTAGAGAGGTTTTCACCTTCAAATATGTCTTTTATTTTTACATTTGTAGGTTCTGAGACTGCCACAAAGTGGTTTTCACCCTCAGAACTCCTTTTCTTTTTATTCTTATTCTTATTTTTCTAACTAAGATACTTGATGTCTGACTCTGTCATGCTAACACTTGATTCACTGATGGAAGTACTCATAGGCTCAACTACATTAAGGTAACAATCAAGTGCATAGTCAATCAAGAAGGTATAAATACCATGGCTCGGATTTGTGGAGGTTTGATCAATAAGGTCTAGATATTGGATAGTCAAAGTGGAGAAAGATTGGGAGATAGTGTTTACGGATATGGATCTGTCATCATTGGTCCTAGCTCGATGCTCGAGTTCAAAGGTGATATTACAACTTAAGACATTCAATTCATGAATAGGCTCAATGTCATTGTGGGAGTCCAATTTAGCCATAGGTGGATCAGACTTGATAGGTTCATCATTTCTCTCTAGACTTACATTGGGTTCAGGTGCATATTGGTGAATAACATCAACATGTTTCTCTATAATAAGCTCATCTTCTTCTGGAATGGCTCCCCATTCATAGTCATTAGATTCTTCATCTATGCCTCTAGGAAATCTAAGAACATGAGTAAAGTCAGGATGAATACCCCAAGAAGGGTTACCCTCATATTCTGATTTGAATTCATACTCACAGGAATCTATCTTAGAATAACTACCACCTTCCTCTTTGTCTATTTGATTGTCTTTGAGATTAGTTGGCTCTTGTGTGGCAACTATCTCTTGATTGATAGTAGGTTCTTGTGTTTCTACTACATTAATTCTTTTTATTGGATCATCTTCAGCTTCAAAGAGATCTGTGATTTCCTTAGGCAAACGCTCATAAGGGATAAGTTCAGAGCTATCTGAATCACTATCTGATGGTTCAGTTTCTTCCTTCTTAAGAAGAGGTTCTCCTGGTACGATCTACTCTATGACATGAGAACAATTACCTTTGAGGTGGAATGGTTTGTTTTTAAAGCCTAAGCCAACAATATCCTTGTTTTCCCTACCATTATGTGAAATAGGTGTTATAAGACCTTCTCCTCTGACTCCTAGAGGTCCTTTACCTGAATATCCCATCTTAGCTATTAATTTATCTCCTGGACCATATGCCTTAGGAGGGATTTTGGATATTGTAGAGTCACTAGTTTGAACCACCTGAGATTCAGGTTCATCTTTGTATAGCCATGCAAGCACAGCTTCATCCTCTTCAAATTCTTGCTTGGAGACTTGTTCTGCTACAAAATTCTTTTTATATGCCTCAAGAGGTTCTTTAGAATTTGGTTTGGACTGTTTTAAAGATTGTCCATAAGACTTAGGTGAGATAGGGAGAGATGTCAAAGATAAGACTAGATCTATAGTGTATTCTCCCATACCATTTTCTTTGATATTGACCTCTTTTGCAATGTCTTCCATTTTAGATGTGGATGCTTCCTTAGTTGGCTCAATGGGAGATTCTCTGTTATTAGGCACAAGTTTATCTGCACTTTCCTTCAATGTATTGCAAGTGGTGAATATGTCTGCTGGAATAGTGACCTCTACTCCTTCATAAGGAAATTTTAAGCATTGGTGTAATGTAGAAGGAATAGCCTTCATCTCATGTATCCATGGTCTCCCTATAAGAATTTTGTAAGCCAAAGGTAGATCAAGAACTTGACATATAGTATATTTGATAACTAGACCTGCTCTGATAGGTAGGATAATAGTGCCTTTAGAAGATCTTTCTTGTTCATCATAGGCTTTTATAGTTATTTTATTTCTAGGGTCAATAGCCAATTCTAAAAATCCCATTTGTGTGACCAAGCTGTAAGAACAAATGTTTAGGCCAGTGCCCCCATCTATCAACACATGTTTGACTCTACGGTTCTGGATCAAGACTTCTATGTGCAAGGGTTGGTTATGTGGGTGACTCAAGGAGTTGTCATCTTCCTCTAAAAAGGAGATATATTGTGGAGATGTAAGATGTCCAACCATAGTCTGGAACCTATCTAAATCAAGGTCATCAGGAACATTGGATCCGAGCAAATCTTTGTCTAGAATAGCTCTATGAGCTGGAGATATCCGAAGCAACTCAAACATGGAGATTTTTGCGTTAGTGTGTTGGAGTTGTTGAATAATGCTACAAGATGTTGGCCTCGTATCTTTAGGATTGGAAGATTTAGAAACAACCTTCTGTTTGGAAGCGGAAGAAAGATTGAAGGCCATCTTAGAGACATTTGATGAATCTGGGATTTGTCTGTTTAGATGTGCTTGAGCTTGTGATCGAGTCACTGCATTAGCTGAAGTATGATCTCTATCTCTTCGCACAATTGTGATGACATTACAATGCTTAGAGAGACAAGGTTCAACCATATTGATAATAGCATTATTTCCAAGGTAAGCATAATTGACCTTTGCCCCCATATTAGGCTAAGAAGATGAAACTTCTTGACCATGTTTCAGAAATGGTTCTGTGAATGTTGTATGATCATTATTTCTCTTAAGATTATTGATCATGATGTCTCCTTTATCAATAAGATCTTGAATAGTATGTTTCAAGCATAAGCAGTGATTAGTTTTGTGACCTTTACCTCGATGGAAATCATAGAATTCATTCTCCCTCCACCATTTTGGTTTAGGATCAGGATTAGATTGTCGAATCTCAGGTAAAGAAATGATGTTATTAGCTAGCAAAGTTCTCATAGTTGATTTCAAAGATTCTCTGAGAGGAGTGAACTTTCATTTATTATTAGCGGACCAAGATTTGTATTTCAGCTTCTTTTGAGATGGTTCAGACACCTTTTGTTCTGAAGCTTTTATGGCTTGGGTGCCAATAGTTAGATTGAAAGCTGGTGCCTTTGATGGGGCATAGATAGTATCAACAACACCATCTGTGACAATGCCTTTATTCTTGTTCCAATTCTTGTTCTTATCTTTAGAACTAGATCCTGATTCGTACTTGTCCTTTTGAAGTGTGATTTCTCCTTTTTTCATAAGTACTTTTTCAATTTTGATCGCATTGTCTACCATCTTATCAAAATATGTATGATCTTGCATTTGTAAAGGGTAGTTGATCTCTGGGATAAGATTATTGATGAAGATTTCTAGTTTCTTAGCTTCTGTAATAGGCCTAGCATATAGAGAGAATTTCTTCCTCCATCTTTTGAGAAATGTCAAGAATGGTTCTCCTAGATATTGTTTGAGATTGCAGATATCGATCATGGTGACTAGATGTTGAATGTTGTAGGAGTATTGCTAATAGAACAATTTGATCAACTCCTCAAAAGTTTTGATAGTAGAAGGCAATCTAGAGAACCAATGAATGGTTGCTCCTCCGAGAGATCGAGGAAAGAGTCACATAAGATAGGTTGGTTCATGCATGAACTCCATAGATTGTGTACATAATTCTCTGACATGATCTTGAGGATCAGAGTGTCCATCATACTTATCATATTTTGGCATCTCCACTCTTTTCAAGAATGGTGGCATGTACAATTCTTTGTCAAATGGAAAAGGACATAGGGCCTCCATGGAAAACTCCTTGGGTTCCTTTTCTTTCTCAAGGTTATTAAGTTTGACTTGCATGGCATGCATCTATTTCATCATAGCTGTTAGTGGAGTTTCTTCCTCATGTGTAATGATATCTTCAACATTAAAGTTGGGAAGAAGTTTAGCTCCTTGATGAGCTAATTGTAAAAAGTATGCTTCTCTATACTCTTTCAAGAAATGCTTCATCATTCGTTTGAAGTTATCATCATTTTGATATTGAGCAATTTCTTCAGGTGTGGGTTCTTGATTTGCACCATATTGAGATTGAGCTCTTTGAGAGCCAAAGTTTGTCCCTACTTGAGACATGGTGGAATTTTACCTAGGATAGATTGATGAGGAGTTTTTTTATTACATCCGTGAGTTGATGAAGGAGGAATGTAACCAGTTTTTAATCAAAGATTGCCAAGACCGTCATCTTCGTAAAGACCATAATTGTAGAGTTGCTCAAGAGTTGGACTTTGGATATGAGTCAAAGGTAAAGTATGAGATACCTCCCTAAATTTATTGTGAGAGGAAGCTCTAATTTCCACCATTAACCTTGGATGAAACAAAAGAATACGATGAAGACAACTGAAGAAAGATCTGATTCAAGAAGATCAAATGACACAACCTTGTCAAGGTTTGATTGATTGAAGCTTAGATTAGATGTAGATGAAGGAGAATATGCCCTAGATGTATGGGTAGATTTCCAAAAGATAGCAGACATGAGTTCACAACACTTAGTCACTTTGATGATTGATTGAAGATTGATAGTTATGACAAGGTTCTGACACAAGATGATAAAGACTCAAATCGATTAAACAGAAGGCTAAATCAGATTCAAAAGGAAACTTTAGGAAAATGATTGGATTCTCAATATTTGCTGCTCTATTCTTGACACAGTGATTTGTTTGACAGATTCTGGAAATAGGCTAGAAAAGCTGGGTCTCTGACAATTCTTACAACTTTTCAAAATTTCCCAAATGACTTTCTACAGGCTCATATGACAGTGGGTATAGCATGAAATTGTGTGTGTGAAAATTGTACCTAATCTATAGACACAACACTCAGTAAAATATTAGAGGTTAGCTATAATCGAAATCGTGCAAAATTGAAAGCTATCTAACCAAGCGATTTATTGCCTTCTAATAGGTGCGAGATTAATGTTCTCAGATTATTATCGAGATCAGTGACCTAGACGACACCTAAATGAAGGATTTGAATGCAATTGATCTAGATATGAGATTGAATGCAATTAATCTATTTTTTTGATATTTTCTATGCAATAAGAATGATAAAAACTTGATATGAATCTATGCTATTGAAAACTGATATGCTATGCTAATCTAGAAATGATATGCAATATGAATGCAAAAATAAGATTGATCTCACAAAGATGTCGATTTGCAAGAGCTTTGATTCTTCAATTCCAATTCTCCAGCGTGATTGTGCAAAAATATGAGATGATTTGTGAAGAGCTAAAGCCTTAATTTATAGAAATCCAGGGCTTTGGAGGTGCATGGGAAAAGCCATAAATCACTCAAATTAACTCATCTTGATTTTTGAGTTATCTGATCATGAAAGATAGTTAATTCTCAAAATCATGCAAAAACAACTTTTTAACTCAAATTAGAGTTTAGATTAGCTTTTTGAACTCCAAAAGGATGTTGAGTTCCAAAAAGTCAATAACTTGCATTGATTTTCTGATTTGGAGTTATCTGTTTCTTTTGAATATGCATAATAATTAAGAATTAAATAAATAAATAAAGTGATTTATCCTCAACTCAACTGATTTTTGAAATAAAATAATTAATTTATGGGTTGATTAACTATTTTACCAAACTTTTATTAAAAATTATATTATTAAATAATGACAACATGCTTTAATTAATTAAATAAGAATTTAATCAATTAAAGATAGGAATTTTGATTTATTGTCAAAATTAAATAATACAATTAATAATAGATAGAATTAAATTTAATTACACAATTAAGTGGCAAATATTAAATCTAATTAATTAAATATGAAAATATTCAATTAATCAAACTTAGGATAAATGCGATTTATCGCCAAATAATCATTAAATTAAAGATAATTAAGATAATTAGGAATATTACTAGGAATATTCCCCGATGCAGAATTTAAGATAATCAATTATGATTCGATGATGTTTAGATGTGCCTTATGTTAGGACTTTGATGTCGATTTTGTTCGATTTGTCGATGTAGGAGGTTAATGAACTTATAGCCCATTTTTGGGGTATTACAGAAATGAGAATTGAAAAACTCATACGACAGTTGTCAAACTCGCACGATAGTTGAATGCAGAAATTTTGACTGGCAACAAAACTTGTACGATAATGTACCATATACCATACGATAATCTGGGGGTTCTGAAATGACAATAGCCAAAAGTCATACGACTTTCTGACTTTACAAAATGACTGTTGACTCTAGAAAGGCGTTTGACATCAAAATTTGCAATTTTTCAGATTTTTAGTTTCAAATTGTTCACAAAATTATCTGTTTAGATTTGAAGATTGTAGCGGATCGATTCGTTCTTAGTAACCAGATAGATGAATAAGCACGCAAAACAACAAGCAAGTGATTTCAAGCACATTTGAAAATAATGAACAGGGGACAAAGCAACCCTACACATGAACAATCAAGTGACTGAATTATGCTAATCCCTAGGAGTGCTAACAGTGTATGTTCCAAAAAGTTTTGCAATAACACATATTCCTAGAAAAATGAAAATTTGGCCTCACTAGGGTTTTTAGTAATGGTATGACTCTACAACTTTTATGATCTCAAGAGGATGAACTCCAATCCAGGTGCATCAGAGTTTTGACATAGTCTGAGAACTTAATCTTCAGGATCTGATAGGGAGATTTGACAGCCCAACAAGAGACCACACCTATGGAGATTTCTTCCAAAAGGACATTTATATAGTGGTTGTCACTACCACGGTGAAAATGGCTATTACCGCTTGAGGTTCCGTCAATGTGGTTGACCCAATTAAGGGAATGTCCACTACGGTTAACCCTCTCTAAAGGTGACTCACAAAATATACCACATGAAGACTGGTTCCAGATTCAAGGATCTGAGTTTCTGGTACTACCCAAAAAGGGAGTAGAGCATAATCCTCTAGCCTTTTCACTTTTAGCCCAAATAAAGCAGACAGATTAATCCGACATGCTAAGACCAAGATTATCTCACAAAGATCTATGATGTCAACCACTCATGATCTATCAACCTCTCCGAAGAGAGAATGTATCAATCAGAAGCTGAAGATGCACAAATCTACTAGAATGTGAGACTCTCTCAGTATCCTCCCTACCTACAAGGGTTCCTTCATTGAGAAGAGTTTCACTGGAAACCCAGTCTCTCAAGAGCCACAAATGGTGTTCATAGGGCCTATTTACTATGTGTAACAAAGATGCTGAAAAGCAAATCTATGTTCATTTTTATAGCCCAAAATGACATATGTGATATGAAAGCAATAAAGGTCACACAAGCTTGACATGCAAGAGTTCTTTTTAATCCAAATTGAAACATTATCAGCTGAGAAGATTACTTGAATTCCTCACAATGCACTTAGTAGATTATTACCTATTTTTAGCAATTCTCATGCTTTTTCCCAATCAAATCAGTAGAAATCAATCAGAAACAATAGATCTCAATTGTTAATGTTAGTTGTTAGTCCAAATCAGAAAAACAAATCTGGAAAACTGCCTGAAAAAATGAAATGACAATTGAAACCTAGCACTAAAACTCGTACGACAATGGGTCACCCACCAGATGATAGTCTAGAAACTCGTACGACATTGGGTACTAGATCATATGATAATATAGATTCTAAACAACACTATGATCCTGGTGGTATGATCCTCGATCAAATAAACTATTGTACGACCATGGGTATCTTCTGGTAAGAGTTTCTAGCAAAACTCGTACGACAACTATACAGACAGAAATTAAAAATTGTAGCTTGAAATAGAAAATAACAAGAAGATGATAGAAATTGATAGGAATTGAATGGAAACCCATTTCAGGGCCCCACAGTGGGTGCCAAAAATGTGTGTAAATTTTGTACCTCTGTAGACACAACACTTCAGTAAAACATTAGAGGTTAGCTAAAATCGAAATCATGCAAGTAATTGAAAACTAAACCAACTAGGTGATTTACTGCCTTCTAATAGATGTGAGTATGTATTCTCAGATTAGACCGAGATCAGTGACCTTGACGACACCTAAACGAAGGATTTGAATGGAAAATCTAGATATGAATTGGATGCAAATTAATCTATTTTTTTAGATTTTAGATGCAATAATATGAGAAATCTGATATGAAACCTAATCTATATGAAAATTGATATGCAACACAATTAATCTAACAATGATATGCTAAAATATGAATGATCTCACAAAGTTGTTGATTCGCAAAGAGGCTTCAATTCTTTAGATACCAATTCACCAGCATAAGTTTGCAAATTTTGAGATATGAGATTGAAGAGCTGAGCCTTGGTTTTATAGAAATCCAAGGCTTTGGGGATGCATGAAAAAAGCCATAAATCACTCAAATAAACTCAAGTTGATTTTTGAGTTATCAAGGAATTAAAGATAATTAATTCACAAAATCATGCAAAAGCATGCAAAAACAACTTTTTAACTCAAATCAGAGTTGAGTTTACTTTTTTTAAAACAACTTGAATTGATTTTCTGATTTCAAGTTTAACTGCTTTTTGAATGTGCATAATAATTATGAATTAAATAAATAAATAAAGTGATTTATTTCTAACTTAACTGATTTTTTTAAAAATAAAATAATTGATTTATGGGTTAATCAATCATTAAATCAAACTTTTATTCCAAAATAATATCATTAAATATGACAACTTGCTTTAATTAATTAAATAAGAATTTAATCAATTAATGATAGGAATTTTGATTTATTATCAAATTTAAATAATAATAATTATAAATAAATATAATTAAATTCAATTAAATAATTAAGTGGTAGTATTAAATCTAATTAATTAAATATTTAGAATATTCAATTAATTAAACTTTAGGATAAATAGGATTTATCGCCAAATAATCATTAAATTAAAGATAATTAGGATAAATAGGAATATTGCTAGGAATATTCCTCGATGCAAAATTTGAGATAATCAATTAGGATTCGATGATGTTCAGATGTGCCTTGGGTTAGGACTTTGATGTCAATTTCGTTCGATGTGTTGATATAGGAGGTTAATGAACTTATAGCCCATTTTTGGGGTATTACAAGACCTCATTTTGATCGCATCAGTACATTCGGCCATATAATGGGGAGGCATTATATTCATGAGCCACATATTGAGGATCATTGGGCAAATTGTGTGGATGGCTATGAGGTGAGAATTTGTGATTATTGTCGGATGAGTTTGGAATTGGCACAGACTGCTCTTTCATTAAGAATCCCTGAAAAGGTGAAAGATGTTGATTCTGAGAACATCTTGGATTCTATCTACAATACAAATAAGGTGTATACAAGGGCTATCCTGAACGCATAAGTAGATAGAGATGAGAATGATGATATTGAGTTCAGAGCTTGTCATGTGGTCAAGGTGACTAAAGCATGGATCACCTGTCCTTTCCACATGAAATTGGTACCCATGAAACAAATCCTGGGACAACCCTCTAAGGATAAGAAGAAAGGAGAAAAGGTTCTAAAACCATAGTTCAAAGAAGCTGCTCCTACGAAGCCAGAGACAGTCTATAGACATGAATGTCCTACCACCTATGGTCCAGCCACACATTCCAAAAAGGTTAGAACCAAGATGACCAAGAGTATAACACCTCCAGATGCACCTTCTTCTAGTGGTCACAATTCTCTGAGTGAAGGGAAGAAAACTAAGTTCAAGATAATCGGACCTAAACCGATAGGGGTGATCAAGGGAAATGTGTATAAGAGAAAGAAAGGCTCAATGCCTACATAAATGGATACCCTACTAGAAGAAGATGAGGATGAGTTGGATGACATCCCTCTTAGTAAAAGGATAAGGTTTGCATGGTCAATAAAGAGGAGGAGAGTAATGGATAATGATCCAGAGGATGTTGGAGGGGCCACTTAGGAAGAATTGATAAATCTGGACACCCTTAGCAATGATGAGTTTGACATCACAGACTTCGTAGGATTGCATTGCTTTAAGGAGTTTGAGCAACAAGTTCCTACTCAGTTCACTAGCTCTTTTGGTAGCATGGAAGAAGACGTCCAACAAAAGCCCCAAGAGCAAGTTGTTGCTGAGATGGCCGAGGTTCAAAAGGAGATCGCAAAGCCTGATAAAGACTCTTCCATTGGGGTCACCATTAAGGAAGATATAGCTACATACATCCCTTTGGTTTCATCCATTCTACCTCCACCTCTACTTGTGCATCTAACTCCACCTCCATTTCTGCATCAAACACCACCTACCTCTCCACTTCCCCCTCTAGTACAAACCACCCCGTTGTCTCAGTAACCTTCATCATCTCATGTTCCCATGCCAACTCTGCCTCCACCTCAAATGCCTTCACCCACTCCCTTTGTCACCCCCACTCCACCTCTTGATCATGATGATTCAGCACCTCAAAGCTCGCAAGAGCCTGAGAAGGATACAAAGGTAGCTGATGAGGAGAAAGTAGAAGAAGAACACGTGGGATCAGAGGAACCCACTGATCAAGGAGAATCTTAGGCTTAGGAGGAGCCACAAATAGAGGACGAAGAACAAACAATAGATGAGCAGAAAATAGATGATGAAGAAGAACAAACACAGGAGGAGGGTGAGCTAAATACTATGGAGGAATAGGAAATAGAAAAGGGAGAAGAGAGTCAAGAAGAGATGGAGACAAAGCACCCAACAACTTCTTCCACACTAACTACTCCATATGAGCCATTGAATGCTTTCTCCAAGCCCACCTAGTTCACAAAAGAGATACAGCTGAGGGTTAGAGTATACACAAATGATGAGGTTGATATGAATGCATTAGGGCAAGCCTTCCATCAAATGACATCTATTACCCGGGCAAGGACACTATCATATGTGACACAAGATCAAGCGAGTAGATGGAAGGTAGATGCGGTTGTTCCCATGATGGATGTCAATACAATTGAGATCACTCCAGATGACTATGTATTGGAGGAGGTAGACTTGGGAGAGCCAACTAGAGAGGGAAGCAAAAATGATGCAGGAGCATCTCAGGCTTTGAGCAATCTTGCATCAACCAAAAACATTTCTTATTTTCTGTTGTTTTCTTTGTAATCATTTCATTTTTTGATTTCACTATGTGCAAATCTTACATGATGTTGAGGACCTATTTTGGAAGCTTTCCCTAAGATCTCATAAGGATTGGTTGGACTGTTTCAAAGTTGGAGTTGTTTTACTTGCCGTCGGTGCAGTATTTTCCTGTAGTTTTGGAGCTGATTATGGGATGTGGCACTGATGATCCTTAATGATTAATCCTTTTCACCCTTAGGGCCTTAAAGAGGACCTAAAATAATATCATTTCCCAATGGCGTAACTCCTAATTCATTATGAGTCAAAAGTTATGGTCATTTTTCCCCAGGACCTATTTTCTAGCAGTTTTCACGCGAAACGTGGAGTGTTTCTTCTTGCGCAGTTCTGTGTGATGAGATGGGGCCTTTAAAAGTTAGAGGCATGTTATTGGGTCATGTGTGGACCTAAATTAAAAGGCAGATCAAGTGTTGATCACTCTTTCATTAGTTTTGGTTTAAATCTTCCAAATTGGACCTATATTGGAATTAAAGCTTGACTGGCCGACTTATGGCTTAGCTGGCTATATATTGAGAGCTTGGGTAGATTTTTAGTAGTCAATTGGAAGGTATATTGGTAGTGGCATGAGATTAGAATCATAATTGGATCCTACGAGATCTTTTAGATTAGATGTTTTGTCTGATATTGTAACAACAGAGCTAGTGGTTTGCATACTTGGAGACAAGGAGATTGCTTGGAGGCTTGCGAGCTCAAGTTCAGATCTACCTTAGTGTTTCTATCAGTTACTGATGTGTTTCTAAGCTGGACTAGCTAGGAGATTACTGAGATACTTTGTAATTTCATTGTAATAGGCCAAAACCTGGAAGGCCTTACAGTCGGGCATGTTGAATGAAATTCTATTTTGAATCATTATATTATTGAATTTCATTGTGCTTATTGTTGTTATAATTGGTAGTTGTAGGTTTGGACCATCCATTATTGGATCCTCCATCCCTACCCTACATCAAGTGGTATCAGAGCTTGAAGATATTGAGTGTGTGGATAGATGACCGAGGTTGAGGCAGTCTACACCAGGACCTTGTATTGAAGATGCCTTCAAGGAGAGCTCATGAGATCTCAAAGGAAGAACCTACTGGAGAATTTAGTCCTAATGATTTTAGGGCTTTGCAGAAACAAGTACAAGATCTGCAAGAGGAATTGAGAAAGAAGACTACCTTGAAGGATGAAAGTGATGAGTCTGAAGAAGATCAATTTGAAGAAGCTATAGAAGAAGTCAGAGATCTAGAAGAAAGTAGAATCCTGAAAGCTGTCTAAAATTGGAAAGAGACCTAAGATTGAAGTTTCTACATTTGCTGGAAGCCTTAGGCTAGAGGAGTTGATTGATTGGATTAATGAGATAGATGAATACTTTGAGTATGAGGAAATAAAAGATCCTGATAGAGTTTGATTTACAAAGACTAAGTTGAAAGGTCATGCAAATATTTGGTAGAGAGAATTTCAATTGGAAAGAAGTAGAAGAGGAAAAGAAAAGATCACTAGATGGAACTGAATGGTTGACAAGTTGAAGAAGCAATTCATTCTGATGGATTATGAACTGGAGATGTTTAAAAGATGCAAGCTTTGAAGTAGACAAAAAAATTAGTGTAAGAGTATACTGAAGAGTTTTACAGACACTTGATTAGGACTGGTCATTCTGAAGCTGATAAAGAAAAGGTTGCTAGGTATGTTTATGGCTTGAGACCTAGTATTCAAGAAGAGTTACTTACTGTTCGGATGACAACTATAGGAGATGCTTATCAGATGGCATTGAAGATTGGGGAGAAGTTGAACAAGAGGTTTGAAGGAAGACAAAATAGGAACAAAGGTGGAAAGACTAATGAAATAGTTGCTAGAGGAAATCCTAAGAAGACTAATGAAGGATCTGGAAGTGGTCAAGCTACTAATAACTACAATGTTTGATAGAGCGGGAGAAGGAGAAATGAGTTCACTTTTACTTGTTATAACTGTGGTGAACAAGGTCATAGAAGTTTTGAATGTCCTAAGAAAAGAGTTGCATTGATTGCTGAAGAAAACATTGAGAATGCTACAGAACAAGGTGAATTTCCTCTCACTAGGAGGTTGGCTACATGTGTCCAAGAACCAGTACAAAGAAGAAATTTGTTCAGAACCAAATGTAAGTGCAAGGATAAGGTATGTAATGTTATAGTTGATGGTGGTAGTTCTGAAAACTTTGTTTCAGAAGAGATGGTTAGTAAGTTGAATTTGGAAAGAAGGAAACATCCTAATCCCTATCAGATTATCTAGATACAAGATGTGTCTAAGGTTAGGATTGAAGAACAATGCTTAGTTAATTTTTAGATTGGATCTTATCATGATGAAATATTGTGTGATATATTGCCTATGGATTCTTGTCATCTATTGCTTGGGAGACCTTGGAAATTTGATAGACATGTTATGTTTGATGGTCATGCAAATACATATGTGGTAATGCATGGTGGATCCAGGCATAAGTTATTACCTTTGGAGGAAGTTGGAGCTAAGGGATGTGGAGTTATCAGGTGTTGTCCTTATGAAAAACATCAGGAGAAGAAAGTTGATGAACCTATTCCTGTGAATGAAAGGAAGCTGAATTTTAAAGGAAAAGAGAATGATATAGTTGAGGAATTTATAGAGATTAAGAGGTAGATGGACTTTCTGAAAAAGATAGTGCAACAAATGATGGCACTAGTGATAGAGAGGATTGCAGATGATGCTGAGATGATTAGTAAGTCTAGAGAAGATGTGATTCATTGAAGTGCTGGTGTAATCAATAGAGGAAAAGATGGTCAGAATCAGTTCCAATTAGTAGCAAAAAGGAAAGCTGAGAAAGGTGTAGGACAAGCTGATTTGCTGAGTGTGACAGTGGATAAAGTAAAGATAGCATGGAATGAAGGATAGGAGGAGATATGGATTAAGAATAGATATGGCATACCTATTCTAATTCCCTTCAAAATTTCATGATAACTTTCTTTTATTTACCTAGGTTGTCTGATGCAGGAGCATCTCAGGCTTTGAGCAATCTTGCATCAACCAAAAACATTTCTTATTTTCTGTTGTTTTCTTTGTAATCATTTCATTTTTTTATTTAATGGTGTGAAAAGCTTACATAATGTTGAGGACATATTTTGGAACCTTTCCCTAAGATCTCATAAGGATTGGTTGGACTGTTTCAAAGTTGGAGCTATTTTACTTGTCGTCGGTGCAGTATTTTCCTGCAGTTTTGGAGCTGATTGTGGGATGTGGCACTGGTGATCCTTAATGATTCAGCCTTTTTACCCTTAGGGAATTAAAGATGACCTAAAATAATATCATTTCCCAAGGGAAAAACTCCTAATTCATTATGAGTCAAAAGTTATGGCCATTTTTCCCCAAGACCTATTTTCTGGTAGTTTTTACGTGAAACATAGAGTGTTTCTTCTTGCGCGGTTCTGTGTGATGAGATGGAGCCTTGTGAAGTTAGAGACATGTTCTTGGGTCATGTGTGGACCTAAATCCAAAGTCACATCAAGTGGTGATCACTCTCTCATTATTTTTGGTTTAAATCTTCCAGACTAGACCTATATTGGAATTAAAGCTTGACTGGCCGACTTGTGGCTTAGCTGGTTATATATTGAGAGCTTGGGTAGATGTTTAGTAGTCATTTGTATGGTAGATTGGTAGTGGCATGTGATTAGAATCATAATTAGATCCTGTGAGATCTTGTAGATCAGATGTTTTGTCTGATATTGTAACAACAGAGCTAGTGGTTTGCATACTTGGAGACAAGGAGATTGCTTGGAGGCTTGTGAGCTCAAGTTCGAATTTGCCTTAGAGTTTCCATCAGTTACTGATGTGTTTCAGATCTGGACTAGCTAGGAGATTACTGAGATGCTTTGTAATTTTATTATAATAGGCCGAAACCTAGAAGGCCTTACAGCTGGGCATGTTGAATGAAATTCTATTTTGAATCATTATATTATTGAATTCTGTTGTGCTTATTGTTGTTATAACAGGAAGTTGTAGGTTTGGACCATCCATTATTAGATACTCCATCCCTACCCTGCATCAAAAACTTTGGCTACTCTTGGATTAAAACAAGCCCTTGGATTTATGGATAAGGATGAAGAAAGAATAAAGGCTTTGGTGGAACAAAACGAAGCTATGAAGAGATTTATTTTGAAAACAACGGGTCCCATTGACCCTAATAACCCTGAGGACTCATTGAAGGAAATTTTGGAGAAGAAGGAGAAATAAATACAGATGTTCCACATTCTTTTGTATAGGCATGTGCTGACTTGAAGGAATATTTTGAGCAATTTGCTAAAATGTCCCTCAAGAAGATCATGAGGCCTCTTAGAGGCATTCTTACGGGAGTAACCTCACTAATGGAGATCATGAGTGAAGAAAATAGTTTGGAGGAGACAATCTTAAACTGGCAAAAGGTACTTGATGACCTAACAGTAATAAGGAAGCATCTAGTAAAAGTATATGAAGGCTCAAAGTTAGACAGTTTTGAGCAATGGATCCAAGAAATCACATCGACATTGACCATCTTTGAAAAGTTTCTCAAAAGAATAGATAAGCGAAGGGACAACAATGGACTTTTTGTGAAGGAGTTGCATGAGTTCTTTGAGGGCCTGGACCTGGATCTGTATGACAAAGATGATGAAAGAACCATGTATTCAGTAAATGTCATTGTCAACAAGTACCTAGATATATTATGGGGAGTGAAGACCAAAGAAGATCTCCAACAAATGTTCTATAAGAAAGAGGAGATTCAGAAGATGCTATCTCGAGAAGAAGAAATACAGACTTTTGCAAGTGAATTGATCACCTTTCAAGATAGGAAACAAGAAATCCTTCAAGCAGTCAAGGTGCCTAATTTTGAAAAAGTACTGGAGATTGTGGATAGGTTCAAGAAAGCACATCCAAAAGTGCTCCCTAGCCAATGAGCGAACTATCCAGACTCAGCCAATTTTTGTATAGAAAAATGTAGTTTTGACACTTAGCCATTTTTACAGAGCCTAATTTTTAGTATTTCAGCCCTGGAGAACTTTCGGCCTCCGAAAGTCTGAAGTCCAAAATTTTGGGAAAAAGAGACATGACACTTAGTCAATTTTGGAGCTTGAGTTTTTTAGACCAACTATCAGCATTTGGGCATTTTTTCTCACATTTGAAGTTTGACTCCAGTTATCTAAGAGATGATTTTCTAGTCAATTGGGCTTATTTTTTGGGGTTATTTCTACATGATTTTGGTATCTCTTCCAGTTGGGGCCATGTGGAGAAGCCGTAGCCAAGGATCAAGGGGCGAAACATGAATATTATCAAGAGCATGCACGAGTTCCAGCTCCATTATCAATTTGTTTAATGCATGGATTTTTTAAAGCTTTGTAATGCATGAGGTTTAATTCCGTGCTAGGGTAGTTTAGCTAAGCTTTAGAAGTAGTTTTATTAATGCAATCTCTAGTTTAGATTTGCTTTCAAGTTTTAGTTGCAACTAAACCCTATCTGCGAAAATAAGAGATGAGCTCTATAAATTATAATAAAATGATGTAATGAGGGTCAATTTGATCATTAATACAATACATACAGTTGGTGCTTCATTCATGGTGTGATTCTTTTGTTATTTATGCAAAATTTATGAATGTGTGATTTGCTCATTCTTTATTTCAAAGAGCCAATTGGTTGTTTAATGGTTTCAAGTCTGTGATCTATTAGTTTGGTGTTTGCTGGTATGGCATTACTATGTTGCGACAAATTTTTGAGAAGATTATTCTTAGGTGCTTGAAGATTAACTTGTCTCACGTGTGCACACATCTGTGGTGGCTTCATGATCTGATGAGTTTTGGCTTATCCTACATCTATGTTTGTTTGATTTCGTTGATGATTGCATCCATTTAGCTTAAGATTGTGATATGATCTGATCTCTATTTTGTGGGTTTCTTCATCTTCTTGGTTATTTAATTCACATGGTGGTGTGATGCTAGCTTATGTCCATTAGGTTTTCTTTTCGATAATTTCATTCAATTTCTTATTACCCTACTACTTCTAACCTTCCTTGCAAATCATTTCAGTAGATAAATTAAGATTAATATTATTTTGTTTCTAAATCTGAAAATCAAAATCCAAAAATGAGATATTGTGGAATCCTAAATTTTGTTTTGCAAACTCCCTTGAGAGAAGAACCAGCAAAGGCCTCCTTGTTAACAGACTCACATCTGTCTTCCATTGAGCTATCCAAGCGGTTGAGACCCATCCAGAAGGAACCTTGAGATTGATCCCATCAATCTTCCAAGAGGGGAATTTTCTCTTGTAAATTCCTAGTTGTTGTCTTTGTGTAAAAATAATGCTCAACAAGTACCCTCTAAGGAATTTAAAAGACGGGAAGGCAAATTTTCCACATTATAATCTTATAGGTTTGTATCTGACACTATGGGGCCATCACACACTAAACTTGAAGTGTTCCTAAATAGATGAAAAGTTGACCTCGTGACTGTAGAAATTTAATTTTCTATTCACCTTGCAGACTGCTGAATTTGAAAATATCACGAGGGTAATGGCCAAACTCACCTTATTTCTGTAGAAGATTTTGATCACAGGAGCTCCCAATTTCTTACCTCCACGCACCAGCTTTTTAATAATTGAATACTTAGGTTTTTGAATAAAAAGACTTAACTTAAATATAATCATGAGAGCATGAGAATTTATTGTAAATCTTTCACGAAAAGAGCAGCAAAGATTTGATTTGACACCTCGCGCATGTAATCCATAATTACTAATTAAACAAATCTCAAGGCTAGTAAGAATAATGATTATTTCAGATTTCTAGGGAGTACTTAATAACTTCTTGTTGTAATTAGCGTTTAATGCCTTCTCTCCTATGGGCCCCACTACTTAGCTGTCACCATATTCTCCTCTCTTTCATAATCCTCCCAGATTCCTCTGAACAAGAAAGAACAAAGTTCTTAGTTGTTCAACAGTGTTCAAGTGTGTTCAAGCCTGTTCAAGGTTTGTGAACTTCTGAGTTAGCTCAATTTATGATTTGAATGCCTGGGTATATCACAAATCAATGACTTCAAAATGCTAACTAGAATTAATACATGCAAAGTGAGGAAAAGACTGATCAAAAGACAAGGTTTATTCAACATGAAGCCATAACAAAAGAAAAGAAGGGCCAGGATCAACCTGGGACTAACATCAGCTTCGACTGGGGACTACTTTTTTGACAAAAAGGTAGAGAACTCAGAACTCAGGTTACACAAAAATGAAAGGGAAAGACAACACACCCAAATAGAAATTGGAAAAGGAAACCTAAGCTAATATGTACAAGACAAAACTCCAAAAGGAGAAACTCACAACTTTACTAACTTTAAATGTTGCCCATTGTAGGAATACAACAAGATTGATCCATCAGGATAGGCTAGCTTAAAAGCATTGGATCCTAGTTCTTCCTTAATGAGAAAAGGTCCTTTCCACAAGGATTCAAACTTATTATGTGCCCCCTTAGGTTCTCTACTCTTGTCCCAGAGTAGTACTTCATCTCCTTTCATAAATTTCTGAGGTTGAGCTTTCCTGTCGAAGATATTTTTGACCTTATGCTGATGTTCTATGATTTTGTCTACCAGTGCTTCCCTTTTCACTTCTAGCTTGTGCAAATACATGATTCTTTTTTCAAGAGAATCTTTAAAAGTTGGGTCTTCAATTGCAGCTTGTAGTTTTATGGCTGATAATTCCAAAGGAAGAGATACTTGTGCCCCTACACCATATACTAGCTCAAACGGTGCCATACCGATTGCCCTTTTCGGTGTTATTTTGTCTTCCCATAGGGCCTCAAAGAGATTTTTGTACCAATTTTTACCATTATCATCTATCAGCTTCTTCATAATGGCTATTAGATTCTTATTGCTTGATTTCACCTGTCCATTCCCCTGAGGGAAATAATCTAATGAATGAGACAGGGAAATACTATGGTCATAGTAGAAAATGATTAACTCTTGAGATGAAAAATAGGTAGCGTTATCTGTTACAATCTTTTGAGGGACTCCAAAATGCACCAAAATGTTATTCTTCAAAAACTCACACACCACCTAGGAATTTTCTTTCTTGGTAGGAATGGCCTCAACCCAATTGGTGAAATAATTAGTTGTTGTCAGGATATAAACATCACCTGCACTAGATGGGGGATTAATAGGGCCTATAAAATCTAGCCCCCACTACTTGAATGGCTCATCTGCAATGATGGGTTTCAAAGGTAGTGCTACTAATTGAGGTTTCCTGTAAACAATTGGCACTTTTCACACCTTTTGACAAATGTATAAGCATCTTTGAACATACCAGGCCAATAGAAACAATTGCGGAGAATCTTGAAAGTAGTAACTAAAGAAGAAAAGTGACCTCCATAGGCTTCTTCATGAAAGGTTCTTAATAGTTGCACATGTTGCTCTTTATCAACACATTTGAGGAAAGTTCCATCAACCCCTCTTTTGAATAATGTTCCTTGCCATATCACATATTTATCTGATTGAAGTCTAAGGTTGCATCTTTCCTTTGGGGTTAACTGAGAAGGACATTCTCTGTAAGTCAAATAATAGGCTATGTCACAGAACCAAGGATCGGTCAAGCTTACCAACAGTGCATTCGATACCCCATTTCCAAGCTCCTCTTCTTGTTTTGGATTCTCGGTTATAAATTTACATAATCCTCTTCCCCTGACTAGCTTAGTTGGTTTTATTGTCAGATCATATTCTTGTATTTTAGTCATCCACGCTACCCTTTTATTCATGGCTATTTCTTGTTGTGTGAGTAGAATTTTTATAGTAGAATCAGGAACAAATACCACTAAGTATGAATGAAGAATTTAAAACCTGAACTACTTGACATCTTTGACGACTGCAAAGTCTTGCTTTTCAACAATTAAATATTTGAGTTCATGATTTTTAAGGGGAGTACTCATGAAAGTAATAAGTGCTTCATTTTTTGTATCATTCTTTTGAGTAAGCATTGCAGATAAAGAATGGTCAGAAGCATAGTAATAAATAATAAAATCCTTTTTATAATCAGGGTGGACTAAAGAAGGAGCATTTGCTATAGTGTCTTTGATTTCATTAAAAGCCTTTTTACTAGCCTCGGTCCATTTGAAAGGTTGTTTTTCACTCATCATCCCCACAATGTGTCTAGTTAACTCAGAAAAATCTGGCACAAAAGCTCGCATAACATTAATCTGACCAAAGAAAGATTTTACCCCAGTTCTAGTTGATGGAAGACTTAGTTGTTGAATGGATTTTACTCTTTCAGGATCAATCCTTATCCCTCCCTTAGAAACTATATGACCCAATAATTTACCCTCTGTTACACAAAAGATAGATTTTTTGGGATTGAGAGAAATACCATGGTCTTGACACCTTTGAAGAACAGACTGAATATCTTTGAGATGGTGCTTTCACCTTCGAGAATAGATTGTCAGATCATCAAGGTATATAACAATAATTTTATTCTTCATATCAACAAAGGAAGAATCCATAGCCCTCTGGAAGGTTGCCCCAACATTTATCAGACCGAATGGCATTCTATTATATGCAAATGTTCCCCAAGGTGTAGTAAAAGTAGTTTTATGCTTATCATTTTCTGCCACACTGACTTGGTTCTATCCTGAGAATTTGTCAAGCATTAACATAATCTCAGATTTGGCAACAGTCTGTAATACATGTTCCATCTTTGGTAAAGTGTAGTTATTCTTCAGGCTTGCTTGGTTCAAGTTGTGGAAGTCCACGAAGATTCTTATTTCACCATTCTTCTTTCTCACTAGGACAATATTCACAATCCAAGTAGAGAGGTGAATTGGGTATATAATCCTTGCTTTCAATATTTTGTCTACCTCTCGTAGTATAGCTTCTGACACTTTGGGATTATAACTACGCAACTTTTGTCTGAAAGGCTTACATTCTGGTTTAAAGGGTATGTTGTGACTAAAACTTCCACCTTTGAAATCCTTCAGGTCATCATAATTCCAGGAAAAAACATCTGAATAGGTAGTCAGCAATGATTGAAGCCTTTCTTTTTCCTACAGAGAAAGAGTCTTTCCTACAAATATCCATTTAGGCTGTGATTCATCTCCTATGTTGATTGTGTCATACTCTTTCAACACTTTAGGAGGTGAGTTACCTTTTTCCTGAAAAGTAACTACATCTCTTCTAGAAAATAATCTTTCTAGTGAAACCAAACCTTTCAGAATCTTATTACCTTTTAGCTAAACTACTTCTGACAATTGGTTTTCAGAATTAGGTTCTTCACATATTTTATTTGACCCTTCAAAATAAGTGGAAGCAAAAACCTCTACACATGCCATAAAATCTTTAATACTGACATCATCTTCAAACACCTACAAATGTTCAACATTATCAGGGACCATTGGTCGGTAAATCATCTATATCTTATAAAGATTTGTCTTGAAATCTAGATGGGGAAGCAATAAGGAGGCTGAAACAACCAAAGAATCTGACCTTGAATTTAAACTTCTCGGGATAGCCTCAATTGAAAAGGAATCAAAGACTTCAATCTCTTTCCAAATCAAATCTCTATCATTTCTTAGTCATTCATTCTTCATAGCAAACTAACCCTTGACTTATTTTACTATCAGTTCAGCATCTCTTCTAGCGATAAGGATTTTAATCCCATGAGTTTTTGCTTCTTGCAAGCCTAACAGTAAAGCTTCATACTCAAAGGTGTTATTAGTGTTCTTAAAATCCAACTTAAAATAAAATGGTAAATATTCTCCATCAGGGCCCTTAAGTACCACCCCAACTCCTGATCCTACATTTGCACAACTACCATCAAATTTCATTGACCAAATTTGAGAAACCTCGTCCTGAACTTTTGAAATAGGAGAAACTTCATCAGCCATGATTAGATAATTTTCCAAATTCACACTCCTGATATAAAATCTGAGCTTTCAGGTCATTTGAAGGAAAGATCATGTACTTATTCTTTGCTTCTGATTCCAACTTAACCTTCTTTCCCACAGGAATCACTGCTTCAGACCAATCCATCTTAATTTCCCCTCCCATGTATCTACAAAAAATTCTGCTCAAAAGCATTCCATAGCTTGTTGTAATATCAGCTACAAGAATTGTTAATTTTAACCTCTTATCTAGATGGGCAGCTAGGATAGCTTGGACATCTTTCACTTGACCTATTAGAGGTACTTGTTTACCATCCATTGAATAACATCTCCCAAAAGTATTTGTTAGAGTCAGGCCAAGGGATTTAGCAACTGAAGATGGCATAATGTTATCAGATGCTCCTGAGTCTATGATACAATTGCTCAATTTAAGACCATTAAGGAGCAAGGAAATATAAAAAGGCTCAGGTTTTTGAGTTTCATGAATATCACAATTAGTTTCTGAAGTAGAAGCATTGGATGAATTTTTCTGGTTGACATTTGTAGGAGGAACTACTAAAAGAGGTTGGACAAAATAATCAGATTGATTGGTTGTACATTGGTCAGAAGCTGAAGAGTCAGGGGATTCACCCTTAACATATTTGATTAACTTGTCAAGTTCTTTTGGATTTAATCTTAAATACTCAACGGGTGAAATTTGGATAGCAGAAGATTGACAAAACTCAATGATGTCAAATGAAGGGACTCGTGTGTCTTTTTGCAATATCTTAAATTCAGGGGACTCACACTTGAAAAAGGCATATTACTTACAGGTTCTTTACTCTTGGTAGTAGCATTTGATGTCAATGGATTGGGTTTAGGAGACTTCTGATTGCGAGTGAGCATAGCACTTGTGGAATCTTCAAGAGTGACTAAAATATCTCCTCTTTCAGAGTCTGATTGATATTCTAGGTAAAATGAGCTGGAGTCGCCAAGTTGCTCTTGAGTCATTTCCTCAACTTTCACTTCTCCTAATACATATGGGGTTTCTCCCATTTGCACATGTCTCATCATATCCAGACATGTATCACCATCATGATCTATTGTTAAATGGAAATAACACATAACCTCCTCTCTTGAAGGAGCTTCAATGGCCAGTCTAAGCTGAGTTGAAGGTAAAAGGGGAGTTTTACCATGTCATTGACTAGGTTGTTTTTTTTTAGCATCTTGATATGCAGGGGAGTAAGCTGATCCTTGTTTAGGAAATTGCATTTTTAGTGCTATAACATCATTCATTAGCCTTTGAACCACTAGATCTGAGGAAGAAGTAGAAGCTTGAGAATGTGGAGCCTGAAGATCTTTCTTCCACTTCCCCACTGTAATCAAATCATCTTCTAACTCAGTCGCCTAACTTTGAGCAGCTGCTAAGTTTGTTGGTCTATTCCTCCTAAGATGAAAACCAATGTCCGGGGCCATGGAATTTACAAAAAAAAATTGTTGGTTTTCAGGGGTCAGCATTTTATCAGTAGGAATCTTATGGATGACTTTATTATACTGGGCCACATAATCTCTCATTTGCTCATGAATTTCCTTTTTCATCTGGGTGAGTTGTGCTAATAAGGAATGCTCATCATTTGCACTTTTGAATTGACATTCAAAAGTGATTTTCATGGAGTTCCAGTCAATTATGGATCCTGCAGGAAGATGAACAAACCACTCTGTTGCTCCTTCTATGAGAGTTTGAACAAAGAATCTAACAACTACATCTTCAGTTTGTAGTACTAAAATCTCAGTGGCTACATTGAAAGAATTAAAATTTTCCTCTACAGATACTTTTCTGTCACTGGTGAATTTTGGAAGGACATCTTTGGCTCCTTTTGGAAGGGCATGATGATCAGCTAAGGCTAAAGGACCTCCTACAGCACCCCATGGTTGGGCCATGATAACTCTTGGGAAGATAGTTACAAGTGGAGGGGGTTGGATGCCTGACAAAGTGAGGGCTTGCCAAACACTATTAGATGCAGAAATGCCCAATGTATTTCTAGATGGGGAAGGAGGTCTACTTTTTGCTTTAGATCTAGAAACAAAAGTATTTTGTAGTTGAAGGTTCTACAATTCTTCAAAGAAAGAATCAGGTATACCCTCCCTTCTTTGGGATCTTTTATAGGGTCGGGAATCCAAACTTACAAAGTTTCTAAGTCCTCTAGGTATCTTTATTCACAAATTAGGCAATTGGGAGACCTCTCAACCATTCACCAATGTCTTCTTCTTCTTCCAAGACCAAAAGAACTTGTTGATATTGTTGTTTACTAGTTTTCTCTTTCCAAGCAAGGGCATTCAAGTCTGCTATAATATCTTCTTGTGTATCTTGGAAATTCAAGTTCTGTTGGACAATAGGAGGAAGTTCTTGTTGATTAGGTGCAACATCAGCAGGTAGAACCATATTTATGTATTAACAGAGTAGCACACATTGATCTACACTATTTGTGCTCCCCAATAGAGTCGCCAAAAATCTGTTAGTAAACAGATTTGTCCTTGATTTAATCTTTCTCAAGACTATTACTCTACTGCCCTTTAAAGACAAACATTCACTAACAGTTGGGCAAGTGTTTATTATAGATCACTTCCCTTTGAATTATAATTTAGGTACAACTCCCTAAAAAATATTTTCAATGAATTTTGTTTATCAGATTTCTCAATTTAGATTTTAACCTGAAAGCTTAGAAAGGTAGCTATATCATTCTTAGATGATTAGCCCTCAAAACAATCTTTCCAAAAAGGAAACAAGATATGCAAAAGTGGAAAATCATAGTTTTCTACCTCCCATACTATTTCAAAGATAACATAGAACAAATAATAAATCAAAGGAATGAAAATCAAGCTGAGATCATTGATATCATCAAGATACTGATAGAACTATTTAAAGAAACAAGGAATGGATTAAAACATCACCACAGAATATGCATCCACTCATTTCAAATTACATAGATTTGAAATATAATGAGATTGGTATATTAACTATTTTTGTAGCACAGGCAAAAAGCAAGAAAAACATGTCAGGGTTCTTCTACAGCAAACTTGATATACCGAATGTTTTTTTACTGAAAGAAACTTCAAAAAAGCTAAAACAAAATACCAGTTTTTCTTCCCAAAATTTCTAACCCTTTCTCAAATGCAACTAAACTACTTATAGTTTTTGCAAAGCCGAGAGGTCTCCCAAAAAACCTGACCTCTCAGTTAAAATAGTTTAAAGACTAACCAAAGAAAAAAGGACACATGTCCTTAGAGAGTTGAAAAATAACAAAATTTCAAGATCTACTTCCTTGTCAACAGTACGCTCCTCATCTCCAGCAAGATTCTCGCCTTCAGCTACGGCGGATTGTGCTACTTCCCATTGCTTATGTGCCTAGATAAGCTCCTTTGCAAGCTGTAAATGAGGAACTTTGATGTTCACTAACCTTGTTATCACCACTTCCTTAGCCCATTTAGATTTCTTGATCTTATCAATTATTGCAGGAAGCTGGTCTACACAAATGTACAACATTGATTCAATCTTGGCCACTTTTGTAAAATATGAAGCTTTAGGGTTAGCCTTTTCTTCTCCTCATGGTAGTCTCAAATACCACAAGGGTTGCCTTTAAATATTTCTCTCCATGATTGGTCATACATGTATGAGCAAAGTTAATCACCTTGAGTTCAGTCATCATTATTTTATGCATCTTCTTGATTTCATTCTCACTATCTTTATTTTCAGAAATGGTACTCCTGATAGTGCTGAGGCACTAGCTGACATTCTTCTTGAGAACAAAAAAAGTAGCTTCATCAGGAGACTTTACCAATTTCTCTATGTAGAACTTCATGAATCCATACTTCTCAATTTCCAAAAACTTAGACATGGATAAAAACCATTTGTCCTCTTCTATGTCCCACACTTGTCTCTATGTCTGTAGTTCCCCTATCAAGGCTTCTGAATCAAAGAGAACATCCTGAGCATTTTGAGATATCTAAGACCACTTTTAATAACTTCATCAATCCACTCATCTACTAAAGATACCAAGGCTCGACTTCTCTAAACCTGACTCAAGAAACTCTTACTCTCGGCAAAAGCTGGGTCAAAGATTTGGGGAGATTAAACCAAAGGAGTGGCATCGAAACTACAAAAGGTGTTAATGAATTAAGACAATGTCAAAATTGTCTGCTTCAATTTTTTTTTCTCCTTTCCGTCTTGCCATGAAGAATTTAACATCTGTTGAGCAGTTTCTTTGAATAAGTGATTCTTACCTACTCGATCCATGGTGCCTAATTTTCCTGTGAACATTCTGGCAGTGCTTTTTACTTTCTTAGCTTTTGGAGTCTTCTAAACATACTCACTAACAATATCTTTAACAAGAACAGGGACAGGAACTAAGCCACATTTTTTACTCATGGAAGAGACTAACCATTTGGGTGTGACCTCAGAACTAGTGGATTGCTCGGGAGTCTTTACTGGTGTACTAATTACCTTTAGCATTGCATCATCTAATAAAAAATATCTTTATCCACCTGTTCAGTTTTAGATATGTGGAAACTTATATCTTCTGTCTTGTCTTCATCCAAATTAATTGTTAGAATATCATGTTGAGCCATGTCTTTCTTAGCCTTCGATCTGGTCTTGGACTGTGTAACCCTCTTTGGAGAAGCAACTGGCAGGGGATCATCTATAGCTTTCTTTCTGGTGTTCCTGACTTGTGATTTCTCAGTAGACCCTGCATTTTCAATTTGTGTAGATGAATTAGGAATAGATATAGGGGAATGCAAAGAAGTACATCTAACTTCTTTTCCTATTTTAGATTCATTTTGCTTCCTTCTTGCTTACAATCATTCATTAGTTAGTTGAATCACACATAAAGTCCTATTTTCAATATTTTCCTTCTCTTCCTTGGACCAATCAATAACATGATCACTTTTTTCAACTAACTTCTTGAAGCTAGGTTCAATCAAATTAGATCCATCATTAGTTATTCCTTCAACATTGATCTGAAGTCTCATTGACTGAATCTGTGATATGCACAATCTGCTACGCAACCTTTCTTCTACCTGTGATTCATCATAGCAGTCCTCCCAGAAATCTTCCAGGTGTGGTACAGGAAACATATGAGACCTAAGTCCTAAACTACCACTAGCATAGTTTTTATTATCAAAACCCACTCTTTCAATATAGTATTTGAAATCAAAATGATGGATGTCACTTCCAATACTATCAGCATCTGCCATGGTTTTACATGAAAATTTACCCAATGATATAGGGAAAGCCTTATCCCACTCCTCTTCAGGGAGAAATCTTTTCAAGACTATGGTGAGCTATCTGCAAATCTCAGCTAGGATGAAACAGTCAAATGCATACCTAGGCAACCTCATCGGTGGATCTTCAAAACCCCTAATCCCAATGTAAGTAAATCTAGGAAATTGAATGTAATAGCTTCCATAATTAGTTACCAGCTCCTGGGCTTCTAAACTAATTCTCTTTTCAGAGATACCAACTAGCTCAAAACATAGTTTACCCATGAATGTGTCATGTACCCTTATGTAATTTTTAACAACATTGTCCTTCTGTAGAATTGGGTAATATTCATAGACACACATGTCTGCAACCCAAGGTTGATGCGACATTCCATGCCATTTTCTGTTGTAGGCCAAGAAATACATGAGATAGGAGGACATGAAGAAACTGCTACCAGTCAATTTTGATGTGTTGAGCTATTCTCTAAGGGAATTGGAAATTAGTTTAGCCCAATCTAAGAGTTGTGTTCCTTCTAGGATGATTTGAATGTAAAAATACATCCAATCAGATTAAAGATAGGCCACTTGGGATCCCCTTACCCTATGCAGAATCACCATTAAATCACTGATGTAGGGGGGACATGGGTTCTATTGAATTTCTTGGGGAAATGCAAACCCCCTCTTTGTGGGTTTAGAACCCAGCTTTTAGTTATAGAAGTGTGATTCACATCTCTATTTTCATTGAACTTAACAATGGATTGCAAGGGAGAAAAAGTAGAGGTCTTTTCTGGGAGTTGCAGTGCTTGAGTCACCATTTCCCTATTAACAAGCATTAAGACACTACCATCTTTCTTTTTGATTGACTCTATCCATGCATCATAATTCTGTATGCATTCAAGGATTAATTCCAAACAAATAATAGTGGGAGGAAATGTCACTGCCAAACATAACCCACTATGTAGAGTCTCCAGAGCTAGAGTACCCTCTAAGGAATTTAAAAGATAGGAAGGCAAATTTTCCACATTATAATCTTCTAGGTCTGTATCTGACACTATGGAGCCATCACACACTAAACTTGAAGTGTTCCCAAACAGATGAAAATTTGACCTCATTACTATAGAAATTTAATTTTCTATTCACCTTAAAGACTACTGAATTTGAAAATATCATGAGGGTAATGTTCAAACTCACCTTATTTCTGTAGAAGATTTTGATCACAGGAGCTCCCAATTTCTTATCTCCACGCACCAACTTCTTAATAATTGAATACTTAGGTTTTTGAATAAAAAGACTTAACTTAGATATAATTGTGAGAGCATGAGAATTTATTGTAAATCTTTCACGTAAAGAGCGCAAAGATTTGATTTGACACCTCACGCATGTAATCCATAATTACCAATTAAACAAATCCTGAGGCTAGTAAGAATAATGATTATTTCAGATTTCTAGAGAGTACTTAATAACTTCTTGTTGTAATTAGCATTTAATGCCTTCTCTCCTATGGGCCCCACTGCTTAGTTGTCACCATATTCTCCTCTCTTTCATAATCCTCCCAGATTCCTCCAAACAAGAAAGAACAAAGTTCTTAGTTGTTCAACACTGTTCAAGTGTGTTCATTCTTGTTCAAGGTTTGTGAACTTCTGAGCTAGCTCAATTTATGATTTAAATGCCTGGATATATCACAAATCAATGACTGCAATCTTCTTAAGTATTAGCGACAGATAGATTTCCTTACTTGCTTGTCATTCTGTCATGTCTTCACAAATGATGAAAATAATATGAACATCCTCGAATGGGCTTGAACATTGTTCAAGGTTGTTCAGAGGTGTTCAAGCGTGTTCAAGTAAAACAAGGCTCGCAAAATTTCATGCAATTCAAAACCAAAACATGACTTCAAAATGTTGACCAGACTTAATACACGCAGAGTGAGGAAAAGACTGATCAAAAGACAAGGTTTATTCAATGCGAAGCCATAACAAAAGAAAAGAAGGGCCAAGATCAAACTGGGACTAACATATACATACATAGTATATGTATATATATACCATGTATGTATGTATATATATATATATACATAATGTGTATACATATCCTATGTATGTATATACATACATACATACATACATGTATGTGTATATATACACACACACACACATACATGTATGTATGTATGTATATACATACATACATACATATATGTATGTGTATATATATACACATACATGTATGTATGTATGTGTATACACATATGTATATATATATACACATACATATATGTATGTATGTATATATATACATACATATATGTATGTGTGTGTGTGTATATATAGATATATATATATGTGTGTGTGTGTGTGTGTGTGTGTGTGTGTGTATACAGATATATACATATGTGTGTGTGTGTATGTGTGTACACACACACACACACACACACACACACACATATATATATCTGTATACACACACACACACACACACACACATATATATATCGTCAGAAAATGGAAGCACTTCCATTTAGGATTGGTTTAGCCCTCCAAATAAGTGGTTTAGGGTCATGTCAAATGCCTTGAATGGGTCTTTGACTTGGATCCGATTTTTCCCCTATCCTCCCCTATTTTCCACTTCTTTCCTACCTATTTTTGGTATCTTGCTCAGAGATTTTGAGGTTCTTGGCCTCAGGGTCAAGGTCGACTCCGACCCCGACCCAGGGTCTAAATTTAAAATTCCAAAGATTTCCAGATGTCAGGGTTTGGAAAGAATTATTTCCTGCTTTTGGGTCAGCTTCTTTAGGCTTCAAAGTGGTGACTCTTAAAAGACATTTAATATAGGTCCACTTTTATGGGTATGAGCCTAATGGGAATTTATTTCTCATATGTCAGCCTCTCTAGAAGTTGGTGTCCTAGACTAGTATATAAGGAAGCCTTCTCCTCTCATTTTGAAAAGGAAAAAAGAAAATGAGAAGGAAGAAAAGGGAGGATCATCTATGCATAATTTATCAAAGTGAGCATTCAAGCATTCAAGATTCAATTCATCAAGGAGAACCTTTGGTAGCCATTGAAGGATTCAAGCTCTATGGAGCCCTCTTGTTGAAGATTTCTCCATCCCATTCAAGCTTCTTCCTATTCCAAGATCCATTCAAGATTGGTGTTGAAGATCTAAATGTAATTAATTTGAGGCATCCTACATCCTACAATTCTATATCCATTTGGAGCATCCATACTTGCGGATTCAAGGATTCGAATCCTTTACGAGGGTTTCAACATAAGCAAGGTGAATTATTCTATTTACTTTGTTTATTACTACAATTTCAATTATATTTCAAGGTTAATTCCAAAACTAGGGTTTGACCAAGGGAAACCCCTCATCCAAAAAACAAAACCATTTTTCTTGCAGGTGCAAGTGCGGAACAATGAATTACAGAACAAATTCAAATAACCTTTTTGGAAAACTTTTAAGTTCCACAAACAAAATTTCCATCAGAGTAGTGCAGGTCAAGGTCAACATAAAAGGGAAAGATTGCACCCTTGTATTTGGGTCAAGGTTGACCTGGCTCAGAAAAGAAAAATATTTCTTGGTTTTCTCCATCTCTGTGTTTCTATTCCAGATCTAGTTGTAGAATTTCCAAAAACTTAGTATAGACACTAGAAAATAACAATTTCCAGATCTGCTATACTTTGAGGTTAGTATTTGTCTTCAATTCATTTCAATTAAGATTTTAATACTCTCTTCCAAAATGGAATGTAAGGTTTTCCTCTTTCTTCTTATAACTAATCGATTGATTCATTTATGCATTGACCATTTTCTTATGGTTAATTAATTTGGATCTTTCCTTTGGGAATTTGGGGTTAAGAAGAGAATCTTACCTTCCCCAACTCTTCTATATGTAAAGGATATTATTTACATGTTGGTGAACACATCAACCATCATCAACCAATAATCATTTTTTTTATTCTTTACATTTTGGTGAACCCGCTTACAACAACTCTTTCTTTTGTGGTGTTAGATTTACATTTCATGTTAGATCTTACAGTTATATTAGATTAGCCTTCTTTTATGTGCTTGCATTTACATTTCAAAAATAAAACAAAAAAAATCATATCAAGCAAAAATACAAAAATATTTATTTGTTCATGCCTTGTGTTTTCCTAATTTAGTTCATTTGCATTGCATTGGTGTATGAGCTTTACTACCTCTAGTCCTACTTATAATATCCCAGTTAGAAGAAGTCACAAACTTATGGGTTCCTTTAATCCCCAGTCTTCCTATCCTTTCCTTAGGATCCCAGATAACAATTTAATTACTCATGATTCCAATCCTACTATGGAGCATAACTCTTCTCACTCATCTCATGATGAGGATGATGCTTTAAGAGTTCCTCCTGAACAAGTCCAAAAACTTTCAACTGAACTTGATAAAATGGGAAATTGGCTTATTCAAGAAAACCATAGTCAAGATTCTATTCAAGCTATAGAGGCTCTTAAGAAAGTTCTTTGGGATAGTGATCAATGTGTTAATCTCTTGTGTGGTATCACTCATCTTGTGCATTTAAATATCAAACCTTCAGCTCAATAAGCTCAAGATCTAGGATTCACTCCTCTTGTCACTAGTGTGGAATCTTCTTCTGTTCCTTTACCTTGCATTCCTACTTATACTCCTCCTTTAGTGACTACATCTCTTCCATCTCTTCATGTGAGTGTTCCACCGGTGTCTCTACCTACCTCACAACCTTCTTACCATAGTGTTCCTTTTACCTATTCTAATCCTCTTCCAATTATGGTTCCAAGTGTTCCATTAGTTGTGTCTTCCATTCCTACCACTTCCTACACTTTCCCCAGTGTTTCTAATGTTTCTATGCCTCCTATTTCTTCTAATGATTCCACAATCATTAGTCTAGCTCAAACTGTGTCCTCTTTACAACAAAAACTTGCATCCTTAACTCAATCCAAGTTTAGTATTCCTAAATGTGACATGAGTAGTCCTTTATCCCTAGACATTATTCATGCTCTTGTCCCTCAGCAAGATGATATGCCTCGTCTTGAGAATTACAATGGTAAGGGAGACCCTGTCACTCATGTTACAACATTTCAAATCCTTTATAGTGACTATGCTCATGACCATAGGATTTTAGCCAAGTTGTTTGCTAGAACTTTTCATGATAAGGCCTTGCAATGGTATTGTTCCTTGCCTCCTTGTTCTATTGATTCTTTTCCAAAACTTGCTAATGTCTTTATCCAATAGTTCCAAAATAACATTGGTCCCCAAGTGTCCTTAACTAATTTGATGCATCGTAAACAAAATACTAAAGAAAAATTAACTGAATTTATTGGTCGATTTAAGCATTTGTATGCTCAAATTTCTTCTCCCGTTTCTGATATTGATATTCAGCATATGTTTATTTCAAATTTACTAAAGGATAATAGAGATAAGATTTTGCTTACTGAATTTACCTCTTTTCAACAACTTTGTGCAGTGCTTCATCATTATCAATTACAAGTGAGTCAATTTGAGAGAAACACTCCAAAGGATCCTATTCTAGTTGATAAGAGTGATGCTGCTCCTAATCCCACCAAATTTCAAAAACCTAACAACTATGCAAAGATAAATAAGCAAGCAAATACAATTGTTGATCAAGTTGTTGTTGCATCAAACAATGCCACTTCTATATCCACTGCTTTTCGTCTGAATCGTATGTTTACTCCTCTTTATGAATCTTTACATTCTATTATGAGTAAATTGTTGAATGCTAATATGATTACTTTGCCTCCTATTCGACCTCTTTTACCTACTACGATGGCATCCAAATCCTTTGATCCCAAAGTCTTTTGTCAATACCAACATCAAAATGGCCATGATACTGAGAAGTGTTATTCTCTAAAACATAAGGTTCAAGACTTAATTGATTATAATGCTTTATCTGTTGATAATTTTGATGGTAGTGGGAACAAATCTATCTCTCCTCCTAATCAAAGCCTCCAAATCTATATGAATCCTTTTCCTACACATGATACTAATACCATTGTTCAACCATCTTCTATGGATATTGTTTATGATTCAAAGATGGATGATCTCAATCATATTGTTAACCATGTGGAGCATGTTGTTTTGTCTTAACCTGTATCTCCACCCTAGCCTCAATCTCAATCTCAACTTCAAGTTCCACCTCAACCTAAGCCTAAACCCCAACCTCAACCTAAATCTCAAAAACAACCTAATAAATCTCAAAAACAACCCAAGAATAAAAGACCTAGGGAACTCTTGATCACCTTTTATGATTCTGAGACTATTAAAGCTCCTGATGGTCCCCTCTACATTTATTCTAGGATTTCTAAGATACCTACATGTGGTTGTCTTGTTGATCCTACATACTTAGTCAATGTCATTACTGAAGAAAACCTTTTTATGAAGAACTTACAACGTGATTGTTATGATACATTTAATGTGTGGATCCAAACTTGTAATGGTTTTCTCTATCCATCATTTGGTTCTATTAACTTTCTTGTTGAAATTTTTAGTAAATTTGTGGATACTACCTTTGTTGTTGTCCCTACTTCTGATCAGTTTTAAGTTAATCTTGGTTTTCCTTGGTTGAATGTCGTGCATGTCGTTGCTTCTCCTATCCATAAGTGTATTAAATTCATTCATGATAAAGAAGTGAGGAAAATTAATCATAGTTTATATCGACCTTCTAGGCCTAGGGAATGTGCTACCCTTGACTTATTTTGGCCTTCATTACCTAATTCATGTACTTCTCAACCTGATAACCTTTTTTGCTCATATCAAGCCTATAAACATCGAAAGATTGTTGAGTTAAGCATGTCTTAGATGGATCTTAACCGTGGTCTTTTGTCTACGCCTTCCATACCTCCTTTATCAGTTGCTTCTAGTTTTGTTAATCAAACTCCTAGTGTTTCTTTTCAGCCTACTAAGAATCCTACTAATCCTCCCATATAACTTGTGAAAGAACTGGTTGTTGTTCCTTCTAGTTCTCAACTTATTTCAAACAAGACAAAATGTAACTGATCTGCCAATGAATGTCATAAGAAGCGTTGGGCTCAAGCTAAGGCCCATGCCTCTATTCTTCAAAGTTATTTACCTTCTTTTGACCAGCCTATGCCTAATGTGTTGGAAGAAGTTAATGTTAATAATGATGTTAAGATGAATGATTATGATGATTCTATTCATATCTTAGATTCTATTTTGATTAATTTTGATGAAGAAGATGCTCTTGATGATCCTAATGATGCTAATGATGAATATGAGACTATTGACATTGATACTAATTTACCTAATATACTTTCAACATAATTGATAATTATACCTAGTATCGAACATCATGATTCTCAAGAGGATCCTTGTTTGGAACTAGCTATTATTCCTACTGTGTTAGATATAGTCCCTCTTGCAAGTTTCCCAACTTCCCTAAATGATATAGACCAAGATGGGGAGAGTAGGCGATGCGCTTGATTGGCTTATCCTCCATGGTAGCTTTTTGTGTGTTTTTATGTTGTATTGTGTTTCTCTCATAATGTGTTTGCTAAATTTTTGTTTGATTCTTTTATACGACCCTTGTTACTTTGTTGGTACAAGGTGATAAAGGAATCGAACCTATTGTACTATTCTTCTATATGTATCTCTATTCTTATATATGTTGTTTTCATGTTATTTTGTACCTATGCTATTGATCACAAATGTTTTCCTTGTGTAGTTCACTTGGATTTGCGACTTGGTAGCACTGATTCTTTTTGGTCTCCATGTTGTTTCGAAAAGACTCTTCTTCGTAACTCTTCCGTTTTGTTTCCTCCATTGTGATTGTAGTTGTACTTTCTTTGGGGAATGATGTCAATTCATTTAAAATAATATCACACACACACACACACACATATATATATATATATGATCATACTGACCCCGCGATAGGTGGATCCCTTATGTGTTCTTTGTATGTTTATGTGGTATTTCCCTTGATTTGTCTTCACTTGGGGGCATCTTATAGTGGAAACATAATTAGTGGAGTTGTTTATGTTTCCATTCAAGCATTGCTCCTACTAAAGTGTTAGCAATGAATTTAACATGGGGGCATACACTCTACTCACTTTTTGCACACACACACTTCCAAAATATTTTTAGACTTAAAAACTCTTTTTTTTTTTCCCTTTATGGATTAGAGACTAATCCTTAAAGCATGGATTTTTACCTTAGAGGATCTCTTGATCCCTCTAGTTTCAATTTATAAAGTTTTGATCCCTTAAGGTTGGAAGGTGTCCTTAAGACTGGATCTCTCTTTTTTGGCTTTGCTCTTTTGGAATAGAATATTCCTAAGAGTGAATTCTTGATGGGTTGACTAGTGAGTAGCCACATTCACTAGGCTATTCAACTCCATCTTTCCAGTTGCACTATTTCCCTGTGTGATTCACAGTGGGACATAGGTTCTCATTGGGCGAGGTACTCACACCCTCTTCTCTCTTTTTTCTAGTGATGTTTTTTTTATTTTAATCTTGGGGTTGACAAAGATGTGAGTCCCTAGGGGCTTGAGGATTTCTTTGTCTCTTTGATTTCAATAAGATTTTCTTTTTCTTTTTGATCTCCTTTACCAAGAGTTTGCATTGAGTCCATACTCTTGCTAAAGTGGGGGATAAATGTATCATCGAAAAATGGAAGCACTTCCGTTTAGGACTGGTTTAGCCCTCTGAGTAAGTGGTTTGAGATCATGTTAAATGCCTTGAATGGGTCTTTGACTTGGATCTAGTTTTTCCCTTGTCCTAACCTATTTTCCACTTCTTCCTAACCTATTTCTAGTATCTTTCTCTAAGATTTTGAGGTTCTTGACCTTATGGTCAAGGTTGACCTTGACCCTAGTCTAAATTTTGAATTCTAAATATTTTTGGATGTCGGGGTTTGGAAAGAATTCTTTCCCGCTTTTGGGTTAGTTGCTTCGGGCTTCGAAGTGGTGACTCTTAAAAGACATTTAATATAGTTCCACTTCTAATGGTATGAGCCTAATGGGAATTTATTTCTCACATGTTGTCCTCTCTAGAAGTTTGTATCCCAGACTAGGATATAAGGAAGCCTTCTCCTCTCATTTTGAAAAGGAAAAAAAGGAAAAGAGAAGGGGGAAAAAGAGAAGGAAGAAAATGGACGGTCATCTATGCATAATTTATCAAAGTGAGAATTCAAGCATTTAAGCATTCAAGTATTCAAGCATTCAAGATTCAATTCATCAAGGAGATCCATTGGTAGCTATTGAAGGATTCAAGCTTTATGAAGCCCTCTTGTTGAAGATTTCTCCATCCATATCCATTCAAGTTTCTTCCTATTCCAAGTTCCATTCAAGATTGGTGTTGAAGATCTAAATGCAATTGATTTGAGACATTCTACACCCTACATCCTACAATTATACATCCATTTGGAGCATCCATACTTGTGGATTCAAGGATTCGAATCCTCGACAAGGGTTTCAACATAAGCAAGGTGAATTGTTCTATTTACCTTGTTTATTAGTGCAATTTCAATTCTATTTCAAGGTTAATTCCAAAATTGGGGTTTGACTAAGGCAAACCCCTTATCCAAACAACAAAACCATTTTTCTTGTAGGTACAGAACAATGAATTATAGAACAGATTCAGATACCCTTTTCGACAAACTTTTAGGATTCACAAACAAAATTTCTGTTGGAGCAGTGCAGGTCAAGGTCGACATAAAGGGGTACGATTGCACACTCATATTTGGGTCAAGGTCAACCTACATCAGAAAGGAAAACTATTTATGGGTTTTCTCCATCTCCATGTTTCTGTTCCAGATTTGGTTGCAAAATTTCTAGAAACTCGATACAGGCACCAGAAAATAGCAATTTCCAAATCTGCTATACTTTGAGGTAAGTATTTGTCTTCAATTCATTTCAATTAAGATTTTAATACTCTCTTCCAAAATGGAATGTAAGGTTTTCCTCTTTCTTCTTATAACTAATTGATTGATTCATTTATGCATTGACCATTTTCTTGTGGTTAATCAATTTGGATCTTTCCTTTGAGAATTTGGGGCTAAGAAGAGAATCTTACCTTCCCTAACTCTTTTATATGTAAAGGATATTATTTACATGTTGGTGAACACATCAACCAATATATATATATATATATATATATATATATATATACATATATATATATATATATATATATATATATATGTATATATATATATATATATATATATATGTATATATATATATATATATGTATATATATATATATATATATATATATATATATATGTATATATATATATATGTATATATATATATATATATATATGTATATGTATATATATATATATGTATATGTATATATATGTATATGTATATATATATATACATGTGTATATATATACATATATACATATATATATATACATATATATATATATATACATACATACATATATACATATATATATATATATACATATATATATATATATATATATACATATATATATATATATATATATATATATATATATATATATATATATATATATATATGTATGTATGTATGTATACATACATATATATATATATGTATATGTATATATGTATGTATACATACATATATACATATACATATATATATATAGATGTATATATACATATGTATATGTATATATACATATGTATATGTATATACATGTATACATATATGTATATATATGTATATATATGTATATATATATATACATATATGTGGATATATATATATATAGATATACATATATATACATATACATATATATACATATATATACACACACACACACACACACACACACACATATATATATATATATATGTGTGTGTGTGTGTGTGTATATGTATATATATATACATATGTATATGTATATATATGTATATGTGTGTGTGTGTGTGTACGTGTATGTGTATGTGTATGTGTACATGTATATACATATGCATATATCTATCTATATATGCATCTATATACATATATAGATACATACATAAACACATAGATATATGTATATCTATATCTATATATGTATCTATATACATATATAGATACATGTACACACACATATAGTCACATCCCCATAGACTACATTTTTATTTTGTTAAATGTCTATTGTCCCAATGTAATTAGACGAATGCAAAACTCTAGCGTTTAGACCATGATAATACTTTAACTAAGTAATAGTATGTGAACTTAATGGTGAATGCTAACTTACTTCTTATAGATGAAATAGTGAAATTGCTAAGTAATTTAGTTTTCAAAATAATTTAGTAGTTGTAAATTTATTGATTTCATTTTTAGTTACTGAATAGTTTTGTTTCTACTTATATGTCATGATCATTGGACTAACCTAGTACTAACATTGCAAAGATGTGCATAATAGAATTGATGAGTTTTGTAGGTACAGGGGGTGCAACAAGATGGACCTAGCAACCTATTATGGGAATGAACCTCAAACTCAATAACCTAGTCTAGCCAGTAAAGGGCGAACCACTCCATATATGTTAAGCCATGGAAGGGCCTATCCATCATTGCTAGTAACATTGGACCTAGGATGAGAAATTCCACCTTGTGGTAGGTCGTTTAATCCCCGTATGCACTTATAAAAAAATTATTAAAAAAAAGATTGAAAATAATAACAAGTTTTTAAATAAATAAAATAAAGTAATTAGAATAAATAAATAGATTAAAAAGAAAAAGGAAAAGAAACTAAAAAAAAATGTAAATCAAATATTATGAACATATGACAAATAAATTAAGAACCAAACCTAAGAAAAATGGTTGTTTAAAAAAAATATACACAAATAAAATGAAGTAACTTAGTCATTGTGACTTTCATTTCAGCGCCCAAGAAAGAGAAGCTTAGAGAAACATGCATGAGATAGCCTAGATTAAATAAGAAATGGAGGGAAATTGTAGAAGCAGATATTCATGTCATTGGTGTGCATGGCTCCTCACTCCTCACTAGAGAAAAGCTAGCCTTGTTGTATCGAAAATGGAGCTATCATCTATAAAACCATTCATCGACTCATTTCTCGGGCATAAGTTTTTATCTTGAAAGTGCACAACTCTGAGAAAGAGAGGGGTTACAATAGAGGAATGGCTAGGATAAAGGAATTTTAAGAGTTCACGTTTGGTTTTGGTAGGCAAGGGTGACGTAATGTGCCTTAACCAACTCTCACAGGTTCTTCTTCATATGTTCTATCTGCAAAATCTTTCTTTTCTCATATTGATTCTTACCTCTAATTTGTTGTTAGTTCCTATATTAAAAAACAACATAGCATTTACTTATACTACAATAAAATATCCACTCTTTAGAATAGGCTTTAGTTATGGGATGAATCACTTAGCTTGAGTAAATAGTTCTGGAATGGATATTGCAAACAAAAAAAGAAGAGAACATTTATTGTAGGGTTTTGTTGTAACTTTTATGCCTATGGTTGGGGGGAAATGCTTTAGAAAAATCTTACAAGGAGTTAACTTATGATTTTGGATATGTAAAGTGAGTAAATACTTTTAAGGCAACTAAAAGTTTAATGCTAGTTTCAACAATTTATGCTCATCATCAACAAATAATCATGGAGTGAATAATGCAATCCTTAAGAAACCATATCACATGCTTGTAGCTAGTCATATTTAAGATTTTACTAGTATAATTTGCCCTTAAACTCTATCAATTTCAATACATTCAATCATTCTAGAAAAGCAACATTTAAATCAGTTATATCTTGTAGTCTTCTCTTTTCATTCTTGTTGTTTTCTTCCATTGGATTAAAAGTTAACAAAGGTTGCTGCTGAAAAATTGAGATTGATATCTATTGGTTATGAGGGATTAAATGGTGATGTTTTATTAGGTTGAAGAAAAATAAATTAATATAATAAATAAAGAACAATCAGCTGTAGATAATACCTTCAAATGATAAATAGATATATGCTATCACTACTCCATACACTCTAAAACCACTTCAATAACCATTAGCATGTTATAAGAGAATACCTTCAACTTCAGTGAGTAAATGAGACTTAATTGTTTTAATCACATAGATAACAGACTTTGTTAGTAGGTCAAGTGACCAGACTGCATTATAGAAGAGTAAATTGCTAAATCGAAGCTCTTGGATTAAGCCCTAAAAAATGGTCTCCATAAGAATTTTGAAACATTGATTTTTATACTTAAAATCCGCTATATAACTACACATATAAAAGCCTCTTAGAAATGCTAAAAAACAAGTGACTAAGCTTGCAATATGTGCAAGGCCATGGATATCCTCTTTGCTTCTAATTTTTCTCCACTAAAAGTAGACCAAAAAATCAAAATTGAAATTGTCTCGCAACACATGTGAAATGAACCTTATTGACTTGATGTTGTACAAATCCCTTATTATTGGATATACCTCTAGTAGAGATCCATTTAGTCAGACACAACCATCATGCCCTAGTTAAATTCCTTAAGTTACCTTTGAGGGATAAAAAAACACATGCTAGAGATGACCCAAGATTGAACCTCCAGATTTATTCAAGTAGTGTCAAACAGTCATTAGATTGTACCAATGACTGATGTTTGGTCTACTATTGAGGATTAGTTGACCTTCACATGGTTCACAGAGGTGAGTAATAGTTGAGAGATACCTTGTATATGATACGAGAGTAGTTATCTAGGTAGTTAATTAAGTGTGCGAGTATTGATAACTGGGCTAACCATTGTATCAAAGGGCACACTAGTGATCACCTATAGCACTAAGGTGATCGGTGCCATGTGATACCTAGGTTGGGAAGAAGATAGTTGATTATATCACTAAGGTTATCATGATATATGTGATGGAAGCTAATTCTTCCTAGGTGGACAAACTCTTCATCGATGGCCTATGGATGATGGTAGTTAGATCCACCAAGTTGGTAGGTTCACTACTTGGATTATCTCTCTCAAGTGCCTAAGACCCTTGGGTTGGAGGATGAACCCACGGTGTAATATAGGATACACCAAATCTACCACCTAATTGACCTCAACCCAAACTTGCCACCATCTTTGTAATGCAACAAACTAAGAATTGGATGGGATGCACGATGTACTTCATAATGTACCAACATCTATTTTCCATTGGGATACACTACAATAGGATGGAGGTGAGTCATCTTACACCTACATATCCTAAATTTACCTTCTATGTCACCCTACTACGAAGAGGATGGACCCAAGGTGTAGTATGGGATGCACCGCAACCTCTTACAACTGAGCCTAGTCAAGCTAGTTACCTATTAAACTTAAACCTACAATTTCTTACAAGTTTTTCTCAAGATATCTTGTTAGGTCCACTTAGATGGGGTGGATAGGGAAAACTTTCACATGGTTGGGATTGTTGCACCCCATAAAGATGTAGAAGATATCTTGAGAAACCATGGAAAACAATGAGGCCTTTTGGATATATCCTTGGTTAGGTATCTAAAATTAAGGATCATTACTTCTTACTTGCTTATATAGTAGTACAAATTTAATCTTCAATATCAACTTGAAATTGGTTTGGTACACAAAGTCATCACTTGAACCCGAGGAACCCAAGAAGAGTGTACCAAAGATAGAAATAGAGGACATATTTTATATAAAAACCTTGGCCTCAACTCTTAAGCAAATGAAGGTTAAACAAGGAAAAGAAAAATTAGGCCCATTTCAAACTCAAGAAATTATAATGAAAACTAAACCCTTTGCAATTAGAGATTTACCCTTCGGTTGTGGACGTGATGCCCCACCCCTATCAAAGGAATTCATATAAGAGTACAATCGAGTTCAATCCAAGGTAATTGTAGAAGGGGAAACCTCTAAGGAGGTAGATCCCACCAAATAATAGCACAATGTTGTTAACGGAAATATGTATTTATGTACACACGATGGACAAGTAGTAGCTAAATAACATCGCACCCCTTTGTGTATAAGAATTATAATTTTAAATATATATACATAAATATTTATAAATGACATGAACTTTATGTTCCTATCTTCTATTCTATAAGAAATGGAATTATGATTTTTCATTAAAGTGTTGATTGAAATCACTTCATTTCTCATATGATTGTTTGAAATAAATCTTTCTATAGTAAAAAGATACAAGGTTAATGAAAAAAAAAATACTAAAACACTTCCTTGCTAATTTAACTAGATAATTTGAGCATATACATAATGGGGAGGACAATGAAAAAGGGAGCAATCCCTAGCCTAACAAAGATATTATGTGCTAGCAAGAATATGTCTCCTTTGTCGGCAATGTTGCCAAAGGAACTCCACGATGAATTAAATGATCTTTGAGCTAAAATAGCCTCACAAGAATGCCAGGTAGAGGAATTATCAAATAAAAGAGAACAAGGAACAAATTGTAATAATGGTTTGGGGCACTAAAGAACAAACAATAGATGAATGGTGCAGGAGCACCTAAGACATCTCTGAGTTTCTAAGTTTTTGGTGTGGCTTGTATTGACCCTAGATAGGTCAAGAATGTTTGAGAAGGACTTATAAGGTCTTGTGTGTGTGTCTTTAGGAGAACTAGGTTAGGCTTAGACTAATCTAGTTTGTTTTGGTTGTTTAAGTTTAGGTTTGATTTTTAGTCTCTTTGGAGCTTAAACTTGGGAATTTGGGTCAAAAGTACTAATATGCAAGGGAAAGATTGTAATAAAGCCTAAAATGGCTTCTATCATGATTTTATATCACTTAATGAAGTTTTGAGGTGATTTGAACAAGTTAGGAGACCAAATGTAAAAGTTGTAAAAAATGTTGTCATGACAACATTTGCAATCCTGCAAAGTTGCATGACAATTTTGTCTCCATGAAGAAAAAAGTTTGTTTAGGGCATGGTCGATATCTTAACCACATGTACCTGAAATGTAAGGGTATTTAAGCCCTAAGAAGCCCATTTCTTGAGGTTAGAGGTTTTGAGAAGGAATTTGAAGTACTTTTCCTTCATAATATGTTATTTTGGTTCTTGTGACAGTTAGGCATTTGTGTTTGGTCAAGTCCTTCAATGGAATGAATCCATCAAATTCATGTAGAATTTATGTAATTAGATTAGTTAACTTCCATTTTTCATTATTTTTAAGTTCTTTTAAATTCATTAGATTAGCTTTGTAAATTATTCTGTGAATAAGCCAGTCACTAGACAATTCAGGACTGTGTGTATAAAAATGACTCCCCCATAGATCCCCACTGTGGAATCATCACAACCTTGAGGGATATGCTATGGGAGACCATTTATAGTGTACATATGGAAGGAGGATGCTAGAAGATGTGTTTTTCTATTTTAATGAACAAGCCCTAGGCGAGTCTAGATCAACCTAGTTAGGAGCTTAACAAAGTCTTTTTGTGTTTTGATGCAGGGGTTCAATTGGATGAATGGAACCAAGTGGATTTTGGGAGATTTTGGGGTTATAAAAATACCTATGAGGAATCTTATCCCTTGAACAATCTATTTGACCACATTTTGAGAAATAAATTAGTGACTGGTTCAACACCAATTATCCCTAGAAGCCCTTAAAAGTAGGGATCACCTGTACGGAGCCCAAGGAGAAAGGAGACTTACAATATCTTACATAAATAATTAAAGGGTGTTAGAATATCAAATTTTTTATTGGGGATTTTTGGGAAATTTTTTAAAGAAGGAGCAAAAACTAGTCAAATAACGCTAGTAGAGCAATTAGGCCTATAAGCCAAGTTTACAAAAAATGTTTGGAGATCGATAGTGAAAGCCTTGATACCCTAGCCTAAAGGGACAGAATGGAGTCATAAAATGTATTTTGAAGAAATTGAATCCCCTACAAACACTAGTTAAGAAGAAGAGACAAATAAACACTTGGATGTATCTGAGGAGTTAAGGAGTGAAGTTTACAACATTGATAGTTACCTCAAGTGAAGCACATTGAATGCAATCTTTTGGAGGGGAATTGAAGAAGTCCTAAGCTAAGTATGAAAGGGCTTGGAAGATCCTATAAACTAGGTTAGGGTCTTGAGAGAACTAGGAATAGAGAAAGAGTCCTAGTTGGATTGTGCAAGCACACTAGGAGAGTATCATCAATGAAGAATCATCAGATTCTAATCATTGGAATAACTTTTGTAGCCCATATCCCAGGGAACAATGTGATATGAGAGGAAGGATCCCTTAGTTCAAGAATTTAAGAATATTTAGACACCAAAATATGATAGGATAGGTGGAGGAGATGCGATAGAGGCTTGGTTGATTGGTATGAACAAGTATTTTGGGTTGATTGATATGGATAGCAACATTAAGGCTCGACTATCAATATACCAGCTCAAAGGATAAGCTTCCCCTTGGTGGAACCATCACCTATCCATAAAAGGATATTGATCTAAGATATTTAACATGGGAGAAATTTGAGAGGAAATTTCATAAAGAATACATGTCTTCTCATCATCGTGATCAGAAAATGACTGAATTTAACACATTGCACCAGGGAACCATGATGACGAGCGAGTACAAAGCTAAATTTATGATCATGTTGTGACATGTGCACTACCTAGAGTAGGAGGAATATGGGGTGAATAAGTTCATCCTTGGCTTCAACAAGAGTTTAATGTATGTCACTAAGCTTGCTCGACCTCAAAATTTGAGCCAAGCAGTAGAGGTAGCCACCAGTGTAGAAGAAAATAAAAGAGTAAGAAAGAAAGGAAACAAAAATCATTCACCTTATCTCACACTAATTAGAAGGAGCATAATAAAGGCCAAGGAGTGGAAAAAATTCAATGAAAATCCAAAATAATTTAAGGAGAACAATGCAATTCTAGAATAGCACCCACTAAGAATGGAGAGGAAAGATGGTCGATGCCTCCAAAGCATATGGCCCCTACAAATGTATACAAGGATTATAGAAGGAAAGAGGAAGAATTCAAAGAAGGATGTTGGTTGTGTGGAGGCAATCACTTCAAGAAAGATTGTCTCAAGAAGATAGATCAGAATTCCAAGTCAACTGCCAAGATCTATGCAACCATGGACCGACATGAAGCAAATAACCAAGCTTCCTTAATAGATCTCCCTAGTACTTTTCATAGCTAACCTATTACTAGTTTGGCTGATTTAAGGGCAACTAATAGTTTCATATCTCCTAATGTCTTAAGTAGATGCAATTTAAGTCCCAAATCCTTGAGTCTAGAAGAGATGGAGGTAGAGTTTGGATCTAGTAAGATACAACATATAGGGTATTGTTTTAAAGATGTTGATCTTGACCTAGTAGGTATAAATACAAAGTAAAATTTTTTGGTCACCAAGTTAGGATCCTATGATGTGATATTGGGGATGGATTGGTTTGAGAGGCATAGGGAAGCTTTTGATTACTACAACAAGAAAATTGAGTGCCTAAATGACCAAGGGAAGCTAGTTATTATCCAAGGTATGCCAAGTCCTATAATGATTCAAAAAGTCTTGGCTATGAAAACCAAAAGATATGTGAGGAAAGGATGTAAGCTCCTCTTGATCAACTTGACTTCTATATTAAATCATAGTGGAGTTGCAAGAACTCAAGACACAACTACAAGAATTAATGGATATGGGTTTAATTTGGCCTAGTGTGTCCCCATGGGGAGCTCCTACTTTATTTATCAAAAAGAAAGATGGTACATTACATCTGTGTATAGATTATCGAATGCTCAACAAGGTAACCATTAAAAATAGACATCCTCTTCCCCAAATTGATGACTTATTTGTTCAAATGAAGGGAGCTACAATTTTCTATAAAATTGAATTAAGGTCATGATACCATTAGTTGAGAATTAGGGAGGAAGATATTCCCAAGTCAACCTTCAGAACTAGGTACAGTCACTATGAGTTTCTAGTGGCGTTGTTTGGACTAACCAATGCTCCTTCAGCATTATGAGTCTTATGAACCATGTGTTCCATGACTTTTTGGATAAGTTTGTGTTAATAATTTCTTGATGACATCCTGATTTACTTTAAGAATCTAGTGGAGCATAAATAACATATGAGAATTGTGTTTCATAGGCTTCGAGAACATAAGCTTTATGGGAATTTAAAAAAATGCTCCTTCTTTCAACCCAAAATACATTACCTGGGGCTCATCCTCTCTTCAAAAGGGATTTTTGTTGACCCTGCCAAAATTCAAGGTATTGTGGAATGACATACACCCAAAAACGTGTAAGAGGTAAGCAGTTTCAGGGGATTACCAGGGTATTATAGAAAGTTTGTGAAGGACTTCTCAAAGGTTTCAACCCCATAACCTCTTTTCAACAAAAAGGAAAAAGGTTTGAATGGTCAAATAAGTGTCAAATGGCCTTCCAACAGTTAAAAAAAGCTTTGACTACAACCAATATTTTGCAAGTACCTAACCCTAAAAGGGATTTTGTAGTTTGAATTGATACCTCATTAGAGGACCTTGGAGGAATTTTGATGCAGGATGACCGAGTAACTGATTACGAATCATGAAAATTAAAGGACCGTGAACTCAATCATTCCACTCACAATTTAGAGCTAGCTACAATTGTGCATACCTTGAAAATTTTGAGGCATTAATTAATTGGGAGACCCTTCAAATTAAACATCGATCATAGGGGACTTCAATACTTATTCACATAGCCTAATTTAAATGCTCTTCAAAGAATATGGGTAGAGTTCCTAAGAAGTTATAATTTTGACATCTCTTATGTAAAGGGGAAGGAAAATTAAGTCACAGATGCATTGAGTCGTAGGGCTAGTTTGACAACCATAACATAGGTAAGGGTCAACCTCATAGATACCATTAAAAAAAGGCAAAGAGTTGATCCTTTTTTTCCATCAAATGAAATTAGTTATGGAGTAATCAAAGAAACCAACAAAATACTCTATAGGTGATGATGGTATCCTTAGATATCAAGGTAGAATTTTAGTACCTAATGAAGGGGCATTAAGAACAAAAATCCTTGAGGAAAGTCATAACACACCACATAAAGGCATTTAGTGGTGATCAAGATATATGTAGACCTCAAATCCATTTACTATTGGCCTAGAAATAAAAAGGAAGTGGAAAAATTTGTGGCCAAGTGACTAGAATTCTAGCAAGTTAAGGTTGAACATTGGCATCTTGTAGGTGTATTTACCCACATGAGATACCACATCACAAATGTTCAAAAATATCAATGGACTTTGTGGCAGGGTTACCTAAAAATTGTCTAAATTATGATAGTATCTTAGTGGTGGTTGATAGATTAACCAAGGTGGCACACTTTATACCCAGAATATTATGGATGATGCTCAAGATATAGAAAGAAAATTCCTTAAGGAGGTGGTTAAATTGCACAGGGTTCCAGAGGTAATCATCTCCAATAGGAAAAAATTATTCACTTCTCAGTTCTAGACTACACTAATGACAACCTTGGGAACTAAACTTAATTTCAACACAACTTACCACCCAAAAACTAATGGCCAAACTGAAAGAGTCAACTAAGTTATGGAGGATATGTTGTGAATGTATGTAATGGGCCAACCAAATAAGTAGGAGGAATACTTACCTTTAGTAGATTTTTCTTATAATAATACCTATAAATCTTCCATTCAAATGACACCCTTCGAAGCACTCTATGGAAGGAAGTGTAGAAGACCAATTGGATGGGGTAGGTTGGATAACCAAGTTCACTTAGGGCCTAATATGCTTCAAGAGTATGATCGAAAAGAGAAGATTATTTGGGAAAGATTAAAAGAATCCATCGATCACCAAAAGAGCTATATTGATACAAAAAGAACTCCAAGAAAATTTGAAATAGGCAACAAAGTGTTCTTTCACATTAAACCCCAAAAGAGTTAAATAAAGTTTGGCAAGTTGTCGCCATGATTTATTGGAACATTTGACATCATAGAGAAGATTAGTCATGTGGATTACTAACTCAATCTTCCCCCATCTCTCTCTCATATACATAATGTGTTTCATGTCTTTTCTCAAAAAATATATACCTGACCTGACCTATGTAACTGATTGGTAGGATCTGTAGGTATAAAAGGTCGTAGAAATCCACCTAAGGCCACTTGCAATCATGGACAGGTGTAGTATCACCCTACATAACTGCACCATACAAAAATTTAAGGTCCTATGGGACTAATATGGGGACCGTGGAGCCACGTGGGAAGATGAATAAATTATTAAACAAGAATACCCCCAATTATTTGACTAATCCAGGGAAACTTAGTCCTAAGGGGGAAATCATGTCACATCCCCATATACTACATTTTTTTTTGTTAGATGTCTATCATCCCAATGTAATTAGACGAACGTAAAACTCTATAATTTGGACCATGATAATACTTTAACTAATATTAGTATATGAACTTAATAGTGAATGCTATGAACCTACTTCTCATACATAAAATAGTGAAATTGCTAAGTAATTTAGTCTTCATTTTAATTTAGTAGTTGCAAATTTAATGATTTCATTTTTACTTAATGAATGGTTTTATTTATACTTATATGTTATGATCATTGGACTAACCTGGTACTGACATTGCAATGATGTGTATAAGAGAATTGATGAGTTTTGTAGGTACATAGGGTGCAACAAGGTGGACCTGACAACCTATTCTAAGAATGAACCTCAAACTCAATAACCTAGTCTAGCTAGTGAAGCTTGAACCATTCTATATACGTTAAGCCAAGGAAGGGCCTATCCAACATTTCTAGTAACATTGGACCTAGAATGAGATATTCCACCTTGTGGTAGGTCGTTTAATCCTCTTATTTTCTTATATATAAAAAATTATTAAATAAATAAATAAATAAGATTAAAAATTATAATAATATATTTTTAAATAAATAAAACAATGTAATTAAAATAAATAAATAGATTTATTTTTTTTAAAGGAAAAGAAATGGAATAAAAATATAAATTAAATATTATGAGCACAAGGAAAATAAATTAAGAACCAAACCTAAGCAAAATGGTTGCTTTAAAAAAATATATACACAAATAAAATGAAGTAAAGTCACTCTAACTTTCATTTTAGTGCCCAAGGAAGGGAAGCTTAGAGAAACACGTAGGACACAACCTAGATTGAATAAGGAATGGGGTGCAATGGTTGAAGCATTTTTTTTTTCCATTAGTGGGCATGGCTCCTCACTCCTCACTAGAGAAAACTCAACCTTGTTGCATGTAAAATGGAGTTGATGTCTACAAAACCCTTCACTGACGCATTTCTTGGGCATGAGCTTTTTTGGGGAAGTGCACAACTCTGCGAAAGAGAAGGGTATAATAGAGGCATGGCTAGGAGAAAGGAAGTTGAAAAGTTCAAGTGCATTTTTGGTAGGCAAGGGTGAAGTATTGTGCCCTAACTAGCTCTCACATGTTCTTCTTCATCCATTCTATGTGCAAAATCTTTGTTTTCTCATATTGATTTTTACCTCTAATTTGTTGCGAGTTCCTAGATTATAAAACATCATAGAATTTACTCATACTACAATAAAATACCCACCCTTTAGCATAGGCTTTAGCTATGGCATGAATCAGTTAGCTTGAGTAAATAGTTATGGAATGGATATTGCAAGAAAAAAAAGAAGAGAATATTCATTATAGGGTTTTGCTATAACTTTTATGCCTATGGTTGGGGGAACTGCTTTAGAAAAAGATTACAAGGAGTTAACTTATGAGTTTGGATATGTAAAGTGAGTAAATACTTTTAACAAAGCTAAAATTTTAATGTTAGTTTAAAAAATTTATGCTAATCATCAACGAATATTCATGGAGTGATCTATGAAATCCTTAAGCAACCATCTCACATGCTTGTAGCTAGTCATATTTAAGATTTGACAAGTAGAATTTCCCCTTAAACTCTACTAGTTTTATAACCTTCAATCATTCTAGAAAATAAATGTTTAAATTAGTTATATCTTTAGTCTTCTCCTTTCATTCTTGTTGTTTTTCTTCCATTGGATTTAAAGTTTAAAAAGGCTACTGCTGAAAAAACAAGATTGATATCTATTAGTTATGAGGGATTAAATAGTTTTGCTTGATTATGAAGAAAAAAATAAATTAATAAAAAGAATAAATAACAATCAGCTATTAACAATACCTTGAAATGATAAACAAATATATGCTATCACTACTCCATACAATCTAGAACCACTTCAACAACCATTAGCATTGTATAAGAGAGTACCTTCAGTTTCAATGAGTAAATGAGACTTAATTGCTATAATTGCATAGATAATTTAGATGTTTTTAGTAGACCAAGTGACTGAACTGTCTTATAGAGGAGTAAACTACCAAATTGAAGCTCTTGGATTAAGCCCTAAAAAATGCTCTCAATAATAAGTCTGAAACATCTATTTTTATACTTAAAATCGACTTTATAACTACCAATATAACAACCTCTTAGAAGCACTAAATTATAAGTGACTAAGCTTGCAATATGTGCAAGGCCATGGAGATTCTCACTACTACTAATTTTTCCCCACTAAAAGTAGACCAATAAATCAAAATTGAGATTTTCTCACCACACATGCAAACTGAACCTTGTTGACTTGATGTTGTGCAACCCCCTTATTGTTGGATACACCTCTAGTAGAGATCCATTTAATTATACACAACCATCTTTCCCTATTTAAATTCATTAAGTTACCTTGGAGGGGTAGAAAAACCCAGGCTAGAGATGACCCAAGATTGAACCTCTAGATTTATTCAAGTAATGTTAAGAAGTCATTGGACTGTACCAATGATCGATGTTTGGTCTACTACTAAGGATTAGTAGACCTTCACCTTGTTCATAAAGGTGAATAATAGCTAAGAACTACCTTGGATATGATACAAGGGTGGTTACCTAGGTAGCTACTTAAGCATACAAGTAGTGGTGACTGGGCTAACCATAATATTAAAGGGTACACTAGTGATCACCTATAGAAGGAGAGTGATCAATGTCATATGCTACCTAGGTTCAGAAGAAAGTTGATTATATCACTAATTTCATCATGTGATATATGATGGAAGCTAATTCTTCTTGTGTGGACAAACTCTTCATCAATGGCCTATGGACAATGGTAATTGGAATCCATTGGGTTGGTAGGTTCACTACTTGGAGAATCTCTTTCAAACCCTTAAGACACTTGGGTTGGAGGATGGACCCATTATATAGTATGGTATACACCAAATCCACCACCTAATTGACTGCAAACTAAACTTGCCACCATCTTTGTGGTGTAATAGATCAAGAATAGGATGGGACCCGCAGTGTACTGCACAATGCACTGCCATCTCTTTTCCATTAAGATGCACTACAATAGGATGGAGGTGTGTCATCTTATACATACATATCCTATATTTACCTTCTACCTCATCTTGTTATGAAGAGGATGGACCCACAATGTAGTATGGGATGCACCACAACCTCTTGCAGCTGATTCTAGTCAAGATAGTTACCTATTAAAATTAAACCTACGATTGCTTACAAGTTGTTCTTGGAATAGGTTGTTGGGTTCATTTGGATGGGGTTGATAGGGAAGAAATTCACATGGTTGGGATTTTTGCACTTGATAAGGATGTACAAGAGATGTTGAGAAACTATGGAAAACAACAAGACCTTTTAGACATCTCCTTAGTCAGGTATCTAAAATTAAGGATCATTATCTTCTTACTTATTTATATAGTAGTACAAATTTAATTTTCAATATCAGCTTTAAATTGGTTTGGTAGTCACACACACACACACACGCACGCACATGCTAATTTATGTGTAGAAAAAAATTGCCCCTGTGGCTAAGATTTTACACATACACACACACACACATATATGTATGCATAAGTATATACATATTTATATGTACATACATATCTATCTATCTATCTATCTATCTATCTATCCACACACACATACACACACACATATGCATATATACATATGTATATGTATATGTATATGTATATGTACACACACACACACAAAGATATATATATATATATATATATATATATATATATATATATATATATATATATATATATATATATATATATATATGCATATGTATACGTATATGTATATGTATACGTATATGTACATGTATACGTATATGTATATGTACATCTATATGTACATATATGTATACATATACATATACATGTACATATACGTATATAATTACATATACATATACATATACATTTACATATACATATATAATTACATATATGTATACATATACATATACATATACATATGCATATACATATACATATATGTATATGTATACATATACGTATACATATACCTATATGTATACGTATACATATACATATACATATTGTGCCAACACACACACACACACACATAGATATATATATATATATATAGGTATATGCATATGTATACGCATATGTATATGTATATGTATACGTATATGTATATGTACATCTATATGTACATATACGTATACATATACATAATTACATATATGTATACATATACATATACATATACATATACGTATATGTATACATATACATATATGTATACGTATACATATATGTATATGTATACGTATACCTATATGTATACATATACATATACATATACATATACATATACACATTGTGCCAACGTAAATTTTAATCACCTTAAGGGTGTGTACAATTTTATGATTGTTTGGCACTCACCTTAGTTTGTTTCTATTTCAAAACGCATTATGGGACTTCATGTGGTACTTAGTGAACACCAAAATTCAAATATGAGTCATGTGTTGATTCAATTTGATGCAAAATTAATGTGAGCCCTTATTTTTAGGTGTGTTCCTTTATTGTTTCTCCAATCTAGTCATTTATTTCCCAACATAGGCCTTATGTTACCATTTGTGGCCTTGTTCTTCTTCCTGACCATGAAATCAGTTGTACCTCGTAATCTGGCATCCCCTCACTATATGGGATCTATGGTCTTGATTTTGTGTATGATTGGTAGGAAGAGGATGATGTTTGTGTTGAACTAAAAATGATTTGGAATCTGATTGAAGAATCTGTGATTAAAGATCACTGAGGAGTTGCTGATTAGATATGTAATATGATTAAATCAGTATTATGTTGTCATTGATGTCAACTAGTTTGACATCACTTATCTTTTAAGTTACTATACCGAGACATCTGAAGAAAGGTGAAAAATAGATGAAGAATAGAGAAATCTACATGAGGTAAGATGTACATGATAGATGAGGATAAGGAACACATTGAGTAACTTGTTGATGAGTCTATGACTTGATGATATTGACTTTATTATGTTGCATTCATCTATGATGAAGTATAGAGCTGAAAGACACAAAGCAGTGTTGTCGGTAAATGAAGCATTTCTAGTATACACCAATGGAGTGTAGTGTATATCGATCGTAGTATTAACTGAGCAGTGTTCACCGACGCATTTCTTTGTTAACCAAGTGGAACAGAATGGATTAAATGATTAGTTTAGCTGATAAGATTAATGAGCTGGCAAGAGTATAACATCAAGGTAACAGATAATGTTTGTTACACAGATCAACGGATGATGAAATTCAGGGAAGATCTAAAGGATGAGAATCAAACATATTATTGACACAAGTACCGAGAAAGTTTGAAGCGAAAAAATCTATGAATGTGGTTAAGCAACAAAATCTGATGGTGGAGAAGAAAATGATTTACTCGTCTATATAAGAGAATAAAATTTCTTTATTAAAATGCTGGAAGAAGTAGAAGTTGCAAGAATATCATGTGAACAAGGTTTTTCATGCATTATGATCATACTAGTTAGTAAGAACCGAGCTGTAGAACAATTACTGAGCTACAAAGAGCAATTACCGACAGACAGTAAGTTGATACAGTATTGAATCTAAAGTGAAATATTGATTAGAAGGATTTGTATGGACTAAATATTGATTTGTAATCTGCAATTGAAGTTGTATTAAGGTAGGTAATTTACTGTTACATATTTAACCATTGTATACAATCAAAATCTCTTAACCAAGTGGACTCTGAAAGTCTTATGATGTACCATTCATAGAATGAACATTGTTATCCTGTCAACCCCATAGTGAATGCTGGTTGGACAATAAATTCTAGTCTAAAATCCTCTAACAAGGTCACACCTAATAGTGTGTTTGTAACCTTTAATAGGGTTGGGTCTTAACCAACCTCACTTTAGAAGAGTGAACAATTTTGGGTTGTCGGTCCCAGGTGGTTTTTCCCTTTACAAGGTTTCCACATTAAATCTCTTGTGTTGTGTGTTGATTGTGATATTTGTTTGTTATCATTCTTTACATGTTATATGTTAAATTTGATTAGTAAACTGTTATAGTATTAGACTGGTAATCGGTAAAAGAATAGACAGTGAAAGTATTTAGTGTTTACTGACGAGCAGAAATTGAAGAAATAGTTTTGAATTATACATTTTGTTTTGGGACATTGGATAACTGATTCACCCCCCTCTTAGTTATTCTAACAATTGGTATCATAGCATTGGTTGCTTGGAACAGAGTTTTAAAGACTTAAGCATAAAGGTCTCAAGATGTATAAGAGGGAAGTACCAAAACTGAACAAAGAGAACTTCATAGTATGGCAAAGCAAAATGAAGCTGCACATATCTGGAATTGGGAACTCAGCACTAGATCTGATGGAGAATGGCTACATACAACCCTCCACTGGTCCCTTAACTCTTGATCAACTGAAGAACAAGCATGAACACAATGTTACTATGATGGAACTTGCTGCTACTTGTACCGATGCTAAATTTGAAGATATCAAGACATGCACGACTACCAAAAGAATGTGGGATAAATTAACACAAATATACAGTGGAGATCTAAATGTCAAAAGAGCCCGAGCTGAAAGTCTAAGAGGCAGATTTGATGATATGAGAATGAAAGAAGGTGAGAACATTGTGCAATATTCAAATAGACTTAAAGAGATGGTACAAGAGCATCTGATGGAGTAATTGATGATGAAATAATGATAAGCAAGATTCTCATAAGTTTGCTACCAGTTTATGCAATCAGGATTTCTGCAATTCATGAAACAAGAGCTACATCCAACCTTACTCTTGACACTTTGATTGGTAAACTTACAACTTTTGAATTAAACAACTTTGATAACACTGTTGTTCCTTTTGTTGAATCCACTTTCATGTCTTCTTTGAAGATTGGAAAGTCTGGCAGGAATATTAAGAATTGTGATAGTGATGACAATACTGATGATGAACTTGATGAGCTTGAAGTACTTATGGCTAGAAGATTGCCCAAATCAAAGGGAAGGTATAGAGGTAAGCTACCTTTGACATGCTTTAATTGTAAAGAAGTCAGTCACATCAGTGCTAGATGTCCACAGAAGAAAGATGATGATAGATCCAAAGACCGATCTGAAGGAAGCTATGGAAGAAGAGTCAACAGAAGCTACCGACACTACAACAGAGACAACCGAGATGAAAAACGAAAAAAGGTATGTTACATAGCTGAAGATATTGAAACTGAATCTGATTCTAATGATGATATAGAAGTCATATTTGTTGCTATGAAAGATGACTCAAAAGAGGAAGAGAAACATGAAGCGACAACACCGATCTCTAAAGTAAGCAGAAATGATACATGGATCATAGATAGTGGCTGTACACATCATATGACCGGTGATGTAGAGAAGTTTGATCATCTTATTGAATATAATGGAGGATATGTGAGGATGGGAAATGATGCACCTTGTATGGTAAAAGGTAAAGGCTCACTGATGATCAATGATAGATTACAATGTGAAAATGCATACTAGGTAGATGGATTGAACTATAATTTGTTAAGTGTGGCTCAGCTAAACAATTCAGGCCACCGACTGGCTTTTGAGAGAAAAAAGGTGAAGATCTATGATGATGGATGAAGACTTGTTGGAACTGGTACACAATCTAGAAGTAATCTATTCTATCTTGATATGGATCAGTCTTTTTGTTTGTTAATAAAGGATGAAGATGCTTGGTTGTGGCACATAAGGTTATGTCATGTGAACTTTGATAGCATGATCAAGATTAGTAGAAAGAAAAGAGTTAGAGGATTGCCTAACTTAACAAAACCTGATCATGCCATGTGCCATGAATGTCAAAAAGGTAAGATGACTAAGTCTAGTTTTAAAAGCAAAGACTATTCAACAAAGAAGATACTTGAGTTGGTTCATACCGATCTATGTGGTCCTATGAGAACTCAGAGCTGTTCTGGTGATAGATATTTTATTCTTTTTTTTTATGACTATACTAGACTGATGACTGTTATGTTCCTAAAAGAGAAATCTGAAGCTTTCAAAATGTTTAAGTGGTATAAAGCTAAGGTAGAGAAAGAAACAAGAAAGGAAATAAAATGCTTAAGATCTAATAGAGGAGGTGAATTTATCTCTGATGAATTTACTAATTTTTGTAATGAGCATGGAATCAAAAGATAGGTATCTGCACCGAGGACACCTCAACAAAATAGCATTGCCAAAAGGAGGAATAGGTCTATAATTGACTGTGCTAGAACATTGATGATACAAAAGAATGTTGCTTAGACATATTGGAGGGAAGCTATCATTATAGCTGTGTATGTTCTTAACTAAGTACAATTGAAGAAGGACTCCAACTGAACACCTTATGAACTATGGTTTGGACACAAACCTACTGTAAGTTATTTCAAAATTTTTGGAAGTAAATGCTTTATTTTGAAAGATGAGAGAAATGGAAAATTTGATTCTAAAGGAGATGAAGGAATATTTATGGGATATTCCACTACAAGTAAAGCATATAAATGTTTGAATAAGGTTACAAATAAGATAGTTGAAAGTACTAATGTTCATGTTGATGAGTTTGATGACAAGTACATAGAGGAAAGTACAAAGGAACCGAAAGACTATGGTAGATTCACTTACATTGAACATCCAGAGTATCTACCGACACCACAAACTATGACAACTAGTCAGCAGGGAAATAATGCAGGACAACAGGCAACACAAACTGAGGAACATGATGGAGCTATCGAGCAAGGAAATGACCCTGAGCAGGATGAGCAAGAAAGGAGAAATCAAGTTTTGGCTAGTTTTGTTAAAAGACATCATCCTGAAACACAAATAATTGGAGATAGACATGCTGGAATGCAAACTAGAAGCAAAACAAGACAAGGTACATGTCTAATTTGTGAATTTGAACCTAAAACTATGAAAGTTGCATTAGAGAATGAAGAATGGGTTAATGCAATGAAGGAGGAAATAGAGCAAATAGAGAAGAACAAAACCTAGTCCTTAGTACCCCGACCAAAAGATAAGAATGTTATCGGTACTAAGTGGATATACAGGAATAAATTGAATGAAAATGGTGAAGTCACAAGAAATAAAGCTAGATTAGTATGCAAGGGATATGCACAGGAAGAAGACATTGACTATGGTGAAACATTTACAACTGTTGTTATATTAGGATTTAGAATGCTACTTGCATATGCTGCACACAAGAAATTCAAAGTTTATCAAATGGATGTGAAGTCAACATTTTTGAATGGTATACTTGAAGAAGAGGTCTACATTAAACAACCTAAAGGATTTGTTGATCCCGATAATAAAGACATGGTATGTAGATTACATATAGCTTTGTATAGATTGAAGCAAGCATCGGAGCATGGTATGAAAGACTGCATACTTACTTGTTAAGTATTGGATTTGTTAGAACAAGTGAAAACAACAATCTGTATGTGAAAGGTGATACTGATGATACTATTATCATTGTTGAAATATTTGTTGATGACATTATCTTTGGAGGCTCAGATCTTGTCTACAAGACATTTACTGATGAAATGCAAAAGGAATTTGAAATGTCTATGTTCGGAGAGATTAAGTTATTTCTTGGACTACAAGTGATTCAACAGAGTGATGGAATATTCATCACACAATCTAAATACATAAAGGAAGTACTGAAGACATTTGGCATGGAAGATGCAAAACCTGTGGGAACACCGATGGCTACTAGATGCAAATTGACAAAAGAGGATGAAACTACAGAGGTAAACTAGACATTTTACCGATCCATGATTAGTAAGTTAATGTACATAGCTTACAGTAGACTAGATATAGCACATGTTGTGGGAATTGTTGCAAGATTTTTTTCTAATCCTAGAGAATCACACATGATAGCTACAAAAAGGATCTTAAGATACCTAAAGAAAATAGAGAATTATGGATTATGGTATCCTAAGGAAGGGAAGTTTGAACTGAAAGTTTACACCGATGTTGATTGGGCTGGAAATGTGGATGATAGAAAAAGCACCACTGGAGGAGCATTTTTCTTTGGTGAAAGACTTGTAACATGGACAAGCAAAAAGTAGACTTTTATTTCTCAATCTACAACTGAAGCAGAATATGTTGCTGCTGCTACTAACTATTCAAACATTGCATACATCAAACAAGTGTTGGAAGGAATGAATGAGGTAATCACTGACCCGGTGATTATATATTGTGACTACACTAGTGCAATTAATATTTCAAAGAATCTTGTGATGCACTCTAAGACAAAGCATATATCTATTAAGTATCATTACTTAAGAGAACAAGTGCAAGAGAAGCAAGTGAAGTTAGAATTTGTTACATCTAAAGAACAACTTGCAGATATTTTCACAAAACCCCTACCGAAGGACACATTTGAATACTTGAGAACTAGACTTGGGGTCTGTCCCTTGTCTATCAGTCACTAAGGTGATCTAGTTGTTGCATCAACCTACTTATATCAGAAGATCATTCATATTGATGTAGCATATTTCAGACTTTGAATCATGTTCAAGGTTGTGATTAAGTTTGAGAACTTGAACCGATTGGAATATCAGTATTCAGAGATACAGAGGAAGAAAGAATTATTTGTTTATTTGTTTCTTTGGCATTGCTATCAAAGGGAGAGATAAACAATATGAATAGGAACAAGCTATGGAAAAAGAATGAGAATTATCTAAGGGAGAGACAATCTAAATGAGATAGAGTATTGAAGATTAGTTACAGAGAACAGAAGCAGGAACAGGAGAACTGAAAAGATCACAACTACAGAATGGTAAAGCTATATTATTTAATGTTGGTTTAGTAACATAGTGATTAAACATATTAAGTCTATTCGAATTACAACATTTGGTTCACAAAGTTGTAGAATATATGTTTGGTATGTGTATGGTACATTTCATATTACTTGAGTTTCCATCAATGCCAAAGGGAGAGATTGTTGAACTACAACTGATTTGGAATCTGATTGAAGAATCTATGATTAAAGATCACTGAGGAGTTGCTGATTAGATATGTAATATGATTAAATCAGTATTATGTTGTCATTGATGTCAACTAGTTTGACAACACTTATCTTGTAAGTTACTATACCGAGACATCTGAAGAAAGGTGAAAAAGAGATGAAGAACAGAGAAATCTACATGAGGTAAGATGTACATGACAGATGAGGATAAGGAACACATTGAGTAACTTGTTGATGATTCTATGACTTGATGATATTGACTTTATTGTGTTGCATTCATCTGTGATGAAGTATAGAGCTGAAAGACACAAAGCAGTGTTGTTAGTAAATGAAACATTTCTAGTGTACACCGATAAAGTGTAGTGTATACTGATCGTAGTATTAACCGAGCAGTGTTCATCGATGCATTTCTTTGTTAATTGAGCGAAACAGAATGAATTAAATGATTAGTTTAGCTGATAAGATTGATGAGCTAGCAAGAGTATAACATCGAGGTAACAGATAATGTTTGTTACACAGATCGATGGCTAATGAAATTCAGGGAACATCTAAAGGATGAGAATCAAACGTATTATTGACACAAGTACCGAGAAAGTTTGAAGTGGAAAAGTTGATGAATGTGGTCAAGCGACAAAATATGATGGTGGAGAAGAAAATGATTTACTCGTCTCTATAAGAGAACATAATTTCTTTATGAAAATGCCAGAAGAAGTAGAAGCTGCAGGAATATCGCGTGAAGAAGGTTTTTCATGCATTCTGATCATACTGGTTAGTAAGAACCGAGCTGCAAAACAATTACTGAGCTACAAAGAGCAATTACCGACGGACAGTAAGTTGATATAGTATTGAATTTGAAGTGAAATATTGATCAGAAGGATTTGTATGGACTAAATATTGATCTGTAATCTGCAATTGAAGTTGTATTAAGGCAGGTCATTTACTATTACATATTTAACCATTATATATAGTCAAAATCTCTTAACCAAGTGTACTTTGAAAGTCTTATGATGTATCATTCATATAAGGAACATTGTTATCCTGTCAACCCAATAGTGAATGATGGTTGGATGATAACTTCTAGTCTAAAATCCTCTAACAAGGTCACACCTAATAGTGTGTTTGTAACCTTTAACAGGGTTGGGTCTTAACCGACCTCATTTCATAAGAGTGAACAATTTTGGGTTGCCTGTCCCAGATGTTTTTTCCCTTTACAGGGTTTCCATGTTAAATCTCTTGTGTTATGTGTTGATTGTGATATTTGTTTGTTATCATTCTTTACATGTTATATATTAGATTTGATCAGTAAACTATTATAGTATTAGACTGGTAATCGGTAAAAGAATAGACAGTGAAAGTATTTAGTGTTTACCGATGAACAAAAATTGAAGAAATAGTTTTGAATTATACATTTTGTTTTGGGACACTGGATAACTGATTCACCGCCCCTCTCAGTTATTTTAACAGTTTGGCCCCAAATTCAAACAGGGAGCCCATCTTGTGGTTTTAGAGGGATTTCCCAATCCATGTTAGTCTCCTTCAATTTTTGACCTCCAAAATGTTGTGAGAGGCATAAAAGAAACCTATCTCTCTTAATTTAAATATAACATGATAAGATTTCAAGATCTCTCCTATAATTTTTCATCCAAGCATTCTCAAGCAAGATCTCAAGCATTCCAAGGCATTTTTCAAGGAAATCTTCTCCATGGATCGAGCTTCTTTCTCTCATTGAAAGCTACGAAAAAGGAGTCCGCTTTCAAGGAAGAAGATTATAGTTCAAGTACCCATCCAATTCATTCAAGTCTTCAAGTATTTCTTCTTCTCTAGAAATTAAAGCATTGTGGAAAACTACAACATCCATGACAAAAGGTTTTATCTTACATGATTTCCTTTTGGGATTTTGTGTGAAGTCAAAGCTATTGTGTCAACATACTTGATCACATTCCAAGAAGCATATACATTTCCAATGTATGATATACTTCATTATTCAGATCTACCCTTTATTATATGACAACACGCTTTCATTTACTTTATTTATTTTCAAGGTTTATTACAAATAGGGGTTTGACTATGGAAAACCACTCTATACAACCTTCTTCCTTTTTTCTCTGTAGGTGTTAGTGGATATATTTTTCCCTTTCTCTAAGATCTTAAAATTGTTTAACTCCTTGCCCAATTGAAAGAAAAATCTATCATTATCAGTCTGAGGTAGTCACTCACAACTACCCTCTCTGCATCAAAGGTGTAGCTACCTTCTAAAATAATTAACCTTTTCACTCCTTTATTTTAAAAGAATGGTTGCATAAGATATTTTTTACCAAAAAGTACTAAAGGGACAAACAATATTCTATTACAAGCTTATAAAGGAATATTTCATATTGATATTAACAGAATCAATAATAAGCCAATTGACTAAAGATTGATGAAATTATTACTAAGATCAACTGTTAGATTTGAACATCATATAAATATTACTAAAAGAATTTAATAGTGCATCCACAAATCATGTTCACATACAATTTGATTCCAACTGAAACCAAAAATATATGTCTAATCTAACTAACTGATCATTGAAGTCACAAAAATTTGATATAAATCGATTGATATTATATTCAACACTATCAAGTCTCAAAAATATTTAAAATAGCATACTAAAAACAAAATACTTCAAAGTATCATAATGTTGTTCCAATCACCAGAGAATCGACCCTCATGGAGTTGAGAAAATCAAAATATATAGCCACACAGGGCTAAATCAGTTTTAAAAACTAACTTCAACTAGAGTTAAGGAAATGACCCCCTTTTTAGAAACTAAAATTTAACTAGACCCTTAAACTATTCAACCAAATAAACTATCTTTGGCAAGGTTCGGTTTGAAGAAGAAACAGTCAGGTGCTCTGGAGCTTTCTTGACTGGCTACATTTTGCTCCACTCCTGAAAAGCCGTTGCAAAAGAAGTTAACAACTGCTGACTAGAAAATATTGGATATCCGATTAGGCTTGATATTTGCTTCGATAATACCAAACGTAGGTGGTCAACCCTTTAGGCATGTTTTAGGAGATAGTTTCTGATATCGAGACTTTGACCATGTAGCTGACGACTATTTTTTCACCCGAAGTTGATGAAATGAAAGGGGTTTCTTAAAGACATTATCATCTTTTCATCAATATAATTGCTGTCAAATTTTGATTTCAATAAGTAATTATTACTTATTTTTCAATTGAGTTATCTTTAAAGTCACAATTGACATACTGATTGAAAAACAACTATAACTTTCAAACCATTTAACCTTTTTGAAATCCGAAACATGCGTCACATTCTATGCTTCAACTACTATAAGAAGAAAAAAAAAGTTTTCAATTGGTGAAATTTTGAATTAGTTATGGTGGTTAGACATGAGAGTTTTTTTATTCTAAAAAATTTGTAGCAGAAAATTCATAATTAATTATTTATTTGACCAAAAATTACAAAAAAATATGTGTCACATCTGGGCATGAGTCTACTACTTATATCTAGAATCTTGAGAAAATATATCATCATTTGATTGTGATTAAGGTGGTCAGACATACACATACTCTTTATCTTTTCCCTAAAATTTTCGTAGTACTACATTGAAATCTAAAATTTTGAACAATTAGACAAAAAAAATTCAAACAAGGGCTAGTAGTTTAGAAACTACATTCAATTTCCTACAGATTCTACTCTTACAACTTTTTCACATAAGGTTCATAAGATGTTCAACCTTTTACGTCAAGTTGACTAACCCTTATTTTCTGATTTTTCATTGCCACTTAAGGCCATAGTTTGGTATACCGTGATCCTGAACATACCCTGCCATTTAATCTCAAGCTAGAGAATTTAATGAAGACATAATTGGAAAAAAATATTAAAGGTGTTAACTACTAAAAATGCACCCTATGCTAAGTTATAGAACTTAGATTTTTGGAGGAACATGGAAACACTCCTAGGTTGTGGGTCACCTAAAATGTGGAGTGAATTTGATACTTCTATAGACTTACTAAAATCAAGACTTGTTGAGAAAAGGGTAAGAAGAAACAATAAAGCTGAAAATAAATTAACTAGAAAATAAAAGGTGATGCACCAAAGTTTTGATAAGGATCACAAAAACTAGAATAATCACACTTGACTACAAAATGATTAATAATTAAGTTGCAAAACTCCCTACATCATTCCTCTGCATCAATATTTCACTAAATTGTCATTGTTAGAGTAATAAAGTGTTTACTGATTAATTGAATCAAATTGATTTAATTATTCAGTCACTTATTATCTCTTTCGACTAAAGCTAAACTTTAGTAATATAATAATTAATATCTTTATTAATTATTATCATGCAACCTAAGGTTTCACCTTTTTAGGGTTTCTGATCTCCTTTTATAAGGATTGATCTCATAACACTTTGTAACCTTTTCTGACATTTCATGGTTGATTGCAACTTTTATTTTTGCACATCAAGGATTTTTCCTCTATCGTGGATCAATGTGTTCAAGCCTCCATAGTTGTTTGCTTCTCTCTCTTTCTATGACAGGTGTTTGCGTGCAAGTGTTCTTGGGAGCTGTGGGTTAGTTTTCATCAACTCTATCATGGTATCAGAGCTTTAGATCTGCTTGCCCCTATCCTCCTTCTGAGAGATTCGGCCGTATTCGTCAAATCTGTGTTTTTAGAGAGGGTTTCCTATAAGATTTGGGGGGACCTATTTTTCTCGTCATCTTGGCTTCAAACGGACCTCACGGTTGCGTTTAGAGTGTCCAAGAACCCTAAGATCCATATAAAATTTGTCCAATTTGGACACAGTTGGAATCTATGAGAATTTTTTTTGCAATCAACCTTGGCATGGATCTCGAGGTGATCGCTATTTTTTGGAGCACTTTTGGCCCAAACGGACGTCATGGTTGCGTCCGGAATGCCTGTGATAGTCAAAATCCATATAAGATTGTCTATTTTCAACAAGTTGGCCTCTATTGCCAAAAAAAAGAAGTACCAGGGTCGTACGACCCTAGCACGTGAACCAAGACAGAGGTACGATGACTTTTTCACAAAAAAAAATTAAATTTTTTTTTTTGGCCGAGCAGCCACCGCCCACCACGACCTCCACCTCCACCAATTCCTACTCTGGCACCGCTGTCGTCGACGCCGCCACTGCTGCCTGCACCCACTGTGGCCTCCTCTCCGCCCAGTGGCCTTAGCTCAGTCGCTCGCACTCTGCTAGCCTAGCGGCCTCCGCTCAGCCGCCTGCGCCGCCCGAGGTCTAGCCCCTAGTCACCCACATGACCATGACCCCTATATTTTCAGCCCCCGACATTTTTGCCCTATGATGGCCATTTGGCCATCATTTTTAACCTAGTGTGTTTGCTAATGTCAGCACGTTTGCCTCTTTTTTTAAGTTTTTAAGGGTACCTGGGCTTTTTTTTCTAATATCTTGGGCATTTGGGATCGTAATTGGGCATGTACGATATATCGTCGGAAAGCTGATTCCAAGCCCGATCCAAATTTTCTAGTATGGTTTTGTGATTTTTCCATTTTGATGCTCTTTTTTTTTTGTCAAAGTTAGATGTTCTCTGTGATCGTGGCGTTTCAGACCTCCTACCTTCTGGGATTCGTTTCTCTTGCATCCGGGCTCCGTTTTTGGCAGGGCTCCGTTTTTGGCAAATGAGATATTGTTGGAAAGCTCTTTCTAAATTTTTTTTAGATATGATAGTTTCATGTGGTTTTTTGTCCTTTTTCTGATGTCACCCATCCTCAAATCCTTGCAGACATTTTCTGGGCCCTCCAGCGTAGTTGTTGGTTTTTTGCTCATATCTTGAGCATACGGTGTGAAAATTTGGCAAACAAGATATCGTCGGAAAGCTAATTCCAAGCTCTTTCTAGATCTAGAGGTTATATTTTCTAGTTTTATTTTTCTGATGGTGTTTTTCTCTGTCAAAGCCAGATCTTTAGTTCTGCACTCCGAGAGCTCTATCTTGCACATCCGGACTCCATTTTCAGAAAATGATATATCATTGGAAAGCTTATTCAGAGAGCTTTTCAATGTTATGAGTCATTTTTCTTGATTCTACTCCAGGTTCATTTTATTCAGATTCTTTCTTTTTTGCAGTCTGGTGGGTATCTTGGTTGTTTTAGGTCCTGGGATCTCTTCCTTTTGAGGGATGGCTCGTCTTAGGTTGTTCTTTTGGTTCAATAGCCTTTGATCTTCTTTGAGTAGTGTATACTTCACTTTTTTAGCATTCTTTTATGCACACGCACTGAGATAAAGTGCCATTCTATTGCTTTGATGGGATCTTGCACATGTTCGTGCTATTTGTACTCGCACTCTATTATAAAGTGCCATGGGGGTTTTGATGTTTGACTTTGTTTTCCATCTTCTTTTGTCATGTGAGCGTTCCTTTAACAACATTAGCCTCAGGTATCTCTATTTGTGTTTGTACTCTCTCTGCACATTCGATGTTACAGATTCATCTTCATCATGCAGTTCATATTGGATGATCTTTTCAATGTACCTATCATTACTCCCTTGTCAGCAGTATGGGGGGGTTTCTACTGTTGGTTCTACTGCTTCCTTGGTTCGATTGTGTGAGCCATGTATTTAGTATTTGATCCTATGTACTAGGTGGTTGCAGTGGCTGGGTACCTATGCATTTCGGTGAGATGGATCATTTACCATATGGACACTCTTTTCTTTCCTATTTTTGGATGCACTCTTCCAGCTTTGATTGATCAGCTCTTCAGGCTTTTGGTGTTTATGCCATATGTATCTTCGAGTTTAGGTGTTTGCCTTTGTTTGCCTCCTAATTCGAGTAGTGTTATTTGAGGGCACTCATGCAGATTACAGTTTTCTCTACCTGGTCATATTTCTGTGGAGGATCTTCAGTTCATTAGTTTCTTCTTGACAGAGTTTGTAGTTCCATGCTTCAGTGATGTTGTACATGTTCATCTTTGTTTCTATTTTCTGGAACATTCCTAGTTTTGGAGGCTTCTTCAGTCCTTCAAACTAGTCTTTGTCTCTTTTTGGAGTAGAGTTTTTCCCATGTGGTTTTCTCTATTTCTCTGCTTTGTAGAGACTCTCTTTTGTACTTGGGTACCTAATCAGGCCTTTGTTGTCAGGACCCATTTGCTTTCAGTTGTTTTTTTCTAGGTTTTTAGCTTCTCCCAAAGTTTATCTTAAGGGGGGTGTTAGAGTAATAAAGTGTTTACTGATTAATTGAATCATGTTGATTTAATTATTCAGTCACTTATTATCTCTTTTGACTTAAGCTAAACTTTAGGCATATAATAATTAATATCTTTATTAATTATTATCATGCAACCTAGGGTTTCACCTTTTTAGGGTTTCTGATCTCCTTTTATAAGGATTGATCTCATAACACTTTGTAACATTTTCTGACATTTGATTATTGATTGTAACTTTTGTTTTTGCACATCAAGGATTTCTCCTCTCTCGTGGATCAATGCGTTCAGACCTCCATAGTTGTTTGCTTCTCTCTCTTTCTGTGACAGGTGTTTGCGTGTAGGTGTTCTTGGGAGCTGTGGGTTGTTTTTCATCAACTCCATTAGTCACCATACACTAACCTAGAAGAGGAATAAAAAAATCACAATTACAAAACCATATGCATTTTAGACACAATTAGTAACCTTCATAAGCACACTTTTTTGCATAAAAGGTATAAACCATGAGACAAAATTACTACCTGAAATAAGTAATATTTCACAAGTAACTTATTCAAATCACTTGAAAATACATAGAAATGTAAGAGAAAGAATACAAAACACTCACTCAATAATATACAATGGCTCCTTTGTATTTCATGTATCCTTGAGTTACAAAATATTCTCAAAAAATGCTTAAGGACTCCAAAAGTCACTTGAGGATGAAAATTGCATCAATTAGAACTAACTGAATAATGAGTACAATAGGTGTATTTATCCAACTCTCCAAGTAGTTACAATAAAGAAGGATTTTCCAAATGCTTGGATTGGATGTCCTTCAAAACCCCAAAATCAAGCAATTGGATATTCACTAAAAGGATCCAAAAGGGTGAAAAAGTCAAATTTGTCCAAGCCCAACATGGTGACTCTTCAAAATTTGTAGTGAGTCTCCCTAAATTTTCTTAGACATACCTATATTACCTCCATGTGTCATCAAACTACCTCAAATTGATTTAGCCTCCTTGATTGATTTAAACCCACTTGCCAAAAAAATGATACTAATAATCGCACTACAACAATCAAATCAAGAAAGGCCTCATTGCTAGGGGCATCTCCACTTCATCAAAATCAACATTAGTTGGAGATTCTTCAATCTTTCCGCATGATTAATTTCATTGTTTGACATCAAATTACTAAGGCATGCATCTAATCGGGGTTTTAACTCAATTGAAGCTCTATGGACTTATTAGATTCATTGCACTGGATAAGTCTGATAGTGTCTTTCTAATCAGGTTACTAACTTCATCAAGATTGATATCAAGTCAATCACTCTAATAAATCTCTTAATGGTAATCAATTTCATCACACTTCATCAAGTTGGTTATTCAATCAAACCTCATGGTTTAAGAGTCTTTTTGACATCGATCAATTTCATGGCTCGCCTCAAATTGGTTGTTTTCCATCATCATCAGACATGCATTTAGTTTCATCACTTCACATCAAGTCGAGCATCGTAGTCTTCATTTACTGATCTTCAATCAAGCTTAGAGTCGATACTATTGGTCTCTGTTCAATCATATTCAAAAAAATTTATCTTGAATCAACTATCACCCTTCGGTCAATCAATCTTGAAGTTGATGTCTTTGGTCTTCAATTGGTTCACGTTCAATCAAGTTTAGAGTCGGTTTCTAACCAGGGATAGTTTCATCATATTGCATCAAGCTATTTCCTGATCCAACATCATTGGTTCTTTGAATCAACGCATTGCACACACATCAATTACAAGAGAGAAAATGTAATCACCTAAAAATGGTCTAGTAAACCCAGAGCTCCTAATTTTGATTAACTGGCCTAAAAATTCTAAAACAAAGGTTATAAAAGCATTTCATCAAACTTGCTTGCATAATTGAATCAATTCCCTAAATTAGGTCATCAAATAAATCTTGAATCAAGGCATAAAGGCCATTAAAATGTCTAATTGAAATCTTAACTACTTTTTATTAAAAGAACCCATTACCCATCCTCACACATGTGTGAGCACATAAAATAAAGATAAAATCAATTAAAAGGGGATAATTACCTATTTTGTCTCATCTCCAACCAAACAAACACAAATTGGACCAATTGTGCACCTCTCACATGGATTGGATCACATGGATTGAGGAAGGAATAATCTCAGCCTCTCCTCACCATCAAATATCGACCATTCATTTCAATGAAACTTCTATAAAAGGGAAGCTCTCCCTAGCTCAAATCATCTAGGTTTTCATAGTAAAGGAACTCTACCATTCTAGTTGCTCATATAGCTTAGTGCGCATTGTTCTTAGCTTATATTTCTTAATTTGGCTTTATTTCAATCAATTTTTACTTTCATAGCTTAAATCTTTCATTGTATTGGCATTTTAGCATATGATCTCTTATCATAGCTTTGCATTCATCACTTTGAGATACCTTTTGAGCAAAGAATACAAGTATTGCATCATGCTCACACAAAATCTTCCATTTTAGGGAAGCCAAGTCACTAGTCCCATGCTTCATCTGATGAGCATCATTCATAGAGTACACTCACCCTAATTAGGAAGGAATAGATCGATTTTAGTGGGTTTATGTTATGTGCTTTGGATTTTTGGATATCTTGCTAGTAACTCCCACTAATGCAATGATTTATTTAAGTGTTGGTCTTTACAAGTTGAGACCACAAAATACACACACAGTACCCTCTCAACACTTGACAAAACAAAACTACCACCTCTCCTCTTTGGATTTACAAGTCATAAAAGCAAAAAGACTATTTATTAGTAACCAACTTTCAACTAAATCTTTAAAGCACATGCTCTAAATTTGCACCCAAAACAAAATATATACTAAGTGTTTATAAATTACACTAATAACTATTTTACAACTTAGCATTGTGCGAAGGAAAAAGACAAAACACCCTACCCATATGTATTAGTTGAAAAAGAAATAACAAAAAGGAAGGCAAAAATCCTTCTCTTTTTGTCGTAAACTTTTAAGGTAAAGAAAGCCCTAGCAGTTCATTTTTTTTCCATTTTCTTCATTTTTTACGCCGTAGGCATTTCCATTTTGGAAAGCCTCAGCCTGATTTTTACGATCAACGGTTGGGAGTGGCCGAGAGCCCAATGACGGACATTGGGAGCTTGTTGGCCACCCATTCACCCGAGAATCTCATCCACAAATTTTGTTCACATCTATTCAAGCAGTTTTATGTGAGAAGTGACCTCTCTGCTGCTATGTTCTGACAAATTTATTTTGCCCATCTACATTGTTTAACTCGTCCATAGCGTGAAAATTTGAAATTCCACAGTCATCATATATACAAGTATCATCATTAATGTTTTAACTGATATTAGCCTGCGTCAGTGTAAATGCTTATGCTTTCTAAACATGGCATCAAATCCGTTGCCACCTTGCTTTGCCACTTACCCTGCAGTTATTTCTTTTTCTGGAACACTCTCTACACAACTGCCCTCTACACAACCGCCTTCTTGTTCTATAAATTTACAAAAACTCTATCAGGATTTAATACCTTAATATCGCAAGGGAACTCACAGTAGAGAACATCAATCAATTTTTTTAACTGCATAGTGGAAGGGAACTCTCAGCACACATCAGCAACAACAGGAGGCAGCAACTGGAGGTTAACAAACCTACAGTACTTCTTCCTTGTCTAGCCTTCTTCCCTCATTCATTTTTATTTGAAGAAATTACAAAATGTTTGTCAATTTTCCTTATGTAACTGTTTGCCAATTTTCCTTTGGTAAATATGTATTGTGGTCAGGTATTTCAGTAAATTCCTCCTAATTCTGTTTATTTTTCTTAAATTAAAGATGTACCTGGAAGCTTTTCTGTAATAGAAGCCCTTCAAGCAAAATGCCACTTATAGGTTTCAAAAAGCACGGTCTACCCATGAAAGTGCCCTTTCGAGAATAACTGTAAACAGAAAAGGCTTTAGGAAATCAAACGTTAAATTGCTGCTTTAGATCCTTCTTGATCAGTTTGTGTTCCATGTGTCCTAATTCATTAAAATGGGTGCAATCCTCAGCCTTTTCCCTTCAGAAATTAATATGTAGCAAAGTTAAAAAATATGAAATAGACATACTTGTTAGTGCTAAGCTATGTTAACATAAACAAGAAACAGGAAACGCAATGGAGAAAGAAGTCTGATTACTTTGTGAATCAACAATAGTGAGAAACAGTTTTAATATGTATACATATTTATAATATTCCAAGCTCTTTCCTCCAGTACCACCTGGTACCACAGTTTCTCCAGCGATGGCCTTTTCATCCAACTGCTTTCTATCCTGCTCAGAACCCATTCTTTCTTCCTTCCAAATGAAAATCCTAAATTTTTCTTTTTTCTCTGCTATTCTAATCATGTCAGCCTATTTGGGTATTTGTATGGGTATTTGTAATTAGTAGATAAGACAGTGAATATAATTTTAGCGAACTGAGTGAATAATAAAGTGAATTTTACAATATGTATAAATGAATCAAGACTTAAAGAATTAATTTATAATTTAAATTTAATTTGTTAATTTAATATTTAAATATACAATCTTAATTTTTGAAGATTAAAATGGCGGGGCAGCTTGGGGATGCTGTTCTGCTTCAGTTTCATTTTTCACCTCCCTCGTGCTAATTTGCGGGCTTCCCTTTTCTTCCTCGTGCCACTGTTTTCGCACTTTGCCTCTCAAAAGCTGCCTTATCATAAAAAATGGGTATTGGATAAATATTAAACTAAAATGTAAAATATATAAAGGGAAGTTTGAAAAAAAAAAGTGTCCCTCTTGTAAGATATAAGCTTAATGGACTACCAACAAAATCATGTAAATTAGAAATTTTCATATCATAACAAATTTTCTTATGAATCTTCAGTACTGTTAAAAAATTATGTTAAAAAATTAAATTTTTTTTTATCTGCTATCTATGTTTTTGTTGTCTCAGCCCCCTTTAATAGCTTCATGTGTTGTGTTTTTTTAATAGTCTAATCTCATTTCCATTTGAACTATTTGATTCTGATTTTATTTCTATTTATTTATTTTTTTGAATATGCCTAATATTATATCTCCTCACATGTAGTCAATAATAAATTTTAATTGAAAATGGTAGAAGAAATTGAAAATGTAAATAAAAATAAATTAGAGTTAAGTTAAAAAACAAATGTTTGAATGATGACACATTTTTTTACTTGTTTTTTTTCTATTTGTGTGGATACTCGTATTTTCATATTAGTTAAAAATATTGAATTAGTTTATATAAGATAATTTTTTTTGATAGAATTTTTTTATCAATGTAAAAAGTTTTTAGATTAGAAACTAAATTTACTTTTTTTAACAAACAAAAAGTATAATTTGAATTTTTAAATTTTGTTTATGAAAGTATTAATAAATTTATGATAATAATTAAGTTTATTTGTTTCTATTTGATTTTTTTCCAATAAATTAAACATCATTAAACTATTAAAAAATAAAAATAATTATAATTATTTAAAAATAGTATACAAAATTTGTGTCCCATACACTTGCACTTTGGCAAGGATGAAGAAAAATAGATATCAATTTTATATAAATTTTATAAATAATTTTCTTTTAAAATTAAGTCTTATTTAAAATTTGTTAGCCAATTTTTATTATATAGTATTCTACTTTAAAATGATAATTAGATCTTAATGGTTTATTTTGTTAACCAAGTTTTAGAATTTTCTTTAAATATGTTCATTACATAGGATTATTTTTGAAATATGAAACACATGCCATTTATACCAACAATACACTTATACTTACCTTAAATGTTAACTTGTATGTTTGTTGAATAGGAACAGACAAGCTGATTTCAAAGTCAACAGATTTGACTACACTACTATTAAAGGTGTCATAGTTTATACACATCATACCATCCTTAACAGGTATGCCCGCACCTTTAAATTTTTAAAATGACACAATCTATATTCCATTGTACTTTTAAATTTAATTTAGATTATATAATAAATTTCCTTGAATTTATTTTTGTTGAGTTATGGTTACGGTTTATAATGAATAATGAAATGTCCACTACAAAATTGAATAGTGGTCTCATACTCCTTAATTTAATTTGGTACTTCACGACCCAAGCAATGTCCACTACAAATAGTAATAAAAATAAATTAATTTAGATTTATAATAATTTGAAATATGTATAAATTTTATAAATTATTTTATTTTAAAATTAAATCTTATTGAATTTTTTTTAGCCAATTTTTATTATAGAGTATTCTACTTTAAAATGATAACTATATCTTATTGGTTTATTTTGTTAACCAATTTTTTAATTTGCTTTTAATACGTTCATTACATAGGATTATTTCTGACATATGAAACACATGCAATTTATACCAACAATACACTTATACTTACTTAAATGTTAACTTGTATGCTTGTTGAATAGGAACAGACAAGCTAATTTCAAAGTCAATAGATTTGACTATACAACTATTAAAGGTGTCATAGTTTATACACATCATACCATCCTTACCAAGTATGCCCATAGCTTTAAATTTTAAAAATGACACAATCTATATTTCACTACACTTTTAAATTTAATCTAGATTGTATAATAAATTTTCTTGAATTTATTTTTGTTGAGTTATGGCTACGGTTTTTAATGAATAATGAAATGTCCACTACAAAATTGAATACTGGTCTCATACTCCTTAAATTAATTTAGTACTCCCCAACCAAACTCTACTACCCCATACATCATCTTTAAATATCTAAACACCCAACTATTTGGTATTGTTTAGTTTAGCTTTTATTATACACATGCATAATATAATACATGTCCAGCTTAGGTACACATTCCTTGACATTTTCTACTACACCCACCACATTTATTTTTTAAACAATAACTTATTGTAATATTTACATTCATTGCTCTCAGGAAATGGCAACCAACATGAAAAACTAGGAAATCATTGAAGTCCTAAGTGGAGAGACAACAAACAATGTTAGCAGCCCGTCAACTCCAATTGTAGAAGCCATTATACTACAAGAATCATGTTGCTCAGTGAATCAACCAACAAATCTTGCAACCAATATTCAATCTCTATCTTCGATTTTGTCAACCAATTGTCATGATATTGTGCAGAACTTCAAAGTCGAATGTCAATTCCTTGTAGTGGAAAAAAAAGACATCATTACACTTCAAGATGGTTGTACTGAGTTGGAGGGCCTATGCACTTTCGTGAAAGAGCTGTATTATGATCATTATTACACAGGTGGTGCAACACCCTCCATAGTTCAAGCATATGAGTTGTACTTGAACACAAAGTGATCATTTGTCCTACCTTCCACTAAGTAGTTTAAGAACAACCATCTATATAGATAATCTAATGTAAATAGACAAGCTTCTATTTTCTACACTGTGTAACCTATCTACAAACGTGAATATGATTTTGGGTACAATAAATATATAATTAAATGTCTTACAAATAAGTTTTCCTTGGAAGAATGTACTTTTTCACATATTTAGTATTATTCAATTGGCTTGTTTACATAGAGATAATGGTACACAATGCATTTTTATACAAAAACACTAACTAATGTAACATCTTGGGCATAATTATTATCGACTAGAGGAAAAGAAACATAAGTCAACAACTTATCTAGCAACGTGTTGTTGTTATTTGTTTTTAAAGAAAATGAATATAACATGCTCAAACTACTTCACCTGAAATTGATCTGCAATTAACATATACTACATTCTCCACAACCTAACCACCAAATTTACCCGCACTTGCATGCTACTTGGTTCCTTATAGATTGTACTTCACAATGGTAACTTTAACGATAGGTGCACTTGCTAAGATTCTTGAAGGCACGCTTATTACCGATCCATACTTACAAGTTACATCTATACATTATATCCAACAAGCACATTCTACATCTACCAAATATCGACTACAACTCTCTGATGGTGGACACACCCATTTTTCCCTACTACCAGACAAAGTCACAGATCTTGTCATTGAAGAGGCTTTGGTGAAGGGCTCAATTATTTGCCTCAATAAATATTCTTGCAAGATGTTACAGAACTTCACGTAAGCCCTTTCTTTAATACTACCATCTTGAAGTTTTTCATTTCCAAACTAAAACTCCTACCTAAATTATCACTCTTTATTCTTTGTAGGGCACTCTTACTCGAAGACTTTGATATCATCTCAAACAGTGTAGCTCTAGTTGGAACTCTAATTCCACTCCTTCAAATTACTGACTCCCTTCGTCCTTCAACCTCTGAACATGCCTTAGGATCTTCTTCAAGTACAAAGTATTCTGTACAAAATATTACTCCTTTTCAACCACTCCCCATTAAATCATTGACTCCATATCATAGTAATTGGTCCATTGAGGGTCGGGCATTAGGAAAAACACCAATCCATGAATACAAAAATGCTACCCGTGAAGGAAAAGTATTTGGTTTTGAAGTCATAGATAAAGACAAATCCAAAATCCATCTAACTTGTTTTAATGAACTAGTAGATGAGTTATATGAGGTTGTTCACCCTGGTTGTCTATACAAGATCTCTGGTGGCCGTATAAAAGTTTCAGATACAAAATATAGTAGCTTGACAAACCCTTACAAAATAGTCCTATTAAACTCATCGATCATAACTCCTTCCTCATGTCCAGACTCTACAATACCCAAGCATAGCTTCTACCTCAAGAGCATAGATTCACTAGATGGATTCCCTATCGACTCCCTTGTAGATGTCATTGGCATACTTGTATCAATAACTCCTCCATCAACCATTCGCAAAAAAAAAGGAACTGAAACAAAGAAATGTACAACAACAATAAAAGACATGTCGAACTGTACCATAGATATTACACTATGGGGTAGCCACTGCAGAGGAGAAGGCAAACAAATCTTTGATATGTTCACACAACAAAGCCCAATTATAATTTTAGTTAAATCTGCACGTCTGATATTGTGGAATGGAAGAAAACTTGATAGCACCTTTTCAACCTCTATTATAGTCAATCCAACTTTGCCTGAAGCTTATGCATTAAAAATATGGTATACAAATTTGGGAAATGACCAACCCTCTATATCCTTGTCAAAAGGCCATAGTTACCCACCCAAATTTGTTGATCCAATAGATATCTCTACTATTTTCAACAAAGAATTTTCCAATACAAATCATGTTTGTGTACAAGCAAAAATCACTAAATTGTATTTGGACAACTTCTACTACCTTTCATGTCCACTAGTAGTGGACAACATAAAATGTAAGAAAAAGGTTGTTCAATGCTCAACAAACACATTCCGGTGCCCCAAATGTTTTGTTCAACTCTCCAACTGTGCCTACAACTACATGCTCAAGATGGACTTACAAGATGCTACAGGGGAATTGCTGAAGGTAACTGCATTTGAAGGACCCTCCATTGATTTGTTGGTCTAGTACCTACAGAAGATTTACAACTCCTATTAGTTGAGCCTGATGTTGCAACACATATATTGGACAATGTTATAAATAGTCAGTTTGTCTTTGAACTTACAATAAAGAAGAATCCTTTTGGGGGCCAAGAAATGCAAAGCATTGTCGTTACAGCACTGAAGCTTGCTTAAAATTAGCACATGGATCTCATTATGCACAATAACATATCCAAATTTGAAAGGTTCTACTAGAGTGTTATGTATAAAGAAATGTTTTCATACCCTACTATGATAAATGTAATTATCCCTTACTATTTTTTATGAACCCAAAAAAAAGATTACGCTTGTAATACAGAATACTAGATGTGTAAGTACTATATTTCCCCCAACAAATAAATAAATTATGCAATCTTTACTCCCATTGTTTTCCTATTGTATATGTCTTACTCTCACCTCTTTTAACAAGGTTTTTTAATTTAAACTATACTACATATGTATGTGTTCTTACTAAATAAAGTAAGACATAAATTTTAATATAGGTAAGAAATTAGAATCATTTTACATAGAGAAATTTAACAATTAAATATTTAGTAACATATTAGTTCTTTCAAAATACCCAACAATCTAATTTCAAAAACACTAATTGTAGGTCTATAAAACATCTCTCTTATTTAGGTATATATCTATAAATGGATATACAAAATGATAATGCTCAGGAAAAGAAAAATCAGGCTAACCAAAAGTGACAAGCAAAGTACCAAGCAACAAAGGACATTAGCAACAAGAAAAAATGAGAAAGTCATCAAACTCTTGCGGGTGAACCATCCATCCCCATAGTACCTTCTTTTCCTATGCCAAACCATCTACAAGAAAGTTTGCCTCAAATTGAAAGCACTCCTCACTTCATCCCACCCACCCAACCATATTCTCCCCATTTCTCACAAAACTACTACACAGCTAGAGACAATTTCTGTTGCAAATTGGATAACCTTTCCAATATTCCAACTTGTTCAATATGCATGGAAAAATACCCAGGAATAAAAACAAAACAATTAAATGGATCAACCACTTGTTATAGATGCTCTTTAGAAAGAAATGGAAACCGGTTTTCAAAATGGAATAATATGGACCCTGGTGTGCAACCTAAATGTTTACAAATTCTAACTCAAATTGAGGAGATGCTAATTGCAAGGATAAGCCCTATCCTAAAAGTTACTTATGAAAGAGGTGGACAACTAAAGTATAGTGGCCACACTATATGTTTTCCTCAAGATATTTCTATGATTGCATCTTTCTTGCCAAGGCGAATAGATTCCTTGGACATAATTCTAGTGAACAAAGAAAACATTGGCCATCAGCAATACAACTTCTATGTTAGTAGAAGTCATGTATTTGAAGCATTAAAATATAAAATCTACAATGATCCATATTACAAAGATGTGCAGATAGATGAATCTACACTATCATCTTTGCCATTTCATTCGGTTGACATTTCAAACTTGTTAACCTCAACAACTTCAACAAGTGACCCTGTTGAATTAGCCACCAATGAAAGTGAAGTAACAAAAGAAGACACATTGGGAGACAATGTCCATGCAACTTCATTTGTTCCAAACCTACCAAATGCATGTAGGTAGATGGAAGAAGTACGATCTTTACTACAACTAGGTGAAGGACAACCAACTCAAACCATTCAATGGCCACCCATTTCGGCATCACCAATCAATGAATACACAACAAAAGGATTATTCGCAATGGCATTCCCTACCTTATTCCCAAAGGGTAAAGCTGCATTTAAACAAGCACGTATAAAAGATGTCAAGCTACATGAATATGCTCACCATCTCTTGCGCTACCATGATAATAGGTTTGGCCAACACCCACATTTTAGATACTTAATACTAAATATCCTTCTACGACATCGAAGCCAAGCCACTTCAGCTATCTTTGTTTGTTAAAAACTTGATGGTTCAATGCCTACAACAATTGTTGACTTGCACCAAAGATTAAAGCACTTGCCCAATGACAAACTTGTTGAGCAACTGATGTGATTTGGATCATCAATTCGTGGGACACGAACATTCTGGAGTCAACGTAGAGGAGAGCTTATTGACATGGTCATTCAAATTGGATGTCCAACTTTGTTCTTTACCCTAACTGCAACAGATACAAAATGGCCATATTTGCACGACACCATGCCATCTACATCACCAACCAACCCCACTGCAGCAACCAGATGGAGGATACAAAACATCATTCAAAATCCACACCTTGCAGCACTCTACATGCATCATCGATTTACAGCATTTCGGGAGGAGGTATTAGACAAGCTTCTTGGTGCAACAGATTATTGGTATAGGTATATCTCTCACTTCCTCCCACTCATATTATTTATTTCAACTTTTTTTTTCCTAAAAAAAATAAATCCTATCAGGTATGAATGGCAACACAGAGGCTCAGCTCATATCCATGGTTTCATCTGGCTACGTAAAGCACCAAACATTAGTAAATTACAATAGAATGATACTCAATCCATACAAAATGCACTTGACTTCATCAATACATATGCATCTGCTTGGAACCCAAAAAATGTCCAATTGAGAAACCAAAACACTCATCAAAATCCTCTTGATGACCCATGTTTGATGGATACTAGTATGATTAGTTTGGTTGACCTTGTAATAGACTACACTGAATTGGTCAACTGTGTGCAACGACACACAAAATGTTCTCCCCAAACATGTCTAAGAATGAAAGGCTATAATGTTATGTGTCATTATAAATCCCCTTGGAGTACACAAGAAAATTCTAAACTTTGTATCGCTGATAATGGCCAACCTTCCCACACCCCTGCTCGTAATGATGACCGCCTAAACCTACACAACCCACAAGTACTATCCATTTGGAGGGAAAATGTAGATTTTCAACTCGTCCTCTCCATTGATGTTATCCTCAAATACATTGCAAAATATGCAGCAAAGTCAGAGAGCAAGTCTGAAACATACACTGCCATGTTGTCCCGCATTTCAACAAGATTTGACTCTCAAAAACCTGCCCCAGTCACTTTTCACAAAATGCTTCTTGAAAACATTGTTGAACGTGACATTGGCGCCCAAGAAACCTGCCACCTCCTCCTCAAGCTATCGCTTTCCTTGTCTAGCAGGATATTTGCATCTTTAAATGCCAACCAACAAAATATCCAATGTGTACCATTGGCACCCAATACAACAACCACATACCCAACCAATATTGAAGCTTACATATCATGCTCTAGACATTTAGACGTAGCATCACTTATTGAAGTCACTCAAAAATGGAAATTTAGGATTTCTAAGAAAACCATTATATGGAAAGAACGCCCCACAAAAGCTATTGTTAGAGTCTCTCTACGCTTCATAGCCATCCCTTCAAAGGAGGACATTAGCTTTGAAGCCTTTTGTTGGAGTGAATTAGTTCTTTATAAACCATTTCACAACTTTCAAGTGGATATTGGATCTTCAACACTTGAAATTATTACAACATGGGAGAACTTCAAAAGTAAATACCAACCTTGGCATGTACGTGGGACAATTCCAGCTACAGTAAATGAAAATGAGGTAAATAGCCCAGAAGCAGGTGCAAATATTATGCAAGATAATATCCCTAATGAATGGCAAGTCTTAGCAGGATTATATCCAGGTGAAGCTATCCACCTAAATGATCTTGACATGCTAGGAAGCCGTGAAATTGACTTGAACAATAATTGGGAAAATAGAGAATTCAACCCATCATAAAAAAAAATTAGCTAGTACTTTCATACAATCAAATCGCCCCATATTTCAAGACCCTCATGTTCTTAATCACCAAAAATAAATAGCGTTGTCTTCACAACAACAAAAAACAAGTGATATTATTCTAGCACATCTAAATGCAACTTCTCAACATCAACCACTGAAGATTATTGTTTAAGGCACATCAGGTATTGGGAAGTCACACCTTATCAGAAGCATAAAGTCAACATTGGCCAACTCAGCATCGCATGGACATTCGCCATTGCTACTACTCACACCTATAGGTGTAGCAGCATTCAACATATAGGCCACTACAACTCATTCTGCCCTTCGGATACCAATCAAAGAAATGGTGCCCCTGCAAGGACAAGCACTTGCAACCTACCAAGAGAGCATGTACTTCATTCGGTATATCATAATAGATGAAATGAGTTTCATTGGTTCTAAGTTACTAGAAAAAATTGATATGAGGCTGTGACAAGCATTTCCTACTCAGAGCCACATTCCTTTTGGAGCATGCTCGATTATTTTTTTTGGTGATTTGGGGCAACTTCCACCAATCAAAGACATCTCAATGTATGCTTCAAGCTCCTATGGTGGCACACTATGGCGTAGCTTCACAACCATTATTACACTGGAAAAAATATTTCACCAAATTGGAGATACACCAATCTAGATTCAGTTCTGCTCACTCCTTTCAAATTTATGAAATGCAACACCTACAATAGCAGATTGGAAACTACTAATGTCACAATCAAGTTCAAGACTCAGCTCAAAAGAACAAAATCCTTTTATTTCTTCCATACATCTTTTTTCAACAAATGAAATGGTCTTACTCCATAACAAAAAAATGTTGCTATCTTTAGCAAAGCCAGTTTCCCTCTCCAATGCAGAGCAACTTAAAGGATTACCATGGTCAAACCTAGAAGAAGAACAACTTCAGTCTAACCTCCTCTTATGCATTGACCAAGAGGTCATGCTCTGTGCAAATTTATGGGTACAAACAGGACTTGTCAATGGAGCACTTGGACAAGTCAAAGCAATTGTATACAATGATGGTGAACAACCACCTCAACTTCCTCTATTTGTAGTTGTTGAATTCAAAAATTACATGGGGCCAGCATGGGACAATAACAACCCAAAATACATTCCAGTGCTCCCAATAAGCCATGGGATCCACCTTCAAATACCACTCAAAATGGCATGGGCCTTAACAATACACAAATCACAAGGCCTTACACTTCAAAGGGCAACCATTGACATCGGAAGCATTGATCGACAAGGGCTAACATTCACAGCAATTTCAAGAGTTTGTAACCTTGCAAACCTCCGCATTCAACCAACGTTCACATTTGAAAGGTATGCAAGAATGCAGCATAACCCATTTGTATCTTGCAGAAAAGAAGAAGAGTCTCGTTTGATGAGATTATCATATATTGTTCCATAAAACAACAACAAATTGACTAAAAAAAATAAAAGGTGTGTTCGCTAACTAATTTTTCCATACAATCCTTTACAAAAAAAAGGTGACAAATAGAATAAAATTATTGCTTAAAAAAAACCATTTCATGCAGGTTTACCAGATTTGCTCTCATTAAATAAATTGAATCTCCAAATATGCTTAGCAATACTCCGAAATAATGTGGATATTTGAAATTTGTAACAAGAACCAAACTCACCCTCTACAAATTAATATATTCTTATTTAAAAGTAAATTCAAAGATTAGTTTATTGCAATTTGAATGTAAAATTGGATGTGTATTATAAATATCTTAATTATTATATCTTTTCTTCAAATTACAAATAGTAATAAAAAAAAATTAGTTTAGATTTATAGTTATTTGAAATATGTACAAGAACCAATCTCACCCTCTACAAATTAATAGATTTTCATTTTAAAAGTAAATGCTAAGTATTCTTTATTACAATTACAATGTCAAATATAAATATATTTTATTATTGGATTATTATTATGCTTATTAATAATTCTTCAACTATTTTGCAAAAATGTTGTGACAAAGGACTATTGTAATTGATTACTTCTTTTAGCATGTCGACATTCATGGGATTCATGAAGAAGAAATATCTGCAAGATTGATTGCACAAAGTTTACTACAAGAAAAAGGACTAATCACATGTCGTCCAATATCACGGAGAAATTTTTCCCACTTTTATAGGGATCCATATATTTCAGAAATTGAAACTTGTGAGACATGCAATACGACAGAGATGCATCATATTCCAAGCGAGATATGGTTTCAAGTAGCATCAATAGCATTTGAAAGTGAATACTCCAATCTCATACAAGGCTTAGGACAATCATGGTTATAGAAAATGTTCCAAGGTCCACAAAACAATACAACAAATATGCAAAACCTTTGCTATCATAGTCAACTTTACCGCTTGCATTTTGCATCAAACTCAAACACAATGTGGAACCAACAAGTCGTAGAAAGGTCGGGACCGCAGGGAGCTTTTTTTGTCTATGCAAATACATGATCGTATAAGAAAGATTGTATGGGACCAAATACCTACATGGACTCAGACAACTTGTACATTCTACCCAAGTATTGATCTTGTCACATGCAACTGGGGTGTGCTCAGGCGCACACTTGAGCACCTTTACTGGTTCGATGATTATGACCCCATGTTAGAAGTACTCATCGACCATAATGTAATCGATTAGAAGTAATACCTTGCTCGATATGACGCAAAATCTTTTTCCAATGCATACTTACATTTTTGAAGATGAATAATATTTACTAAATGCATACTTCTTCTTTATACAATGCTTAATATATTTCCAGAAATAAGTTGTATCTAAAGACTCAAATTTTTGCAATGAAATGTAATTTTAGAAGAAAAAGATTACAAAATACGACATACCCATTGCACACCAAGGTGCGATTGCTAGTTTTACCATTTTCCTCATTTTGAACCATGTTGCGTTGTCACCATGGCGAGGGTTTGGGAGATATGACCATGAAAACCTGTGGATTTTTTAAGATTTCTGGGCAAATCAGGGGCATTCTTGGTTCCTTTATTCTTTTACACAAGTACTAGGACATAGTCTGCACTTGTTTTCCTAGAATGAAGATCCTATGTGATTATATTTTTAGAAAGACAAAAAACACACTCTATTTTCTTCTTTGGCTCAAATCTATATATACTTGAAGAGTTTATATGCATTATACTTTGAGAATAGTCGCATTTATTCTGATGAAAAGGTCTATGTTGTTCTTTATTTCTTTGATCTAGGTTTTTTCTTCATGTTTTGGAAACAATATGTTTTGCATTAGTGGAAATGATCTTTCTATTTTCTAATGATTGATGGAACAACCTCCATATACTCCCTAAATTTGATGATAGAAAATATTTTTCATTTGATCTTTTCTTCTATTGACTTTCCATACTCAAGCTTGGCTTATCTAGGTTTTTTCCTTCACAATTTTTTCCCAAAATTTTAAAGCAACCCATGCATGTTTTCTTTGTATCTTATATTTCATGTTGTAAATGAGATTTTGTATCTGTATATGTTGAGGAATTCGTTGAAAAGTACTTTATGTGCTTCAAAACCATACATTGACTGTGGCTATATAAATGCATTATTATTCTTATAGAAAATGCATAAAAAATGTTGCTATTCTTTAAGGGGTCAACATACTCCATTCTCCTAAAATTGGGATTGTTTTCACTTTTGGATATATCCTTATGAGATCATTTCCCTATTCTGTGAAACAAAGATTTATGATGGAGCTTTTGTAAATTTTCATCTGAAGATGCTATTGATTATGACTCATAATATTCTCTGTTTTATCTCATAATCTTTTTGGTTTAAGAAACATAACAGATTCATATTTCTTAAGATAGATGCATTATCTTTTTGTCAAATTTTATATCTCATTTATGAGCTAATAAAATAGTGGAAACTTCATCAGTCATTCATGTTTTTCCTTGCTCCATTATCCTAGTCTTCATGATGATCCTATATCTGTGATGACCAAAAACCCTACATTAATTTGGTAAATATTAAGGTAGTTGTCTCCTTTACTAGTTCAATGTGAGGGGTAAAACAAAACCTCTATGATTTAGACTTAAAAACATGGAACGCAATGCAAGATATGTTCCATTTCTTTTGTTCTCCATCTTTCTGCCTTTTGTAAGTTTTATTAGTACTCAAGACTTTTTAGTGTCTTCTTGGGTGTTCTAAAACTGATTAATCAACAATATTGTTCTTAAGAACTTGATCCTTTGTGCCACCACTAAAAATATGCATATTGTTATTTTTTTGCATTTCTATCATGATAACCATGTTTTTGAGAAACTTAAAATATGCTTATCTTTCTATTATAGTAGCTTAATTCTTCTTATGTAGCATTGTTCATTATTGCTTTGCAATAAAGATTTGCTCTTCTTAACATCAATCAATATGATCCCTCATCATGTTTCTCTATTTACCATGAATGTATTTAAAAATATATTACCTTTTCTATTGTTGGTAACAATTCATAACATAATTATGCTTTGTTGGTTGACCCATATTTAATCATCTTTTCTCTTTGCATATGTAATGTTGTAGTTGTACCTCTTATTACTGTTAATAATCCTTTGGAACTCTATGAATATATTGATATATGCATTCATATCTCCTTTATGACATTTATACACCTATTTGATGTCACCTACTTTCCCTTTTATAATCTTGTGTAAAGAATGGTTCTTTCTTGAATTAATATGAATCTTCAAGGAATAATGGTTTGATGAAATTATAATAAGAATATTCACCTCTTTGATGAATATATTCTTGTGCTCTCGAGTTCTTCAATTTTATTTCTTACAAAAATTGAATAACAAGATTTGAGAGGAGAATTTGCCTATGATAAAGTCATTTCATTGAACTTTGATGTATTATTATAGTGTGCACTCGATGATCTGTCATTCTATTTGTCTCATTTCTTATAGGAATCTTTTGCTTCTATGAAATTGAGATTGAACTAAAAGGTTTCAAGTCAAAGTAACCTATCCCTTTGATAGCTCATTGCTTGTGCTCATTTTATCATATCATGCAACTAAACTTTATTGCTCCTATTATTTTAGCATGTTTCTGATTGAAATAAAGCAAAAGGTTTATGTAATGAAATGCATGTCCCTTTAATGCTTCATTGTGACTTGTTATTCACATATCCTTAAACTATTTTTCTGATCATAATGGTGATTATTATATCTCTACCTCTCAATAACATGCTAGGTTCAATGCTCACAAGAGCTCATTTGACCATACATGCTATCAAGAGACACTTGTATCTACACATGAAACAAACTAGTCAAAGAAACTAAATGCCTATTTTAGGTGTATATGATTTATTTAGATGGTTTTCCTGTACACCTAAAGTATGAATTTCTCGTTAATGCACATTAAGATCGATTTTTACATGCATAGGTAAATGATCATGTAAAGTTTGTTAATTTTCATTATTTAGAGCATTTATATAACATATTTTTCTATTAGATATAGTTTCTGAATTACATCAAGAGATCCAACTAATAATCAACTCAAAATACTAGTCCAAGAATCTAATCTATGAGCAATATCATCAGAGTTTCAAAGACTAAGCTAGCATTGAAAAATTACATCATTTCAAAAAATATATGATGATCAAGTACTAAAAAAACTACAAAACAAGAGAGCTCTGGTGATCATCTGTCCTATGGTCCAACAATATTATTGCTTCCTTTAGCTTGATTAGTATCAAATGTACCCAAAGGGGGTACAATATTCACTTCAACTACTTTTTACCAATTTGGAGCATCCTTCTATTTTGTTTCTCTATTTTTGGCATCTATATCAGCTTTAGTGATGATTCCATCCTTCAGTACCTATTCTAAAGCTTTAAGTTCATCTTTTTCTAACATATCCTTGTATGCATTAAAGAAATGTGCATATTTGACATTAGAATTATATAGCAGCATTAACACCCTGTTGTGCCTAGATAATAAATTTTTCCTTGGGTATTTCAATGACAATAGTTAGTTGTAACATAATGAAGAGAAAGGTGAGTCTATCATTCAACTCAATAAGCCTTCTTCTTTTATTTTGAAAAATTTCCTCATTTTTCTTGGACCATAAAAACCAAATAATTTCACAAAATAAGACTGACCAAAAATCATTGAGATTATAATCAAAGCATTCTAAAAATCTATCCAAGACTTCAACCCAAGACAATCCAAGAGGATATTTCCATACAACTGGTTGACTAAGGAACATAGACCAGACGTTAGCAGCAAAGGAGCATTAAAAAAGAAGGTGACTCACATAATTGGGTAGATCACAGAGTGAGCAAGTGACAAGATCACAACCCAGAGCAGACAAAACATCACCAAGAGCAATTTTCTTAAGGAGGATTTGCCACCTAAGACATCTTTTCTTGGGCATACACACACTTTTCCACATCCTAGACAAGATAGAATGCCACTTAGACTTGGACCAATGTCAACCCAAGGACACATTAATCCATTTAACAATCTAAGATTCCTCTCTTAACATCTGATAAATCTTATTCACCTTGACCTCCTAAAAATAAGTCTCATTTTTCCATTTTAAATGATCAAAAAATTGATTAGTATTGAGCATTTTACCTATGAAAAAAGAACCAGTAGCCTTGCTAATTAGGGAATAAGTTTTCTTGTAAGAACGACGGATCTCAAATATAGTGCACAAGTCATCCCAAGAACAGAGCTGGTTATTCATCATGACATCCCCAATAAAAATAACACCCAAAGAATATCATGCTTTAGCAGAACACTTTTGAGTAAGAGAAAAAGGCTTGTCATTGAGCACCACCACCCACCACAGTGATCTGTCCAAAACTGAGTAAGTAGGAGAGTAACCAATGGTCTCCCTATGAACTATAAGATGTCTAATAGTTGTCCAAGAATTCTAAAGGGAAGCAAAGATTGGAGAGCCAAAAAAATTGACCTCAAATTTGCCCATCAACACGTCGCATATTCCAATACCATCCAAAATTTACCTTTCATAGGTCTTGACAACCAAATATTATTCGTAATTAATAATTTCCATGGTTTATCACTAGACAGGGCCTTGTATATCCATTTATAAGCAAAGATAGCTCCATGAGTTTTCAAATCTCTCAAACCCAAACCATGCATATATTTCGGGACACAACACCAATCCCAAGAGACATTATGTCTCGTATGATTACTTTTCCCATCTGACCATAAGAAATCTCTAAGAATACTTTCCAAATTATTAACTTGGTAGTTAGAAAAGAGCCATGTAGATGTGAAATAAATGGCATGTGAAGAGAGAACCTTTTGAATAACCCAAATCCTTCCAACTAGAGATAGTAAGTGAGTTTGCCATTTCTAATGCTTTTTTTTTAATCTTTTCATAGATCCAATCCCGTATGTCTTTAGCAGAGGGGTTGAGGGAAAAAGGAATCCCTAAATATCTATTGATTTGGTGAGGCCCAACCCACCCCCAACCTTTGGAGGACAACCAAGTTGGAGGTGATTCGGCCCAACTAATCACTACTGATTTATGAGGTGCAATCTTAGCACCTTATGCTTTGGAAAAGAATTCGAGTTTTTCAATAGTATGATCAAAGTTTTCCTCATCAAGTTCAATAAAAAGAGTAGTATCATTAGAAAACTAAGCATTTATTATCTCTTCCTCATTTGGGAGTTTAATGTCTCTAATTGGTGAGCCAAAGTCAATAGACCTCAGTATATAAAACAATACATCTACTACTAAAACAAACAAAGAAGGGGAAATGGGACAAACTTGTTGAATTGATCTTTGCAATACAACTGGCTTAGACAATTTGTCATTAACATCAATGAGAGTTGAAGAGTCCTTAAAGAGAATCTCAATCCACTTAAAAAATAAGGAGGAAAACCATAATCTTTCAACATCCCAGTCATAAATGGCCACTCAACCCTATCAAAGGACTTTTTAAAATTCAAGAGGACCATAGTTGTAGACTTACCATCCTCTTTATCCCAGTGCATTGATGAACTACAACTGATTGAATATCTAAATGAACTAAAGAAACAATGATTAGAGATCACCGAGTACTAAAATGATATGTAAGATGATTAAATCAGTCAATATGTTGTCATTAATGTCAACTAGTCTTGACAGTACTTATCATGTTAGTTACAAACATCTGAACATCTGTTGAAGGAAGAAAAGATGAAGAACTAAGATATCTATATGAAGAAAAAGATGGATATGACAGATAAGGATAAGGTAAACATTGGGTAACTTATTGATGAGTCTATGGATTGATATTGTTGACTTGAGCATGTTACATTAATCTATTATGAAGAAGAGATTTAAAATTGAACAAGTCAATGTGGTCGGTAATTGAAGATTTGTGTATACACTGAGCCAGTGTAGTGTATACCGACTAACAGTATTAACTGAGCTAGTTAAACTAGTTATCACCGACGCATTTCTATATTAACCAAGTATGGATGAAAACATTAAATGCAAAGAACACTCGACTGAATTTGATGTGCTGGAATTGTTATAATTTCAAGATTAAGGATTAAGTTTTTTATGAGATCCACGGCTAACACAATTTGGAGAAGATCTAAAGGATGAGATTGAAACGTGTTAATGACACATCTACCAATGAAGGTTTAAGAGACAAAATGGACAAAGGAGATTAAGCAGCAAAATCTAATGGTTGATATGAAAATGGTTTACTTGTCTATATAAGAGATATGAGTTTCATTGTTGAAACATGTTGGAAGAAGAAGACTGCAGAGATATCATGTGAATACTTTATTCATGCATGCCTGATCATACTAGTTATTGAAAGAATTGAACTACAGAGTTAACCAAGTGTTAGAGAATCATTTACTGAGTGAAAGTAAGTTGAAGAATATTAAGGAAGTGAATTTGATTAATGATGAGAGGATTTGTAGGGGCTTAGCATAGATCTGAATATCTACAATTGAGTTGTATTTGAATCAGATCATACTATATCAGTTTAACCATTGATTCAAAAAATATCTTAACCGAGTGGACTTAATAGTCTTATATTCTTCCCTATGTCATTTAGAGAATGTACATTATTCTTGTTGACCCCGTAGTGAATGTTGGTCAAAAGTTAACTATTAGTGATAAATCCTAATCAGGTCACACTTAACAATATGTTTGTAACCTTTAATAGGGTTGGCTCTTCATCGAGCTCACTTCAAAAGAGTGAATTATTTTGGGTTACCGGTCCCAGGTGGTTTTTCCCTTAACATGATTTCCATATTAAATCATTGTGTTGTGTTATTTGTGATGATTGTCTTGCTATCATACTTTACATGCTGCATAATTGATTTGGTCGGTAATCATAGTTAGTCATTTACTAGTAATCGGTAAAGTGAATAGACAGATTGATATTTTATGTTACCGAGTTGCATAATTTGTTGGAATTATTTGATAAGGTACATCTTTGTATTTGGGACTTTAGGATAACTGATCTAACTGATTCACCCCCCTATCAGTTATTCTAACAATTGGAATTAGAACGTATTGGTTGCTTGGAACAAAGTTTTAAGGACTTCAGCAAAAAGATTACAAGATGTATAAAAGGGAAGTGTTGAAGTTGAACAAGGACAACTTTACTACATGGAAATGTCGAATGAGACTTCACATATCTAGAATTGGAGAATATGTTATACACTTACTGGACAATGGCTACATCCAACCGAATGTTGGACCCTTGACTCTTGATTAGTTGGGAGACCGACATGAACATAATATTACTATGATAGAGATTTATGTTGCTCTATCTGATGCTGAATTTAAGGATGTCAAGGATTGCACTACAATGAATCAAATGTGGGATAAACTTGCTCTAGTTTATGGTGGTGATGCAAATGTGATGAGAGCCAGAGCTGAAAGCTTGAGAGGCAGATTTGATGACATGAAAATGAAGGAAGGAGAAAATATCACACAGTACACAAACTAAATCAAATAGGTAGTCAATGCTATCTGAGGAGTTGGTGGTAAAATTTCTAAAGATACAATGGTAAGTAAGATACTAAGAACTGTTGGAGATTTTCCAGCAAGCCAATGCTGACTGTATGTTTGTCATTGATGATAACATATGGTAAGTAGCATGCGTGGAAGACTTATGCAGTAAGCTTTGAGTATATATAGCATGGATATATTATCAACATGATATCATGGATGTAGAGGATAACTGTTAGTACAGACAATTATGTAGCAGCTTGTGTCAGTAGTGTTCCTGACAGAGTTACAGACATTGTTCTGTGAGTGATTGTATGTACAGTCATCATGGAGCCTTGTGCCTTTGGATATGTGATGAAGACATGTTATTGATGTTACAATCATGGATGTAGAGTCTGATGATCAGTAGAAGTGAAGTTATGCAGTCGCTATTCACCAACAACAGTTTCTTGTGTTTATTTAGAAGAGTCGACAAAGATTATCTTGGTTCAGGAGTTGCGCTTATCATTTCAGTATGCACCCTTGAATTAGGAATTGGAGAAGAGTTAACAATGTTTGGTTAAGAGTGCATGATGTAATTCAGCTTGAGGAGAAAGCTTCAGTTAATTTGGTAGAGCTAACAGTGTGTAGCGTGCGTCTACATTTATTAATATTGGACATGTCCTAGATTGTGTTGCGTGCTTAGTAGAGTTGAAAGAATTATTATTGGAATGTGTTATGGTTTCTGTAATATGATTTCAAGGTGGTTCTAATAGGCCAACTTGATTATATCATTTGGAGGAAAGATATTTATAGGCAATCATTTGTGATTGATAAGGTATGGTTCAGAGTTGGTTGTGAAGAGCAGAGCAAAGAGTATGAAGTGTTGAGCCATCAGCAGAAGGTCTATGTGACCAAGTAAATAGTTTGTGCTATACATTGGAATTGATGCAGACAACAAGTCAAAGTGCAGCTCACCAAGATCCATATATAGTGTGTATTTATTATTCAGAAGGTTGTAGCTTTCACCCCTTTGAGTAGTGTGCTCTCGGACAGTGCATCCTCACCCCTAACAGGGTTAATTGTAAAAGACTCCTAATAGGGTCTGACCCTTGACTAGGTCACTGTACTAAATGCATTGTAAACACAACTCTTAACAAGGTTAAGGATCTTCTAACAAGGATCATAATACACTAGTGTAAATTATTAGTGGGTGTCAATTCCCACCGGGGTTTTTACCTATTTGGGTTTCCTTGTAAAATATTGATGTTGTGTTCAAGTGTTCTTTCATTGTGTTTATGCTTTATGTTTAAGTATCCTTAATTGGATAAAGAATTGGAACTTGTAGATAACTCATTCACCACCACCCCCCCCCCCCCCCCTCTCAGTTATCTCTTGGGACTATCAGAGCCAAGTGCCTCAGAGAGAAAGTTTAACAACTTGAGCTTGATCAAATGGAATTCTTTAGAAAAGACAGTCCTAAGTTTGATGGAGAGAATTATCTTGATTAGAAGAACAAGATGATGACACATTTGCAGTGCATTTCTATTAAAGTTTTTGAAGTGGCTATCAAAGAAGTTCAGATCCCCTCTCTAGAAGATCTTGCAAAGGATGATGCTACTAGCAAGCAGAAGGATTTGTTCCATCATAATGCAATAGCAAAAGAAGCCCTTATCAGCACCCTATCTGATAGTGAGTTTTAAGAGATAAAAAAAGTAGAGACAACCTACAAGATATGGAAGCACCTAGAAGACATGTTTGAAGGAGATAAACAAACAAAGAATGCATGCAAAAAGACATGGAAGAAAAAGTACAATACATTGGGGATGCTACTTGAAGAAAACATAAGAGCCTACAATCAAAGGATTAATGAAGCAATTGCTAGAATCAGAAACAATGGTGGAGAAATTTCAGAAGAAGACATCATGAATAAACTAATGACTACATTGACACCAGAATATGAGAGCAAGATAAACATCCTTGATGAGATTGCAATTTTCAGAAAACTTCAAAAGAGAAACTTTAATCAGTAAGATTGCTGCATTTGAGATATCAAGTTTGAAGACAGAGCCTAAAAGTGAGACAACCTTGAAAGCTTTAGTTCATGGTAAGAAATCCTTGAATACCTTTGGTAATTTTGATGATGATGAAGAAGAAAAAGCTCTAGATTATTTTATTGCTATGATTGCTAAAAGAGAAAAGAAAGGAAAAGGAAAATATGAAGGTCAATTACCATTTAAATGATTTTCATGTAATAAGATTGGTCACTTTGCATCTAAGTGTCCTACAAGAGTTAAAAAGTTCAAGAATAACTACAAGCCTAAGTATAAAAAGGAATGCTACCGTGTTGGAGATGGAGTACTATCAGACGAAGAATTAGTAGAAGAGGAAATTGGATTCATTGCTCTTGAAGATGAAAAGAATGCACAAGGGTTAGCACTGATTTCACAAGCTGACATCGGGACAGATTGGATCATTGATAGTGGTTGCTCACATCACATGATAGGAGACAAAGATAGATTTGTTCATCTGGACATATACAAAGGAGGCATGGTTAGATTTGGAGATAACACTCCTAAACCCATAATTGGTAGAGGAGCCATCACCTTGGATGAAAAGAATAGCACTGATGATGTTCTTTATGTTGATGGTTTGAAACATAACCTACTAAGTGTTGGGCAGTTACTTGACAAAGGTTATAGGTTGGAATTCAATGGAAACAAGTGCATCATTAACAACAAAGAAGGAGAAATGATTGCATCAGGATCAAAGACTAAAGGTAATGTTTTTCAGCTAAATCCAAAAGCAAGTTGTTTTGTTGCTAAAGTAGATGATAGTTGGTTGTGGTACAAAAGACTATGTCATATCAATTTTGATAACATAGTAAAGATTAGTAATGTTAAGGTAGTAAGAGACCTACCTAGCATAGCAAAGCCGGTTGATACTATTTGCAGGGAATGTGTGATGGGAAAGCATGTGAGAAATTCATTCAGAAGCAAGCATAATTCAAGAGAGAACAAGTTGGATCTGATTCATACAGACCTATGTGGACCAACTCAAACAAGATCATACTATGGTGAAAGGTATTTCATTTTGTTTGTAGATGATTATTCTAGAATGATGTGGGTCGCGTTCTTACAAGATAAGTCAGAAGCCTTTAAGAAATTCAAAATATTCAAAGCTAAGGTTGAGAATGAATCTGGACTAAAGATAAAATGTCTAAGGTCGGATAGAGGAGGAGAATTCACCTCTGATAGATTCTATGAGTACTGCGAAGAACATGGCATTAAGAGACAATTGATTGCACCTAGAACCCCTTAGTAGAATGGGATTGTAGAGAGAAGGAATAGGATTATCCTAGATACAACGCACACCATCATGATTGAAGGAAAAGTTGCACACACCTATTAGAGAGATGTGGTCAATACAACAGTCTATACAATCAATAGAATACAATTAAGGCCAGGCATGGACAAGACACCTTATGAGCTATGGTTTGGTAATGTTTCCATAGTAAAATACTTCAAAATATTTGGAAGCAAGTGCTACATCAAGAGGGATGAAGCAATAGGCAAGTTTGATACAAGAAGTGATGAAGCTATATTTCTTGGTTACTCTACTAAAAGTAAAGCTTATAGATGTTTTAACTTGAGATTGAAGAAGATCATTGAAAGTGCTCATGTTAAGATTGATGAAAAGTTTATGGTTCAAGAAAGATATCATGATTACTCACCTATGATTGAAGAAGAATCCAGACCTTCCACTAGTGAGACAGTTGTTGAAGAGATGTTTGGCAGTATTGATGTATTGTTCAATGACCTTGAAACAAGTGAAGAAGAAACTCAGAGGGAAGATGAGTCAATATCACCAAAAGTTCCAAAGTATACATCTAGATATCATTCTAAGGATGACATCATTGGAGATCAAAGTAGTAAAGTCACAACAATATCAAAAGCAAAGAATTCAGCAAGCAATGAAGCAGTATGTTTACTATCTTAGATTGAACCTTTAAGTGTCGAAGATGCATGTAATGATTCAGATTGGCATGATGCTATGAAAGAGGAACTAGATCAAATTATTAAGAATGATACTTGGGAATTGGTCCCAAGACCTAGTGACAAGAATGTGATTGAAACAAAATGGATATTTAGAAACAAGATGAATGAAGATGGTACAGTAGTAAGGAACAAAGCAAGGTTAGTATGTAAGGGATATGCGCAAAGAAAAGGTATTGATTATTTAGACACTTTTGCACCAATGAGAAGATTAGAAGCTATTAAGTTGTTTTTAGCTTTTGCAACATTCAAAAACTTCAAAGTTTATCAGATGGATGTTAAGTCAGCATTCTTGAATGGAGAGCTAAAAGAAGAAGTATACATTGAGTAGCCAGAAGGATTCACCTTATCAGACAAACCTGATATGGTATGTAGATTGAAGAAAGCCCTCTATGGACTTAAGTAAGCCCCTAGAGCATGGTATGAGATACTTGATGGATATCTAACAAAAAAGGAGCAGTAGATTGTAATCTATTCATAAGAGAGACATCTGAAGGACTACTACTTGTAGCTATATTTGTTGATGACATTATCTTTGGGGGTAATGAAAAACTTAGTGCATAATTTGCTAAGGAGATGCAGAGTGAGTTTGAGATGAGCATGATTGGACCTATCAAATACTTCTTGGGATTAAATGTGCAGCAGACAGAGAAAGGTATTTTCATTAATCAGTCCAAATATGTGAAAGAGATATCGAAGAAGTTCAAGATGGATGATTGCAAACCAGTGGGCACACCTATGATAACAGGATGCAAGCTTACAAAAGAAGATGATTCTCCAGCAGTAGATACAACACTATACAAGTGTATGATTGGTAAACTCATATATCTTACTCAAACTAGACCAGACATTTCTAATGCAATTGGCATAGTTGGAAGATTTGTATCAGAACCTAAACAAAGTCACCTCATGGGAGTAAAGAGAATATTCAGATATTTGTAGGGCACTATAAATTATGGTCTATGGTATCCTAACTCAGAGAATGTTGAGCTTCATGTTTATACAGATTCTGATTGGGCAGGATGCATTGATGATAGAAAGAGTATATCAGGTAGAGCAGTGTTTCTTGGTGACAGACATGTCACTTGGACAAGCAAGAAGCAAAATTGTATTTCTCAGTCAACAATAGAAGTGGAGTATGTAGCAGCAGCCCTGAATTGTTCTACAATTATTTGGATCAAATAGATGATAAAGGACTTTGGTATTCAGATTGATTATCCTATTGCTATTCATTGTGATAATACTAGCACTATCAACATGTCAAAGAATCCTATGATGCATGCAAAGACAAAGCACATAGAGATTAAGTATCACTTCCTAAGAGAGAAAGTGGCAAAGAAAGAAGTCAAGTTGGACTATGTAAGCACAAAAGAACAACTAGCAGATATATTCACAAAGCCTTTACCAAAGGATACTTTTGATTATCTCAGGGAGAAGCTGGGAGTAATTCCCTTCCCTGATTCTATTTAGAGAAAGAGGAAAGTGCATCAGTCCTTAGGGACTGATGGATGGTTGACTACTCTACTTCACGAGTGGTACCAATGCTTAAATGAGTTGGTGCCCTTTGCCATTGATGTCAAAGGGGGAGTAATATATAGTCATGAAAAATAGAAGTAAAGGAGTAATATACTAAGGGGGAGCAATATTCAGTCATGAAAGCAGTTCATTTGAGAAAATGGAGAATGTTGAAGAATATTACAGTAGATGGAAGATTCATCCTTGGGGGAGTTTTGATGAAAAAATGGAGAATGTTATAAAAGAATTTCTCATTTAGATTGGTGGTGTTTTTCATTCCATATGTTGCCATCAATGTTAAAGGGGGAGATTGTTGGAGATTTTCCAGCAAACTAGTGTTGACTGTATGTTTGTCATTGATGACAACATATGGTAAGTAGCATGCGTGGAAGACTTATGTAGTAATCTTTGAGTATATGAATCATGGACATAGAGGATAACTATTAGTACAGACAGTTATGAAGCAACTTGTGTCAGTAGTGTTCTTGACAGAGTTATAAGCAGTGTTCTGTGAGTGATTGTCTGTACAGTCATCATGGAGCCTTGCATCTTTGGATATGTGATGAAGACATGTTAGTGATGTTACAATCATGGACGCAAAGTTTGATGATCAGTAGAAGTGAATTTATGCAGTTGCTATTCACCAATAGTAGTTTCTTGTGTTTATTCAGAAGAGCTAACAAAGATTATATTAGTTCAGGAGTTGCGCTTATCATTTCGGTATGCGCCCTTGAATTAGGGATTGGAGAAGAGTTAATAATGTTTTTTTAAGAGTGCATGATGTAATTCAGCTTGAGGAGAAAGCTTTACTTAATTTGGTAGAGCTGACAGTGTGTAGCGTGCGTCTACATTTATTAATATTGGACAGGTCCCATATTGTGTTGCGTGCTTAGTAGAGCTAACAAAATTATTATTGGAATGTGTTATGGTTTTCGTAATATGATTTCAAGGTGGTTCTAATAGGCCAACTTGATTATATCATTTGGAGGAAAGATATTTATAGGCAGTCATTTGTGATTGCTAAGGTATGGTTCAAAGTTGGTTGTGAAGAGCAGAGAAAAGAGTACGAAGTGTTGAGCCATCAACATAAGGTCTATGTGCCCAAGTAAAGAGTTTGTGCTATACATTGGAACTGATCTAGACAATAGGTTAAAGCATAGTTCACCAAGATCCAGATATAGTGTGTATCTGTTATTCAGAAGGTTGTAGCCTTCACCCTTTTGAGTAGTGTTCTCTCGGACAGTGCATCCTCACCCCTAACAGGGTTAATTGTAAAAGACTCCTAATAGGGTCTGACCCTTGACCAGGTCACTGTACTAAATGCATTGTAAAGACAACTCCTAATAGGGTTAAGGATCTTCTAACAAGGATCATAATACACTAGTGTAGATTATTAGTGGGTGTCGATTCCCACTGGGGTTTTTACCTATTTGGGTTTCCCCATAACCAAAATATTGGTGTATGTTCAAGTATTCTTTCATTTTGTTTATGATTTATGTTTAAGTATACTTAATTGGATAAAGAATTGAAACTTATAGATAACTGATTCACCCCCCCCGCTCAGTTATCTCTTGGGACTATTCCTAACAAGAACCTTGTTGCTTGCCTATGTATTCAGAATATCTACTATTAATGAAATGAGGTCTGCACCTGGTAGCACTCTTACTCTTGATATTCTGATTGGAAAATTAACAACTTTTGATAATAATGTGGTATCGAGTGTTGAGTCTTCTTTTATGTCTTCTCTGAAGATTGGTAAGTCTAGCAGTAAGCATAATATAACGAATGAAAGTGATAGTAATATTGATGATGAGCTTGATGAACTTGAAGCTCTTATGGCCCGAAGACTGCAGAAAGGTAAAGGTAGATATAAGGGAAAGTTACCTTTAGCTTGTTTTAATTGTAAAGAAGTTGGCCATATTCCTACTAGATGTCCCAACAGAAAAGAGGAAGATAAAGATACAAACTAATCTAGTGATGGAAGCTATGGAAGAAGGAACAACAAAGGTTACTGACATAACAAAAGAGACAACCAAGATCACAAAGATAAGGGCAAAAAGACCTGCTATCTTGTTGAAGAAGATGACATCGACACTAACAATGATGATGATATAGAGGTAGTGTTTGTTGCAATGAAAGATGATTCTGAAGAGGAAAGGTATGTAGAAACAGCACTCATTTCTAAAGTTAGTAAAAATGATACTTGGATCATTGATAGTGGTTGTACACATCACATGACTGGTGATGAAGATAAGTTTGATCATCTTGAGCATTATAATGGAGGATCAGTAAAAATGGGAAATGACACACCTTGCATGGTTAAAGGAAAATGATCTATTTTGTTGAATGATAGAATTAGATGTGATAATGCATATTGGGTAAAAGGACTAAATTACAATTTTTTGAGTTGGCACATCTTAATAATTCAGGTCACCAAGTGGCATTTGAAAGCAAGAAGGTAAAGATCTATGATGAAAAGGGAAAGCTTGTCGAAATAGGAGGACAATCAAAAGGTAACTTATTTTATCTTGACAATTCTGAGACTTCTTGTTTACTGGTGAAAAATGAAGATGCTTGGCTATGGCATAAGAGGTTATGTTATGTAAATTTTGATAACATTATTAAAATCAGTAAAAAGAGAAAAGTTAGAGGATTGCCAAGTCTAACCAAACCTGATCATGTTATGTGCCATCAATGTCAAAAAAGAAAGATGACAAAATCTAGTTTGAAAAGTAAGGACTACTCATCTAAAGGAATTTTGGAGTTGGTTTACACCGACTTATGCGGTCCCATGAGAACTTGGAGCTACTATGGAGATATATACTTTATTTTATTTGTTGATGACTATACTAGATTAATGACAGTTATGTTCTTGAAAGAAAAATATGAGGCATTCAAATTGTTTAAATGGTATAAGGCTAAAGTAGAAAAAGAAACCGAAAAAGAATTGAAATGCTTAAGGTCTGATAGAGGAGGTGAGTTTGTTTATGATGATTTCACTAACTTATGTAATGAGCATCCAATATAAAAAGGCAGGTTTTTGCACCTAGAACACCACAACAAAATGGAATTATTGAAAGGAGAAATAGATCTATTATTGATTGTGCTAGAACATTGATGATTGAGAAGAATGTTGCACAAATATACTAGACAGAGGTAGTTAGCATAATAGTATATGTCCTGAACCGAGTTCAACTAAAGAAAGACACAAATAAGACACCCTACGAGTTATGGTTTGGATACACACCGAGTGTAAATTATTTTAGAATTTTTGGTAGCAAGTGTTATATTCTGAAAGATGATAAGAATGGAAAATTTGACTATAAAGGTGATGAAGGAATATTCTTAGGATATTCTACTAAAAGTAAAGCTTATAAATATTTGAACAAAGTTACTAATAAGATGATAGAAAGTGTTAATGCAAAAGTTGATGAGTTTGCTGATAAGAATGATGTAGGAAGCATGAAGGAGCCAGAAGACTATGGTAGGTTCACTTATGTTGAAGATCCAGAGTATCTACCGAAGCCGCAGGCTGAGTCTACCGAGCATCAGGAAAATGCTACCGAGAATCAGCAAATGGAAACTGAGAATAAACAAATGGAAATCAAGAATCAAGAAGAAGCTACCGAACATAAAATTGTACCTGAACAGAATGAAGAACAGAGGAGAGATCAAGTGCTAGCAAGATTTTTTAGAAGACACCATCCTGAGAACCAAATCATTGGAGATAAGCAAGATGGCATGCTGACTTGAAGTAAGTTAAGACATAACACATGCTTAGCTTGTGAGTTTGAACCGAAGAGTGTTAGGGATGCTCTTGCAAATGAGGAATGGATAAATGCTATGAATGAGGAGATTGAACAAATTGAAAAGAATAAAACATGGACCTTAGTGTCTAGACCGAAAAATAAAAATGTTATCGGTACTAAGTGGATTTTCAGGAATAAGTTGAATGAGAATGGAGAAGTTACAAGGAATAAGGCAAGACTTGTTTGCAAAGGATATGCACAAGAAGAAGGTATTGATTATGGTGAAACCTTTGCACTTGTTGCTAGATTGGAAGGAGTTCAAATATTGCTTGCCTATGTTGTACATAAGGGATTTAAGGTATATCAAATGGATGTGAAATCAACATTTATGAATGGAATTATTGAGGAGGAGGTCTACATAGAACAACCTGAAGGGTTTGTTGATCCGAATTAGAAAGACATGGTATGTAGACTACACAAAGCTTTATATATACTAAAACAATCACCAAGGGAATGATATGAAAGATTACATGCTTATCTTATCAGTATTGGCTTTGTAAGAACTAGTGAAAATAGTAATATATACATGAAAGGAGATTCTGATGATAACATTTTGATTTCTACAATATTTGTTGATGATATCATCTTTAGTGGACAAGATCAGATTTGCAAATCTTTTACTAATGAAATGAGAAAGGAATTTGAGATGTCTATGTTTGGAGAGATTAAATTCTTTCTAGATTTGCAGATTATATAACAGAAAGATGGGATTTTCATCACTTAATCAAAATACATTAAAGAAGTATTGAAAACTTTTGGCATGGAATATGCTAAACCTGTGGAAACACCAATGGTAACTAGCTATAAATTAACAATGGATGATGAATCTACCGAGGTAAATCATACTGTACCGATCTATGATTGGTAAACTGATGTATGTTGTATACAGTAGGCCTGATATTGCACATGCAATGGGTATTGTGGCAAGATTTTCTGCCAATCCTAAAGATTCACATATGGTTGTTGTAAAGAGAATCTTGAGATACCTAAAGAAAATAGAGGACTATGGATTATGGTACACATTGGAAGGCAAATTTGAACTAAAAGTTTACACCGATGCAAATTGGGTTGGAAACATAGATGATTGAAAGAGCACAACCGATGGAGCATTCTTTTTAGGGGAAAGGCTTGTGACTTGGATTAGCAAGAAACAAGCATGCATTTCTCAGTCCACTGCTAAAGCAGAGTATGTTGTTGCTGCTACTGCAAATTTTTCAAATATAGCTTGGATCATACAAGTGTTGGAAGGAATGGATGAGGTAATCACTGACCCAGTGATTCTATATTGTGACAACACCAGTGCTATAAATATTTCTAAGAATCTTGTGATGCATTCAAAGACAAATCATATATCTATTAAGTATCACTACTTAAGAGAACAAGTTCAAGAGAAGAAAGTACAACTAGAATTTGTAACATCTAAGGAACAACTTGCTGACATCTTTACTAAACCATTACCGAAGGACACATTTGAATATTTGAGAACTAGACTTGGGGTCTATCCCCTATCTACCGGTTACTGAGGTGATCTGGAGGTTGCGTTAACCTACACTTATCAGAAGATCATTCATGTTGATGCACATAGCTCACACTTTGGATTTTTTCTAAGGTTGTGAAAGATTGTAGAATTTGGAACATAAATTTGTTTATCTATAAACTGAAGGTACATGATATGAACTGAACAACAAAGAAATACTTGGTTACTATGGAGTTGTTTGTTTGTATATTTTCTTTGGCATTGTTGTGAAAGGGGGAGAGAATGAATATGGAAAATTAGTTATTGAGAACAAACAGAAAGGGAGAGACTTGAATATTTGTTGTTGAGAACAAAGGGAATCTGAGAGTTGAAAAGATCAAATCCGCAGGGAGAGTCTACACTTGTAATGCTATTATGTTTTGTAGTGATTAAACATATTAAATGCTTACCGAGGTACAAAATTTTTCTTATAGTTGTAGAATACATTTTTGGTATGTATATGGCATATTTTCATATTGCTCGTGTTGCCATCAATGCCAAAGGGAGAGATTGATGAACTACAATTGATTGAATATCTAAATAAACTGAAGAAACAATGATTAGAGATCACCAAGTACTGAAATGATATGTAAGATGATTAAATCAGTAATATGTTGTCATTGATGTCAACTAGTCTTCACAATACTTATCATGTTACTTACAAACATCTGAACATATGTTGAAGGAAGAAAAGATGAAGAACTGAGATATCTACATGAAGAAAAAGATGGATATGACAGATAAGGATAAGGTAAACATTGGGTAACTTATTGATGAGTCTATGGCTTTATATTGTTGACTTGAGTATGTTACATTAATCTATTATGAAGAAGAGATTTGAAATTGAACAAGTCAATGTGGTCGGTAATTGAAGATTTCTGTATACACTGAGCCAGTGCAGTGTATACCGATTGACATTATTAACCGAGCTAGTTTAACTAGTTATCACCGACACATTTCTATATTAACCGAGTATGAATGAAACATTAAATGCAAAGAACAACTGACTGAATTTGATGAGTTGGAATTGTTATGATTTTGAGATTAAGGATTAAGTTTGATATGAGATCCACAACTAACAAAATTCAAAGAAGATCTAAAGGATGAGATTGAAACGTGTTAATGACACATCTGCCAATGAAGGTTTAAGAGGCAAAATGGACGAAGGAGAGTAAGCGGAAAAATCTAATGGTTGATATGAAAATAGTTTACTTGTCTATATAAGAGATATGAGTTTCATTGTTGAAACATACCGAAAGAAGAAGACTGCAGAGATATCACGTGAAGACTTTATTCATGCATGTCTGATCAGACTGGTTATTGAAAGAACCAAACTACAGAGTTATCTGAGTGTCAGAGAATCATTTACCAAGTGAAAGTAAGTTGAAGAATATTAAGGAAGTGAATTTGATTAATGATCAGAGGATTTGTATGGGCTTAGCATATATTTGAATATCTACAATATACTTGTATTTGAATCAAATCATATTGTATCAGTTTAACCATTGATTCAAAAAATCTCTTAACCGAGTGGACTTAACAATCTTATATTCTACCTTATGTCATTCAAAAAATGTACATTGTTATCTTGTTGACCACATAGTGAATGCTGGTCAAAAGTTAACTGTTAGTGATAAATCCTCTAACCAAGTCACACTCAATAGTGTGTTTGTAACCTTTAACAGGGTTGGCTCTTCATCAAGCTTACTTCAAAAGAGTGAATTATTTTGGGTTACCAGTCCTAGGTGGTTTTTCCCTTAACAGGGTTTCCATGTTAAATCATTGTGTTATGTGTTATTTGTGATGATTGTCTTGCTATCATACTTTACCTACTGCATAATTGATTTGGTCGATAATCACAGTTAGTCATTTACTGGTAATCGGTAAAGTGAACAAACAAATTGATATTTTATGTTACCGAGCTACATAATTTGTTGGAATTATTTGATAAGGTACATCTTTGTATTTGGGATGTATGATAACTAATCTAACTGATTCCCCCCCCCCCCCTTAGTTATTCTAACATGCATAACTTCCTAGCTTGTGATAAGATTGTCAAGAATGTATCTCTGCTGGATGAAACATGTTTGGGTCATTGAGACAATATTTCCAAGGAGACCTGAGGTCCTATTGGCCAGAAGTTTGGTAATTATTTTGTAAGAAATAATTAACAATGTAATAGGCCTCCAATTTTTGACTTGTCTCTTATCAACATCCTTGGGTAAAATATTGATGACCCCTTCGTTAATATGTTCCCATAGAGATCCTTGAAGGAATGCATCATTATATAGTTCAAGGAGCTCCATGAAAATCCACTCTATATTAGATTTGTAAAAATCAATAGGGAGACGTCCAACCTTGGAGCCTTATCATTCGCTTGGGACCTAATGGTAGTTTCTATTTTTGTTGCCGATATCTCTTATGACAACTGAATGACATTTGTTTTGTCTATTTTCTTAGGGATCATCCTTAGACACTATTGTAGAGAATCATTATTCTCTAAGTTGAATTATGATGTAAATATATTGAAATAGAAATCAAAGAAAGCTTTACAAATATCCTCAAGATTAGTGGAAATAAAATTATTCAGACTAGTCTCATCAATCCTTTCTAATTTTTGCTTGTGTTTAATTAGATTGAAAAAGTATTTTGTACATTTATTACCTTCTCTAATCTTTTTCATCCTGGATCTAACACTTTGACCTTTAAACTTGTAATTTTTAATCTTCCTCAACTCTGATTTAGTTTTGATCATTTCCCCTTCCATCCAAATATTGTGGGTATCCTCTTGGAGAAGTCCTTAAACACTATTAAGTTTAGATTGAAGGGCCTCTTCCAATTTATGTATGTCTTTAGACTCCTTTTTCCTTAATAAATTGAAATGATTTCCTCCATAAAATAGTAAGAGATTCCCAATTTCTCCACAAAATTTATATCTTGGTTGTAGAATTTAGCAAGACATGTTTCCATTTTGATAGGAGCAATGTTATCCTCATTATTTAGTAGGGAGGTGTTTAACTTGAATAAATTATTACCCCTATTCCTTCTGGCAAGCTGAAAGGGGCTATCAATGATGATATTAGCAGAGATTGGGGAATGATTGGATATAGTTGTAGGGGTAATCACAATAGGGTTTCTATCATCAATTATCTCAAAAGTTAACAAGTATTCAACCACATACACCCTATCAAGTCTGGAATAGATCCTTTGGCTATTATTCTAATTATTATATGAAGTAAACCATATTCCTTAGGAGAGATTCTTTATATTCTCTAGAGGATCAACAATGTTGAGGCACCTCTTACACTTTGCATAGAAAAACTGCTAATTTCCTTTCCAATATTTTCTAATGCCACCCTTCTTGTCTTCTCTATGTTCTATCATATTTAAGTCTCTTGTAAGGATCCATTGGGCCTTAGGAAGGGAAGAGGCCAACCATCCCCACAACATAGATCATTCTTTGTAGTCATTTGAGGCATATATATTACAAATGCCAATGGTTTTACCATGGTAATTCATTGTGACCCAACATTATTTGTTATAGGGAAAAGTATTAGACTCAATCACGAAGTTAGACCAAGAGGGGCCAATAAGGATAGCAACCCCTTGCCTCTCTCATGGCTAGAGATAAAAGACTTAGCTTGATTCCATATGAAATTAAGAGTGGTGGAAGCTTGGTAACCACTAGCTTTAACTTCTTGAAGATATATAATATCTTTCTTCATCAACTTATTGCACCAGTCTCTCACCATGAGTTTTTTAATCCCCCATCTCAAGGCCCCTCACATTCCAACTTTCTAGGTGTAAAGTTATTTATCACTTTAGGAGGATTTTTCCTAATTTTTGTAAAGCATATTAAAGCATTATGGGATTTCACCATATTTGTTGGATGTGGTTTTACCACCACCAGAGATGGAAGGTCTATTAGAGGTTTTCCTCTTCTTTTTCTTAATAACTTTTGTGAAAGGGGGGGGAATCCTCCTTTGGGGGTGCATCAAACATATCAACTTTTATGTTTATTATAGCAATTTCATTTTCAACAACTTCAAGATTACCAATCTCTACACCTTCAACCATGTGGGGGTGTTAGTTTTTTTTATAATTTTCATCCCTTTCATTAATTGCGGTCAAGACTATCTATTGAGCATTATGCCTCTTTGACTCATCATTCCCATTGGGGGCAATCATGGTGAACCACCTTTGGGGTTTGGGAATTATTTGAGGAGTTAGTCAGGATAACTTCCAACTCATCCTCAAATAGAGGACTTATTAAAGACATTAAATAGTTAATCGGGATGTATACCTTCTCACAAGCATCTATCTTCCCTTTCGATGAATTAACAAGATTACCATCTTATTTTAGGGGTCATCATTCATTAGTATTATAGGAATATTTAGGGTTACTAGGACCCCTATTGGTTTGAGACTCTTTATTAGAAGTAACATTAAAAGATTAATTGTTTGGTATTTTTAAAATAGGGTAGTCTCTTTTGTTATTTCCATTACGCTTGCAATGAAAACATGCATTTGGATTGCACAACACCTCAATATCCCAACATAGGGTATCTTCTTCAAACTGTAAAGAGATTTTCTCAGGTATGTCAATTTTTTAGTGGAGGGCTATTAAAACCCTAGCATTTAAATATGGAAGTGTAACCCTGGATTCTTCAATCTGTAAAACATTACCCAACGACTTTAGAATATGTGGTAGGAAGGACCAAATTTTTTTTGGGACATTCTTAACCTCTAACTAGTTAGGGGTCAACCAATCAATGACTTGGATCATACCTCCTTTTAGAGACCATGGGAAGACCGAAATAGGGACTTCCATACATTCCAAAAAGTCTTTTTGAGAACTCTTTCATGCATACTACAAGTTTTTAAAACTACAAAAAATAAAGCCTTGTGCATCATTCGGCAAAAAATGACATAGATTCCAAGCTTTTTGCTTGAAACATTTGTTATCCAATAATAAAAAAACTTCCTGGAAGGTAAAGCATTCAAATCTACACAAATGAAAAAATACTACTGCATTCTTTAATCTATTTTGTTCTCTCTTAATTGCCTTCAACATATCATCATTGAGAGTACGAGAAAGAACTTTTAAAATAGAAGGAGGATTTTCTCTATCCCTCTGGTGTTTCCATGGTTGATGATGCCTCCATTTCTATCCCTATCTCTATTGGATCTCAATATTCTTTTTTGGCTCCACTCCACCAAATGCTAGGATTCCTCCATTAAACTCAGTAGAGGATGGGAAAATTAATTTTCCTTCTTCCTATCAGAGGACTGCCTTATATGAAGGTCTTGACAACTTGTTTTCCTTAAGCTTCTTTGCTTTCAATTTATTATCTTGAAAAATGTTAGAAACCGCATCATTGGAGGGGGTTATATTATCTCCCATTAAAGTTTACACATATGAATTAAACGCCACCCAGGGAACCACGACTAATCCAAAGGGAAAAGGATGGAAAACACACACATAGGAAAAATATCTACATGCACAAACTCAACACAAACCTAAAAACAAATACCAAAAACAACATATAACAGTGTAGTGGACAATAAAACCAAGACCACTAATGTGTCCAAGCAAAGTAGAGGGTAGGTATGATGATGTAGGTTCCAACTCCAAGGGATGACATATCATCTCTAGAGCGCACCAACAAAATCTCTCCTATGATGTTTTCTTCCATTGATCTAACACATTTCTATGAAAAATGCATGAAAACGGAGTACTAAGGAGCCAGGAAGGACAAGCAATTCATGCAACACCCAAGTAAGACAAATTTGAACCAGTCATATAGGAAATGACTAGTCACCTTCCCTACACCCACATTTATTTTCATTTACTTATTCATGTATATGTTCATCTTAATTTGTATTGTATAAGCAAGAAGTCAGTCTCATGGATTATGTGAGACAAAATGTACATTTTACATTAAAAAAATATTACTTTTAATCAGAACAAATTTGTAAATATTTCCTTATATTTCATGGATCTATATAAATGCAATGATTTGGTATTTTTTAATCTCTTAAGTTATTTAATTTATACATTTAAATGCAATGTAGGAGAGGTAAAAAATACACATTTTTCTTTGAAACTGTTAGTGGCTCTACCTGATTGAGCCATAGGAAAAATTTGGTAACATTTGGTAATATCCTTTTTCCTATAAAGCATAAATCTGGGGTTTCAAAGTTGGTACCTATGAGGAATAAAAATTGGTGAGATAAGATTATGTGTGGATTTCAAAGAAATCAATCGAGCATCTTTGAAAGATCATCATCTGCTTCCCTCAATGGAGAAAATTCTACAATTTGTATCAGGTTATGATTTTTTTTCACTTTTAGATAGTTTTTTAGATTATAACCAAATTCTGGTCAAAGAGGAAGACCAATATAAAGCATCATTTACTACAAAATGGGAAACCATGACATACAAGAAAAATGCCATTTGGTCTTTCAAATGCTGGTGCAATATTTCAAAAAGCAATGGAGATGGCATTTCATGGCCTCATAAACAAGTTTGTACTTTTCTATTTAGGTGATATTAGTATTTTCTCAAAGAATTCTAATGAACATTTCAAGCATTTAAAGAAGATTTTTGAGAGATGCGGAGAATATGGAGTTTCATTAAATCCAAAAAAGTGCATATTTGCTATCGATGAGGGAAAATTGCTTGGACATATTGTTTCTAAGCACGAGACTACAATTGACACTAAGAGGGTAAGTTCCATTATTGCATTGCCATTACCAACCCACAAGAAAGGCTTGCAAAGATTTCTTGGGAGAATAAATTTTGTTAGGAGGTTCATTCCTAACATTACAACTTTGCTGAAATTGATGACATAAATGTTGAAGAAAGATATAAGTTTCAACTAAACTAAAGAAGCTAAGGATAGTTTTGAAGAGGTAAATAAATCATTAACTTCAACACTCACTTTAGTCAATCCAAATTTAACCAAGGATTTCATATTATATTCATTTGGATTGACCAATTCTATTTCAACCATGTTGGTTCAGTGAAATGGTGAAGGACAAGAGCAGCCAGTTTCTTTTTTTAGCCATGGTTTGGAAGGATATGAGCATAGGTACACATTTGTGGAGAAATATGTTTTGGCTATCATTAGGAATCTAAATAAATTCAAGCCATTAGTTTTAAGTTAAAAGATTATGTTGATGGTTTCTCATCCTAGTGTTAAGGAGTTTTTATTGAATGAAGACCTAAATGATAAAAGGGCATGATGTATATCTTGGGTGATGGAATATGATGTCCAAATTAAGGTGAGTAAACTTGTAAGAGGCAAATGAATGTGTGAGTAGCTTGTTGCTAGTAGTGAATACAACCAAGCAAATCAAGATAATGTTTTTACAATGAATGATTTTGAATGCCAATAAAAGTTTGTTCTAGGTAGGCAAATTTTGAATGCAACAATCACAACTCATGAGATTTTTCATTCTATGGATATAAGTCACCTCTCAAAAATGATCGTAAAGATTGACATTTCTAAGGCCTATGATAGAGTGAGGTGGGACATTGTTTTTATAGTCCTAGTGAAAATGAAGTTTCAAGATAATTTGATATGCTCGATCAAAGAAAGTGTAACCACAATTAAATTTTTAGTCCATGTCAATGGAGTCCCCAAGGGATTCTTTAGTGTTGAGAAAGTTCTAAGGAAACAATTTTATCTCCCCCCACCTATTTATAGTATTGGTTGAAGTGTTGGGAATAGTTTTTTGAAAATGATAAACATGGGAAGGCTATAAGGCATAAGGTTGTGTCCACTACCCCCCATCTATGGTGCAACATTTTATAGATGATGAAAACTTATTTTGAATGACCTTGGTGGTGGAGGTTGGAGAGTAGAAAAAATTCCTTAGTCAATGTGTATGACAAGTCTTTAGGACAACACATAAACTATGAGAAGAGTAATATTTATTTATTCAATACAAGAGATGGTTTAAAAATTAAAATTAGAAATATCTTGGGTTGCGAAAGTGATATTCTTTGAAGGGTGTACTTAGGCCTACACATTATTATTAGGGAGGTTACCCCAACTATTCATAACTCAATTTTGGGAAGGCTAAAAAAAAATTTGGCTCTTTGGAATGGAAAAGTATTAAGAATCTTGGCAAGTTGCAACTCTTAGCAGTCCCTCTACAAGGTATACATGTGTACTTCATTTCCCTCTTTAAAGTTTAGGTACTATAGCTAACAAATTGGGAAGAATTCAAAGGAACTTATTTTGGATAGGGCCAGAGGAAACAAAAAGAATGGCTTTGGTCAGCAGAGATACAATTTGCTATCCTAAGAAGTATGGGGGATCGGGCATAAGGAGAAATGATCATCTTAATAAAGCTCTCGTGTCTAAAATGGGATGGAATCTCTCACTCCAGTACACTATTGGAGCAACATTATCAGTACCAAGTACATTAATTTAGAAAATTTCTACATAGTACTCTCCACTTTTTGTTATCTAAGTGGCTCTAAAATGGAATAATATCCTCAAATATAGGGGTTTTATTTCTATAGGTCTCAAGTGGTAGGTTGGAAATGGGCTTCTTATATACTTTTGGGAGGATAAATGACCTTGCATTACACCATACATTCAAAGACATTAGTGAAAGAGCTCAAGCCCTCTTTGGACCCTTGGTGTTAGATTACATATCACCTCATAGCTCATGGAGAGATACCACTAAATGATGTCAGATTCAACCATATTTATGACAAAAGGCCCATTTGTTGTAGAAAAATATCCAAAAAACTAGAATATCGCTATTCCCAAGATGAGATAAATATGCCTAAACTACAAATCCTAAAGGAAACTTCTTAGTTAGATCAACCTATTATTCTTTTTAAAGGAGAGTAATTCTCTTGGAATGTAGTGGAAAGTTTGGAACCCTCAACTCCTCCCCAAAATTAATTTCTATCATTGGATGGTGATGCATAAAAAAATCCCAAATTGAGATAATTTGGTCAAACATATATTTCATCTACCTAATAGGTATGTCCTTTATAAACAAGTGGAGGGACCTATCCCCTACATCTTTTTATAATGTGAATTTCCTCATAATCTTTGGAGTGTAGTGATGCAAAAGTAGAAATTTGTTGGACTATAAATAAAGCTCCCCCATCCTCACCTTTGAATAGGTTAGGCCTTCACACAACCCACTTATTAGAGAACTCTAGAGGAAAATCCCCCCCCACCCATGCTAGACTCTTTGGAAGGAAAGAAATAACCAAATTTTAGGGATGTGGAGAAACCTATTGAGAAAGTGTTCCTATACTTTATAAATTTTTGATGGATAACCTATCAAGTGCTACTTGGGCTTGTCCTTCTTAGCCCCCATCCCCACCACACACACACACACCTTTTGGTGATAAGGCTACTAAGAACTGGAATCTCCCTAATTCCCATGGAAAGGTACAACCAATGGACGATAAAATCTAGTATTGGTAACTTTGTGGTAGCTTATACTGGCAATTTGGAAGGAAGTACTAATAATTAGGTGAAAGGAATGACAATACTTTGGGGAATAAAGATTTCTATATCAATTGGGATTAGAATCCTTGCAATCAAAGGGAATTCCAAATTAGTGCTAGATGTTATAAACATACTCAATATGGTGGATTAGTTTGTTGAAGGTATAGTTAGTGATATTCATAAACTTCTCTTAGGGTTGGATATCTTTGAGATCAAGACACATATAGATAAGAGAATAAAGTTGCAAATACCATGGTGACTTTGGGGCTAGGAATCAGGAGTCTCAAATGCCACAAAAAAAGGTTTTCCTTTTGATGAATGCCCAAAGACTCCTTTTAGGGGAGAGAAAACCCAACCAACACACATCATGTTGAATACCCAAGGTATTTGAATCGTATGGACCTTTCTCTGCTTGGTTTCTTTGGAGTGAAGTACATGAGACAATAATGATATTTTCAAATATATTTGGTAAGATAAAGTTCAAAATGTGTTGTAGATCAAACTTGATAATGGAAATCCATACAACAGGGTGATGCAAACTACAAAGCAGATGAGGATGACTAGCTAGATAGAAAGAATGATTAGGAGGATCATATGGTGGAGCCTTGATGACAACATGACCACTCACATGACTAAGGTGTTGGTGTGGCACCTTCGTGCATGGGGTTCTCATGTGGCCACTATTGAGGGTTATTTACTAATGGTGTGATGTTATCATTTATTTACTTTTGACATAACCCAATTGAACAACTGTAATAAATATTAACAATTTTTTTTGGGGGTGTGTGATATCTTGTATAAGGGAAACATTGCCTAATCTTTCCTTAAGTATTGCAAGAAGAGGATTGCATGAGTAACATTTCATGCAAACACCAAAAACATATCATCTCCTTCTTAGCATGAATTCCACCCTTTCCAATTAAACCTTACTGAATTTTATTGCATTTATTCTCTGCTAGGATGGAAAAAGTAAAGTTAAGTATGGGTTTGTAGTTCTTTTTGCAACCATTTTAACAACAAATGTTCAAGCTATTGTTGGGGTCTAGGTGCAAATCGAAACTAGTTCTCATGTTGAGTTCAAAGAGGATGCCACCATGTGACACGTATATACTAAGGGAGGGGTTGTTGAGTTTATGAAATGCATCAATGTTTTTTATGAGAACTCATCCATGCAATTATCTGCTTTGTGGATCTGCTTTGTGGGAGGATATGAGGGTTAGATTTGGTAGTATCTCATTCAAAATTAATGTACATGTCTTTGCAAAGGCAACATGTCTCTCTACCAAAGGGTAAAAATGGAAGAAGTAGAGAAAGGTGACAAATAAGTGCTAATTTGAATTTAATTCTTTTGAAAAAATGAGAAACTAGTCAATCTTTGTGGTAGTTTTAATAGGGAAGAACTAACTGCTCCTAATTGGGACTAGGTGTGTTTAATGATTATGAAATTCTTTTCCCTTCAAGGAAAATTTAAAGTTTATTACTTATATCATTTTCCCTTGTTAAATCACTTCCATCACCATGCTTTAATTTCCTTCCTGTTCTTTCTTTTGAATTCTTTGGAAAATTTGATCAAGGATGTTGTTGAAATGGCACCAGGATATGAAGCATATCCCTCTCTATCAAGGTCTCATTTTTCACCTCTATGACTTCCATCTAGAGCCACACCCCCTAAAACAAATTATTGTCATGGAGGCCCACACTTAGTTTCTCCCCTAGCTATGATAATTCTTGAAACTGTTGGTCCCAGTAAGAAAAAAGTATCTACGTATCTCAAGGGCCACTAAAATCCCTTCTTGACTTGTTACACTTGGAACCCTGACCCATGACTTGTTTATGGAAGGCCTTTGCAACCTTAAGCACATTAGAAGCACCTCCATTATAGGCAAAACAAGAATATTCAAAAAACCTACTGCATTGGTAAAAAAACCCAAAATCCATATAAACATTTAGGAGGTTGTCAACAATGTAGAGGAGTTGGGGGAGGAAGATAGGAAGAGTGAAAGTGCCAACTCTAGGCACTCTAATATATTTGTGGGTCATGCAAATGATAAAGTGAAGAAAGAATCTAGTGAATTGTGACTTGAAATAAGATGATGCTACTTATGAAGGTGATGTTGTTGATTAAGGAGATCAAGACACGGGGAAGGGAGAAAGTTTGATTAAATCCACTAGTCGTAACTCCACACACATATCTAATAGTACCAAGATTAAACCAATAGACCTAACTTATGATTTCGTACTAGAAGAGGAGGATACTAACCAATGAAATGGTGTGGACGCCTGTGAAGAATGCAAGAACACGAATGTGAAACTATAGACCTTGAAGAAAAAAGTAATGAAGTTGGATAAAAAGATGATCAATATATCTAGGTTTAGCATGTGGGTGATGCACAACTCGACAACCTCCATTTGCCTCATATAGAAGAACATTTTAGGAGAGGATGCCGAAAATGAAGGAAACTATAACAAGCATTTTAAGTTCCTCATTGAAGATTGAAGCCATGCACTCACTCAACCACTAGGTGGCTGATTTTAGTCCTTAGAGTTTTTGTTTTATGTTGCTAAGGTAGGGGTCCCATGAAGGGGGTTTAAGCTCTATTTTTGAGGAAGAGGGTGGTCCCATGATTTTTTTTTGTTTGGCTACACGATTATTTAGAATGTTCTCCTTCAAAATAGGAGCTCCTACTTTTTAGCAAACTAGTGGAAAAGGGGTGGGGTTAGAAATTGCCCCACCAGCCTAGGAATATTTTAGGAATGTTTTTTTGCCATTTGTCAAATATTTAATTTTAGAACTTTTCTAAAATATGATTTTGGTAGGAAAATAAATTTTTTACTTATTTTTCCTATGCACAACCACTAGTTTCCTTAAATGTCGAAGTTTAAAATTTTAAACTCAACTAGACTACAAAATTCATGGGACCACCTCCTTTAAAATATTCCTAAAAAGTAGCAAGTAGCTCCAACTCTATTTTTTAGGAAGCCCCCTTCCATGAGAGCCCAACCTAAGACTCATAATCGTTTTACTTTTATCTATTGATAAGACTCTTTATATTTTGGTTTGATGTTAATTGACAATTAGTGTGCTATTTGATTGATATATTGTGTAAACTTTAGTGAATTAAAGGGCCAACACCCTAGTTTTTTTTTGTCGATAACAATATTTGTATTTATATTAATTTAAAAAGAAATTACATCATGAAAGTAAATCCCCAACTGGCAGTCTTTAACTAATTACAAAACAACCCAGCCTTACTCCTACCATACTTCTATCTCTATCACAATAACTAAAAGCAACTGACTGCATACATTCATATTAAATAACTAGAAATAGATTAAGCCTTACACCTACTATGTAGACCTATCCAAAACTATCGAAATCGTCTACGTGAAACATTCTTTTTCACTGCCATCTACTAGTTGCAAAAAATCCCTTCCGCTCCCGAAGTTTAAAATTTATTGCATTTTTTGAGGTGTCTTAAAACTGTCTTTTATCCTTGAAGGCTTTCACCTTCACTCAAATCCCCCACCTCCATTCTTCACATTCATAAGTTTTGTCACCACAATCCTACCTCTCTCGGATTTACCCATTCCCATTTCCATCTAACATGCCCACAAAAACTTCCTTGCTTCCTTCAAAAAATAGAAATAGAAATGTCCCATGGTGGTCTTTACACCCCCAGAGGTCTAAAATTCCTTTGACTTCGACCACGACAAGGAACAACCAAATTCTGAATTTTTGCCACTGCTTCCTTGCGTCCTTCATGCATGTCAATTTCATCATTCACTTTCTGCCAAGTCGTAGCTCTATCCCTTCTATATTGTGCTTTATCTACTTCCCCACCAACGTAAAAAGGGGACAAGACCAAAATTTCTGGCAACATCTTCATCTTCAAAACATTCCCTAATGTCTGTGGCCACACTTGGAATCGCCCATTCCAAAATGTACTCCAAACCCACCAACAACTCTTTGTTAAACAAAGTAGTTGCAATCCTTCACACTTCTACTGTGCTTTCACCCAATTCCAAACCCCATGAAATAACCATGGAGATCACATCCAAATTTACTCTCTATTTTTTCCTCCTTTCTTGAAACTAGGGTCCCAAGACATCTAAGACTCCCTGAATCATATTTGAATTATTAATTTTGATCAAACCATGCAACCTTTCCATACTTGCTGACCCTTTGAAACCTTTATGTTGCCAAGGCCAACACCCTAATTTGATTACTAACTAAAAATCACAAATTACATTTTATTTACATCTGACCTAAAATTTGAATACATAACTTAATGTTTATTTTTAATAATTTCTTTTAATTATTTTGATAATTAAAAAATATAAAATAACTACAAATTTCCCAAAAATCCAAAAGAAAACACAAAATAAGTAATTAAATGCATAAAAATAATTTAAAAAATAAAATAAAAAAATATCGAACGATCAATCGCGCCAACCGGAGCCCCGAAAAGTAAATAAGCTACTTTTTTTTAAATTTTAAATTTTAAATTTAATAACTCGTATCAACGTTCGGTCTATTTTATATCATGGATAACTCATTTGAAAAAAGAAAACTAACTCTGTAATTCGATTCACCAAAAGCATGAAAAATAGAACAAACTCCGCAATTCGATTTACCAAAAGCATGAATTAGTTTCTATCTCGTTTTTCGCTGCCACGCTAATTTCATGTGTATGCAGAGTCCTACCTTCAAGAATGGCTGCACAGATATCATCTCTTCAAGTATGTCTAATTGCAGAATTTCACTTCTGCTGTCACAAGCTCAAGGCTTTTAAACCCATTTTTGTTAATACCAATAGAGAATCCTCTCTACCCATCTCAGGACGATAGACACAGCTGTGCAGCAATGGCAACCCTGAAGTCAATTGGGTGGAGCATGTTTGGGAAGAATGCGACTGGTCCGTTTGTTGCCCACCAAAAACGTTCAAGTCCTCTACTGCATAAGAGGTGGGTGGCCTTAATCAATTTCATATGCTCTCTACAAAGGGTTTTTCTTCTTTGGCATTTTATGTCGTAATGCCCTAGAAATTCAATGTATTTGTATATGTTATTATCATCTATTCAGGATATACATTCTCCAGCTTTGCCTACCGTCCTACACCTAGGGAAAAAGATAAGAGAAAAAATAGCGCAATCTGATTTAAATTCGCCCATGGCAAAAATTTGCAGGAGCAGTATGCCAGTGTTCCAGAATGAAAACACTAAGATTATTTAATCCGTTTATGGCTTTTGTAAGTAAGGTGGATCCCATGGTTTCTGATTTAAATTCGCCCATGGCAAAAATTTGCAGGAGCAGTATGCCAGTATTCCAGGATCAAAACACTAAGATTTTTTAATCCGTTTATGGCTTTTGCAAGTAAGGTGGATCCTATGGTTGCTCAGCTTTAGGCTACCTATGACCGACTTGTTAATTTTGTACATTGGATTATTTAACTTTCCATTATCTTTCCACACACGAATTGATGTCAAAAGCGTGTAAAGGAAATCAAATCCAAGATTTTTCAGTGTTGGAGATTGCAATCCATGCTTCCAGAAACCCGAAAAAGGCATAGAGAAAATTGGGAATTGCAATTAACACTTCTAAGGAAAACGTGAAAGCCGCATCATGGAATGAACAAGAAGAAGGGAATGCTGTCTTATTAAGTCCCAACCTAGTCAGTGTGTTTGTAGGGCGGATGAAATCCCACGTATGGTTTGTTTACTGCCCCCTTTTTGACAGTCATGGTGCGTGGGGTTCATTTCTCTAGTCCACAACGATTTAGGTTTAGAATAATGGTGGATATGCCAATGCATGGTTTAGAATATAATCAGTTACATTCCTCTTTGTTAATGAGTTTGACAACAAAACATGCAGTCTTGAAAGCTTTAAGAAAACTTTAGTATTAAATCTCTCATTTGAGGATACAACTTGTCTTTATTAACTCATGCTCATATGGATATATAAAGGACATCATAATTCCTATTCCCGGTCTTTATTAACTCACTCTCATATGTATATATAAAGAACATCATAATTCCTATTCAATCACCCATGCTCACAGAGGTTCTATAATGTTTATGAAGAATGCTATATCGATATTATCATATGAATATTTGAAAAGTTTTTATATTTTATAATTTTCCATATTTTTTGAGATAGCTGTCACCTAAAAATGGCCACAAAGTACCCTTGTGCCAGGAACACGTCCCACCTTCCCCTATTGCCTTCGTCTTGGAAACTTGGGAGAGCATAGATTGAAACCCTAGAACACAAATAAAATGAAAGAGAAAAACAGAAACAAACTATAGCCATAAGATTGGAAATCACAGGAAAAGAAAAAGTCATTGAGTTTCAGCTTTAGAAACATTAAACTGTGGCACTAAAAGAAAGAAGAAGATGGTAATAAAAATAGAAGATTGAAAACCTAGAACACAACTTGAAGTCAAAACAGTAGAAACCTAAATTGAAAAGATGAAAAAAAGTTATATACCTTTCAAATGTCAGTAAATTTATCAAATTGATTGAAGATTGCTCCAAAGCAACTAAAAAGTGATGCAGTGACAGTCAGAGCAGATCACAGGAGCAAAAGACAACAAAACACGAGAACATCATGTTGTTGCGGTTTTTTCTAGCAACTGATTGCTGTTGTGTTCATATTGGCAAGTTTAAGGCTTAGACTCATGAGCTACTATTAGTTTTTGAGTGAGAAACTTGGTGAGCTCTACTATAACATTTCCAGTCATGAATCAACATGATACTTGCCCAGTTTGATACTATGATATTATCAACTTCACCACAAATTGCACTTTGTTGTTATCTTTTTCTATTCTGTCCACTTGCAATAATTATAAATTACATTCTAGACATGAATCAAGGCATCAAATTTAATGTTTGTATAGACTTCATATGCATTATAAAAATTCAAATAAAGATGTTTGTTTCAATTTATTTGGTGCTAACCATGTCTTTATTTGATTTGTTATGCATGCAGATTCATGGATGAAATTTCTTTTGCATATGGAGAAAGATATTATTGTATTAGCCATAGGGAATATCAGGGGTTATTCCAGGAAAGCTTTTCTAGGCTTTCTATCATTTGTTGCAGCAGGCATGGTATGCAATTAAATTTAGAAATCCAAAGAAATTGTTGTGTTTATATTCTTATTTTCTGCTGTTTGACTTTGAATAAATGTTTTTGCTAGTAAGACCAATGCCTATCCGACTTGTCTAGGTCTTTTTTGTTGATGTTATAGTGGCAGGAGTTATCTTTCTCTCATATATTCGAAATAAATAAATAACTGATAAGGCCGTCTCTAGCGATGTGTCACTTCATTTCAAATAATAAGCTATATTTTATTGAAGCCAATTCATTTCATAAAGTTGTTTCATTTTGTAACGTCATCTTTGCATGTAAGAGGCTGACCCTTCATTGTCAAGATAATGAAGGGTCAAGACAAGTTTAATATTCTTCAAGAAGGAATTCAGATGGACAGACAGAGATATATATTCTGCTTCAAGGAGATTGATACTTAGTAGAATTGATTTTGTCTGTATACTGACATTCATAGAGGTGCTATTATCATTGCTTCAGTTTGGCCTAGTGTTTGGGCAAATTGTAAATCAGTCTTCTACTCTTTTATTAAATATATAAGTGATATATTTGTGGCTAGGTTTTTCTCCCTCAAGTTGGACGGTTTTCCTAGGATAATTTGCTGTGTCTTATTGTTCATTATTTTGTTTCTGCTGCTTTTTTTTTCTGGTATAAAAAAATCAACACGGTATCAGAGCATATACGATTTGGGGAGAGCAGGACAGATAATAATGGGGCCAAGCCAAGAAGAAGACGGAAAGAGGAATATAAGAGATGGACAAGATGAGACTTTGGGCAATGTAAGGCCGTAAGTTGTCTATCAAAACTTGCTTGGCTGCTCTGCATTTCATCAAATCAGGTGGCCATCAAGGGATCAAGTATCCTCAGGGCTACATAACAACTATGATGGCCCAAAATCCTCTGTCTCAAGTTCCGCGGGGGAATGCAGACAACAACCTGTGCAAAAAGTTGCTTGCTTCCCAGTCAGAGGATTTTGCCCAAGATTTTAAAGATCAACATTATCAGCATTAAAAAATGTTGGCTTGTGACTAGAACCCGGACGGGAGAGGTTAATATTCTTGTTACAATTTCTTTGGAGAAGAAAGGGTTGGAGACAGAGCCTGCAACCTTGTGGAATCGATACCTGGATTGGCTTTATCAATGCAAGGAGCTTGGATTGTATGTCGATGACAGTCGAATCGGGTTTACTGACGAGTTCATGGAGGCGATGAAACCCAAATTTCAACGCACTTTTAAGGCCATGGAAGAGCTTGAGGATGGTTCGATTGCCAATCCGGATGAGGGTTGTATGGTCAGGTATTATTGGCTCAGGAAGTCTAGTATTGCTCCCAATCATTCTCTATGACAACAAATTGATAGAACTGTTGGCTAAAATTTTTTTAAGTCATTGAAACCACAACTTACAGAATTGTGACTTTAGGCAACGTCTCGTGAGATTTCTCTCTCCTCTCAGCAATAGGGGAGGCTCCCTTCTTACCATAGGTGGCTTCAACAGGAACTTAATTGAAATTACAAAAGGGGCGATTCTCTTAATCAATTCCTCTTTTTTCAGGAATGATTTGCAAACAACTACAATTTCAAATTGTACAAAAAGCCCTTGTTGCTACGATAATACTAGTGGCTTAGTGGTTGATGTAAGAACAACTCCTAAGACAACAATTTACTATAATATTTTGGTCAACTAAGAACAAGAACCCAAAGTTTCCTGCGATTAGTCTGAATTAGAAAACGATTGGAACAACTAGTAAGGCACAAAGTCTCTTACTAATTATCCTTAAACTTAAATAAAACACTTCAAATTGAAGCTCAAAGTCTTCAACTCTTAGTAATTGCAGCCACTATTTGATTACAACAATCTCTTCCCTTGAAGCATAAAGTATTCAAGAAACTAAATTGAACGCTTAAATGATTCACACAAGGTAAGCTAAAACTGAATTCAAGAAAGATTAACTAATGCAACATAAGAATACATTAATCAATCTCAAGATTTGCAACACAAAGTTTGGAAAATCTTGCTTCTTTTATTCAATTTAGAAAATTGCACCATGAAACTCAATGTCTTCAAGATACAAGATATCCAAGTATAGCTTTCTTGCACAAAACAAAAGATGATTATTTACAATGAGCTCCCTCCTTTATATAGGAAAAGAGGAGAGGGAAAGGTGGAGAGAAAAGGGGAAAGCCTCAACCACCTTGACTTATTCAATAACAAACTAACTAAATTTGACTTATTCAATGCTACAAAGCTTAGAGCACTTGCAACTTGATTGCATGAAGCTACTATACAGGTACATGTAATCCACTATTTACAATGTGTTCATGCTTTGGATGTAATCTATCACAAAAACTACACCTACTCTGTAAAAGCATGCAAAAAGAAGTTAAGTGTCCATGACACTTGGGAGCTATCTTTAGAATCCATTCACAAAAGCTTTGAATCTACTAAAAAACTCGTGTACAACAGATGGATCTGGTGTGCTTGTGTTCTTTGCAATGACAATCGCTTTACGAACTGTATCTGCACCTTTAGAGGTGATCTTGTCGTAATATCCAGTGTTCTTTTGAAGGTTGCTCAACAAAAGTTTGTAATTTGTTAAGTTATCTATGGTGCTGAAATCAAAGTCACTCGCCTCAAGCTGTAGGTGAATCATTCCTGTGAACTTTGTCATGGCAGTCTCTTCCTCAACTAGCTCACCATTTTCAGCAACCATCTTGCATGTCAGCTCCTGGAAACTATCTCTGATTATGTGTTCTTGCTTACTGCAAGTCTATTGCCGCCCTTAAGTCTATTACTAACCTTTGGAGAACATGCTACTTGTTGATCATTAAATCAGAGTAATCATGATACATGTCCAATGAGGAAATGACTCCGTATTCACAAAGTGTATCGAAGTCAACATTTTCCATATTGCTCCAAACATCTAAATCTCCTTCCAACATGTTCAATTGTTGGTCGAAAGATGCAAGGAGCTTGTTAAGTTTAGCAATACTTGCTCTAGCATTTTTCAACACCCTAAATCCATCCCTGATTACTTGATCACCTTGTGAATGCAAGTTATTGCACCAATCATCTATGGCTTTGACTTTGCGTTCCATCTGTTCAGTGTGCCTGTTATGCTCTTTTGGGAGAGATGTGGAGATGGCTTTAACTCTCTAAGAGGAGTTCATCTTCTCGATTGTTTCAAGAAGACGTGCAACCTCTTCCTTCAATCGATTCGTCTTCTCCCATAGCGTGTTATTCCTTTGTGTCAGCAAAGCAATTGCATCCTGTGCATCCTGTTGACAAGGCAATCACATTTGTTTGCCAAGTTCAACTCTAGTGAACTTGTAATCAGTGGCTTGCATCTCTTTGGTTGGCTTGTTGCTAGAGGCTCAACTACCTCAACATATTTGATTTCGTTCTCATCTACTATGACCTTGGCAACTGTCTTCTCTTTTTTGCTCTTTGAGGCTTTAGCTTTGTTGACTTGTTTGATATCAAAGTCCTCGGGTGGAATCTCTTCTTTCTTCCTCTTTTGTGTAATGGAACTCAACCATGGAGGTAAGGAGAGAAAATGAACTAGATGCAGATTTTGTTGCCAATGTAGTTCCTATCTCCATCTGTGCAACAACGGTCACTATAAGAGGGGTCTCTATTTGGATGACTATTGGCATAGGAATGTTGCATGTAACTTCAGCCATGAATTGCTCAAACTGTGAAGTTGTCGTATCCAACAATGTCATGGATGGAATGGACATGGAAGGAAAAGTAGAGTATGCGTCAAACACATTCTCTAAATTTCCATATTGGTCGTTCAATGTAAATGCAAGGGAAGCCAAGGAGATAGGCATAGCAAGTGTAATCTCAGCTGGGACCACAGGAGGAACATGCACCGTGGAGAATGAATCCACATCCATATCCAACAGAGAGTCATGAGACTCATCTAACACTAGTGCAGAATTCGGGAGTGCTGTCATGACTGATGTGTTTATGGAGTGAGGTATCTCAGAAACAGGTTCCTCATGCATCTCATCATCGTTGGATTTGACCTGTATCATTTTAGGCTCTATAACCTTGACTTCAAGGACCTTGCTTGTGGCTTTGCCTCCTTTTATGCTAAGCTTTAGAATAGATGGAGCTGAAATCTCAGATGTAGAAGTACCATCCTTTCCTTTACCTCTAATTTCAGATCTTAACCCAATTGGACCAGTAGGATAAAAACCTTTGCCTGGTTTGATATTTATGGTCTTAAGACCCCTTCTCTTTAGCCAGACATTTGTGTTTGCCAGAATAGACTGAAATCTGTTCTAGATGGACACACTTTCCTTCAATGACCATGAAGGTGGAAGGATAGGAAGATACACCACATGATGCTTTTCATAGTCTATATCAAGAATATCTCCATCATCCTCAACCCCCGTCAGGGATCTCTGCAAGGTTGAAGTCAACTATTTGCTTGATGGTTAATCTACAATAGTCCAACTTCCTAATGTCCACCTTCATGCGCAAGTCAATCCATAGGTCCTCAAGACAATGCATATGCACGAATTGCCTCCTCATCTTGTCATTCACGCCTCTCCAATCAAAGCAACTCCTAGCCATGAACCTCTTTAGAGTGATCTGTTGAAGTTCATACTCCATGTTCTTTGCCTTTGGGACTGTGTCCAAGGAATATCCACCAATCCTGAGTGGATTTGTAATATCCCCGTCATTAAATGACTATTAAAACTATTGTATTAGGGGTCGCGATTGATTTAGTTTATCTCAGGCCCATTCTTTCTTTTTGTTGGCTTAGTTTAGTTGTCGCCGTTGGCTCTTTTGTGCACTCTCGGGAGTTTTCCCCGATGGGTATTTATGCTTGGCGTGTAGGATAGATTTAGTATGTTGAGATTTATATTTGATTTGTATTTGCGAATTCCTGTTGGAATTTTGTTGTTCGCCATTTCGGAGGTGAAAGATCCTCCCTATTTGGTTTGTGTGCAGTTTCAGTGGGATTCAACCCTCACCCTATTCTGCTTGTTTCTTTGGTTCTGGATTTGGCAATCAATCTCTATTATTCATATTTCATCTTGCAAGGGTTTAAGTTCGATTTGTGTGGTGGCAATTAAAGATTGGAACGACTCTCATCACTCGATGTACTACCAACATCAGTTTGTACCGCTTCCATCCTTCGGCGTACTTCCAACATCATTCTGTACCACCTCCATCCCTCATCATTCTAGACTGCCTCCATCCCTTGGTGCACTTCCAACATCCTTCCGTACGACAACACCACTTCCTTTCCGTACTCAACACACTTCCTTCCCGTACTCAACATACTTCCTTCCGTACTACAACACACTTCCTTCCCGTACTCAACACACTTCCTTCCGTACTGCAACTCACTTCCTTCCTGTACTTAACACACTTCCTTCCGTACTACAACTCACTTCCTTCCCGTACTCAACACACTTCCTTCCCTACTCAACATATTTCCTTCCGTACTACAACACACTTCCTTTCGTACTACACATTTCCTTCCATACTACAACTCACTTCCTTCCCGTACTCAACACACTTCCTTCTGTACTGCAACTCACTTCCTTCCCGTACTCAACCCACTTCCATCTGTACTACGACCAGACTACCATACCGTACGTCATCCAGCTTCCCATCCGTACGGGTCTTGACTTCTGTACGACTTTGCCTCACCGTACGACCCCTATACTCAGCACACCGTATGGCCTCAACACAACCGTACGACCTTCTCCACTGACTTTGTACGGCCTGCTGCCTCTTAGTACAATCTTCTACCATAAATCTTCCTGACTCCATTCCCTCCTACGTATGGATTGGTTGAATCGTGCCTAGTTACGTGGTCAGGAACATTACAGGATTTCGTGAAGAAATCCCCACTCCTAGCCTATGCAACATGGATTGATGTTCTTGTACCGCCATGAGTTGCTTTGTCAATTCCATCAGAATAATGTTATCAGTAGAATATTGTGGCAAGGCATATGGTTCACCTTGGAAATAGCCAACTCTCAGGTACGTGAAACTAGGAAATTGTAGGAAGAGACAGCCGTACTTGTTTACCTTGTTCCATGCCTCATCATAAACACGCTTCTTAGGAAGCTCTTTATCAAACAAGCACATGTAATGCCCATAGAATGCATCCTGCACCCTCCTATAATGCACCCGACTGGATCTTAGAGGCAACTGATCATAGTACTCCCACACAGGCACAAGTGACCGATCTTCCTTGGTTGAGAGGCTAGAAAATGATCCAAGGGTAGCAACAATGTATACCACGTACGAGTTCATATAGAATGTACAACTGGAGGAAACCTAAGACAATTGCCCACACAAGATGTCGCTAATTATCTCTCCCAAAAATGTTTTTTGTTTGGACCTAATTATCACATATATGAACTTATACATCGAAGGCTCGAAGCTGTTGGATTCCTTGAGTCCTACAATCCTGCTAAGCAATGTAATGAGATTATTGATTTCTTCTTTGAACTTTGAACGGTGCACGCCTTTTGGCCATCTTGAGAGATTAGGCCTCTTATTGATCAACCAATGATCATTGATGTACTTGATGTAGTTTTGTCTATCTTCATTCCATCTCTCTAGAGCCTTCTCTTTTGTAATATTACTTACCACAGGAGTAGGTGGCACTTTGAATATCCTGTCAATGGTATCAGAATCAAGACTGATAATGGTGTTCCCATCGTGATCTTTGATGGTTTTGGAGGTTCAATCAAAATTCCCGGCACATGCTAAGACGAACTTTGGTTCTAGGGTAGCTATTGGAAAAGTAGAGACCATATGTATGTAGCTCTGTCTGATATAAACCATGTCACTTGTTGTAGCGACTTCAACTCCTTTCAGAAAGTCTTCCATGTTTAAATGGGCATGTTCAGTATCACGGATTTCATCGCAATGTGAGGTAATGTGTGAAGGAAGAATGAAGTTATGATTTTTATCATACTGGTACTTCATTTTCTTCTTTTCTTTGTCCTTTGATGAAACAACTTCTCCTGACATGGTAATCTTGTGTGCGTGAGCAATTGTTACATGAAAATCCCAAAAAGTGAGTACATCCTCATGAGATGGATCCATAGAAAGCTATTTTGGTGCACAAAGATATAGATCTAGAAGCGTGCAAGTAGGGAATATAACTGGAAAGCCTTGGAGCAGTGAAGGGCAATTGATTCCGGGTAAAATCAGCTTTTACATGCAGAGTAAAAGCAAAAACGGGTTTTTTCTGGAGGCACTGCATATGAGCGAACAACAAGCTTTGGGTAGAAAAATAAAGCATAAATGGGCATATTACATATGGTAAGATGTTTTGCTCATAAGTGGGGCTTTTATATCCCACTACAAGTCAACCGACAAAATTTGGAAACCACAAACGAAAATTTTAAGTCTCTTTGCAGCCTTGGTAAAGTATGGAAAGAATAAGCGATGTGCTTGGAAGTGGGCTTTTGACTTGTATTTGCACGATGTAAAAGCTACTTGCTTCCTTGGACTATTTCATTACTTGGAACGGGGGGTTTAATCCTGACTGCGTATGCGAGTGAGATGAAACTCTTGCATATGCAACTTGGAGAAAATTAGATGGAAGAAGAAGGATTCAACAATTAAACAAAAACATGCAAATCTGAAAATGAAATGTAAGACTTGCATTTACATACATAAACAAAAATATATGCAAGAAAAGACCCTAAAAATTGCACAAGAGAACTTACCTCTTTTGAGAAGACGAGAAAAGTTCTCCCAAAAATCTTTGAGAAAATCTGAAAACAAATCCAAATGATTTTCGGATTTAGAGAAAGATCTCCAAAAAAGGGTTATATAGGCAACAAGATTTGAATAATTCTTTCCCAAATCAATGCATTTCTTGAGTCAATAGAGGATTTTTGACAAATGTTCATGATGGAGAACAAAAATGCATAAATTTAGCAACAAGAAAGAAAGATTCAAACTTGCAAATTCAATGAAGTTGAAATGATATGCAAACCAACTAAAAGACGACGCCTTGGGATGAAAGACACAATTTTTGTGGATGCAAAACAAGCTGGAAGTACCGTTTTTGGCTTGGATGGGCTTCAAACTTCAAGTTGCAAGTTTTAGAATGCTTGCAAACACTCCTCTAAATCCCGTTTTTGAACAAATAATGCCCTAGATGGGCTGTTTGGAACAAAATGCAGGTGTGTACACGTGTTTCAACACATGTAAAAGCTTTTAAAATCGCCACCACTTCCTTGGAGAAGAAGAATACAGACCGTACTAGGTAAAAACGGGTTTCTACAGCCATTCACATATGTTTTAATGGTGAGAATACATGCGAATGTGCCAAAAATTGCCGCCTTCGAGTCTTGGTAAATAACACAGCATATAAAAGACTCAAGAAGCGATTTAAAAGTCTCTTTTCATGCCCTTTCAAAGTCATAATGGGTTTTTAGAAAGGCAAGACACGTATCGGTTTGCATTTACAAACATGCCAATAGCCTCAAAATCCCCACCAAAGACTTTAAAGATGAAACACATATCTATAATGTGTTAACACATTTTAAAAAGATACTTTACATGTTTTAGAATGCCATAATGGACTTTAGAAGCCTTACGCATGTGTTTTAATATATGCAAGCCATTCTAAAATTGCCACCAAAGCCTTAACGGGCTGTTTTAGTTCAATGACATGTGCTTATGATATGTAAAAGCTTCCAAAACCGCCGTCCAAGGCAAGGAGATGCAAAACATAAGTCAAAATGCCTTATAATGGGTTTTAAAAAGGAGATTACATGCTTGGAAAATCATAACGGCTTTTGGGAAATGATTTGCACATAAAGACATGTATTAATCAACATGTAAAGAGTTCTAAAAATGCAACCACTTGTAATGACAGGCTGTTTGAAAGAGATTACATATGTTTTAAACTTTAAACACATGCAAAGTCTATAAAAATCGCCACCTAATAAATTTGGAAGATGAAATACATATCTAGGATAGATTTAAGACATGCAATCACTTGAAAAATCGCCACCATTTGCACAAGATGAAAGATCAAAATACTTATGGGTATTCTCATGTGCATTTACAAACATGCCAATGTGTTATGCAATGGTGAACGAAAAGTCCACTTAGGCGAGATTTTGAATTAAAGAATAACGACATGCAGTCAGGCTGAAAAAGCCCACCTGCTGAACCCTTAATTCTTTAATATCTTGTGATAGACAACTCCGATTGAGGCCTACAATAGCTCGAAACGAGCGGGATTGAAAATTTAATCTATCTAGGACAAAAAGAAAACTAAAAACTAAACATAAAACTGAGAAAAAGTAATAAATGAACCGAAGGTCACCAAAAATCAAGTTCATGTAATCATGGAAACCTTCCAAAATGATGTTCAAAAGACATGAAACTCAAAAAAAATCAAGGATGATGAATTACCTTCATCATGCATCATTCAAAACACCTAAACTCAAGGGAAACACCTACAAATTCATGAGAAAATTGCGTAGGGTTGCCCTAATTTTGTGATTTCAAAATTGGGAACAACAAGAATGCTTGACGCCATTTGCAAATTTGCTAGCAATGTCATCTGTGGTAAGATGCTATTTTGAACTCTAGATCGTAGTTGATGTCCTCATTCATATAGGAATTTATTGCAGAAATATCCATTAATTAAATTGAAGGCATTGTCTGATGGTGGGGGTTTCAATTTGACCCATTCGTGGTCAATTGGCTTTGTTCAATATTATAATAGAGGTTGTCGTCATCTAATGTTTGGCGATTACCTATTTCCGGAGGAGCTTGGGCAATAATGTTTCATTGGAAAGATCATGCATATGTCCAGTACGAGTATTATCTCTGCGATTTGAGTGGTCATATTTGAGTTTGCAAAGACGAGGTGCTCTCGCAACACTCAAAAACCTTGTTGTTGAGTGTTAATCGTGGCATATTGTGAAGTTATACTGTCATGAAAGTCTGAGGCTATTGATATTATCTGAGTTACATGTTTGCTACGATTCATTTAGGAGAAGCGCAGGAGAGGCTTCAGATTGGGAATTTGCTAGATGTGTTTGAGGCTTCTTATGATGATATGGAGAGGTTATATGGGGGAAGGGGCAGTTCCATTTCATATAGGTCAGATAGGGACTTGGACTTGCGTTTTGACCTGCGTAAAAGAGGATACTCAAGGAACAGGATTCCTGTGTAGATTTGCATCCTAGGTATGCCAATTACTGGCCCGTGTTTCGTTGTGCCCTGTGGTCATAGATGTAGAATAAACACTTTGAGCCTATAGTAATGGTGGATCTTATTGATTTGGTTTTCCCACTCAATTGGGTTGGAGGACGATAGGGGTACGGTAGTTGTGCAGTGGTGGGTAATAGTGGTATCTTACTGCAAAAGCCCCATGGGAACCACCTTGAGGAACAAAAGGCTCCCCAGGATATGGACATATCTCCTAATGACACCTCTAACATTCAGAGGGAGTCTGATCTACCATTCAATTCTACTGATCTAGTTGATGTACCTATATATTTTTGCTTGGTGTTGTGAAGAATGTTGCCCTTGCTGAGAGGGAGTATCAGCATTAGTGATCCTTACTACTTGCTAAAATGCATATTTCTTTGAGACAGAGAAATATGAGGTGAAAGCCCTTTGAGAGATGTTACTCTTTCCACTTTTGGGAGTAGCCATGGTGGACATCAGGTTGAGAGACTCCATTATGACATCATATTAAGTGATTCCGTGAGGAGCACTTGTGCACATGCTTCTTTCCACACATGGGAGTAGCCATGGTGGACGTCATGTTGAGTGACTCCATGACATTATCATATTGAGAGATTCCATGGTAAACTCTTTTCCATAATGGGTGTATCCATTGTGGGTCTCATGTTGATTGACTCTATGAGGTTATCACGTTGAGAGATTCCGTGATAAACTCTTTTTCACAAATGGGTGTAGCCATTGTGGGTGTCATGTTGAGTGACTCCATGACGTTCTTACATTGAGAGATTCCGTGATAAACTCTTCCACAAATGAGTGTAGCCATTGTGAGTGTCATGTTGAGAGACTCCATGACTATGATGTCCTCTTATTGAAAGACAAAATTAACAAATAAACAATAATATTAAATATAGAATTTAATTATAAATAATTAAGATATTAAAATATATAAATAAATAATATAATTAATCAAATTAAAGAATAGAGATACTATATTAATTAAAGTAATATTATTTTATATTAATAAATATAATCTATAACATTATATTAATCTATAGTTAATGTTAATATCTATGAATAATATTAATAAAGAATAATGAACCGTTTCTCTATTTGCTAACTATGTAAGCAGTCAAGGAAATATATTAATCATAATCACACAGGCAGAATGGTGGCCATCCAAATCAGAATTGACTAATGGCTAGTTGTCTTAAGCATATCGCATCTTAATCAGACACTAGTTAACATGAGCATTCGGAGAAGTAAGGAAGGCTTCTAGGAAGATGTTCCTAATAGTTGAATTGTTGTCATCATTACTATCACCTTATGTAAATATCCTCAATAATAAGGGAAACGTGTTCATCAGGATCAAAGAGTAATCATGTCTAAAACACGATTAGTAGTTAACTCCAAGAGGTGCGATGAAGAAGTTCCTCAATATGGATTTCATGAAGAGACATACTCCTTCACTCTTAAGACTTGGTATAAGATGAAGATAAATTCTATTTCAAAGATCATTCAGACTAATACTTATTATTTCATCCTATTTGGATCTGCTCAGATTGAGTGCTTGCCTTATTGGCATATCCAGTTGCAAGTATCCAATTATCCATCAGAGACGGCAAGGTACCGAGAGAATCAGTTTGCAATTCATAAAGGGCAGAGGGTAGGAAGAAACAGAATATGCAATGTACTTGTGTAGTTCTGAGATTCACTGGGAATGGCAGCAACTAAGGAAGGAATCATATAAAAATGGGAATTGTAATAGACAACAGTGAATAAATTGGAAGGAGGGAATAAAGGAATTGATACTCTATAAAAGTAAATTATTTACTATGCTGAGTGACAGCAAATAATAGTATTACATATAGATGTATAAATGTATACATATTTGTATATATACAGATATATATATTACTTATATGTATATTAATAATAATAAATCTGACAAAAGATTAAATATTATAATATATATATATTAAAGTATAATCAGATATATGTGTATATAATAGTGCAGTCATATATATATATTGATAACGGTATAATTGGATATATATATATATATATATATATATATATATATATATATATATGAATAACAGTGAAATCAAAATGTTATTAGGAATGAATGTATATATATATGGTCTAATTAGTATATTTAGTATTAATATGAGTTATAAAAGCAGGATCATATATATATGAAACACATACGTGTAAAATTATGATAGTACTCTAAATTATATAATACATAAATATACAGGAATACAGTTATATACAGTGATGTCATAATTATACAGTAATACAACTATATACAGTCATGTAAATTATGACAGACAGGTGTGTATATATATATAAGATGATTATGTGAATTGCTGTCAGCAGTCAATTAATTGATGCTGATAATACTATTAATGGCTAAAATATATATTATAGTATTAATATTAGATATGATAGTAAGATTATAATATTAATATTGGATATATATACTGTTATATATATAAATAATAATCAGAACATAAGAGCTAACATATAGACCATTTGTATATATATATTGTTAAGATTCTAGTATATATATATATGGTTAAATTAATACTATTAATATAAAGGAGGAGGTATTAATCTATATTATCGGGCAAGGAATTAAGATAATCAGATATCCCAAACATAATATAAATCGATTAATACTTCAGACACGAGAATGGAAGGCAGAGGCCACCAAAGAGGGGCAGTCTAAATCCAACAGGATAGCTCCCAAGATAGGGTGGGGACCAGCCCATTTTTAACCTTGAGAGCTTGAGCTCAAGACAGGTTAAAGGCTGAGTCTGTAAACTTTGAGGGAGTCTATTAATGGTCTCTAAGCGCTTTGGTCTGCCTCCAATGTCTTCTCCCTTCTCAAGACAGGAAGTAATAATAGGATCAGATTTGTAATATGGATTGGAAATAGCCAAAACTGTAATGTCCCCACTTTAGCAGTTGACCAAGCGTGTGTGCGTTAGCCTTGTTCTACATGGTCCCGAGGGCTAACGAAGGGTTTAAGGGGATCCTGGAGTGTTTTGGCCTAGTCATTTCCAGTTTGGGCCAAAATGAAGTTGATTTACTCAGTTTCAGGCATACTTACTATTTTTAGTAAGTCAACAGGACACAGTGGAGGCCAGTTTTGGTGATTGGATTTGATACTCTTCGGTGAGAGCTTTCCGACGAGCTATCACTTGCATTATTCGGAGTCCGATTGCTAATACATTTTAATGCCTGAAGTTTTATTAAAGTAACATTTAATTTAATTGTAAAGTATTAAAGTGTTACTTTAATATTTATTTTATAGGGATGTGTACCCAAGGGAGACATAAGGGGATATTTTAATATATGTTTTATATTGCTCATCTTTTATCCCACATTGCCCATGAGAGTTGAACCGACCCTTGGAAATAGAATAAAAGGAAGCGTTTGTGGCTTCATTAGGGGAAGTGGAATAGGAGAAGAAATTGGTGTGAGTTGCAGATCCGTTCTTGGCATTTGAGGGCGTTTATCCTCTCTTGTGACATTCTAGACGTCATTCCCTTGGGGTTTGGCCTTTGGAATCCATTGTTATCAGTTTCATTATTAGGCAGTTTAGTTGCATTTCCAGCTACAGGCAGATTTGGTATTTTGCTCATATCTTCTTCACTACTTGTCCAATGCTTATGCCGCTTTGAGGGAATGATTTTATGAAGGTAGTGGAATGATTGAAGGACAAAGTACTGTAGCGGCACTGTTCATGCAGCACTATTCACGTGGCACTATTCATGCGGCACTATTCACGCGACACTATTCACACGGCACTATTCACGTGGTACTATTCACGTCACTGTAGCAGCAAGTTCGAAAGCATGGGCTGGAGTATTATTTCATTAATGCTGGAGTAATTAGTGAGTTGATAAATCTGCCATGTATTTGGTTTTATTAATTCTGAAAATAACATTTTATCGGCAGCAGTTCATTGTCCACTTTGCATATTATTGTAGTTTATTTCTTGTTTATGTTGTATGATTCCTATTCCATGCACAAAACACAACAAACAAATAAATGTTTGATTTCCAGTGTTATAAGGGGTTTAAAACATTAAATGGAGAAATAAGAAGTTGAATGCAAACTGTTTGACATAATTCCTTTCAGCAGTGGGTTTAGTTTTTTGGGGCATTCAGGGGTGCCCATTACAAAAACTCTTAATTCGTTATTTATTCTTATTTTTTACTCCCCAAATATTAATGTTAAATTATTTGGGGACATTACAATGACATGGATATTTGGAAAGATACCTCCTTAGCTAAGAGGGAGTGTTGATGTTATAGCGGCAGGAGTTATCTTTCTCTCATATATTCGGAATAAATAAATAACTGATTGGGCTGTCTCTAGTGACGTGTCACTTCATTTCAAATAATAAGCTATATTTTATTGAAGCCAATTCATCTCATAAATTCCTTTGTTTTTGTAACGCCATCTTTGCATGTAAGAGGCTGACCCTTCATTGTCAATGAAGGGTCAAGACAAGTTTAATATTCTTCAAGAAGGAATTTGGATGGACAGATAGTGACATATATTCTTCTTCAAGGAGATCGATACTTGGTAGAATTGATTTTGTCCGTATACTGACATTCATAGAGGTGCTTTTATCATTGCTTCAGTTTGGCCTAGTGTTTGGGCAAATTGTAAATCAGTCTTCTGCTCTTTTATTAAATATATAAGTGATATATTTGTGGCTGGGTTTTTCTCCTTCAAGTTGGAGGGTTTTCCTAGGATAATTTGCTGCGTCTTATTGTTCATTATTATGTTTCTGCTGCTTATTTTTATTTCTGGTATAACAAATCAACATTTTTATATTAATTACATTTATAATATGATATTTTCCAAAGACAAGAAAAGACCAAAAAAGTGTTACAGACTTCATTATTGAATGTCTGTATGTTCCAATTTCTTAATATGCTCCAAACTTTGACCATCTTATCACAAGTCATCAAACCTCAAAATTTTAACTAAGTTTCTTCTTTGCCATTCTAGAGAGGAGGACATGGCGCCCTCACTTGTACCCTCCCCTTCTATTAGTTCTTTGTCATGTTCCCTTTTCAAAAGTAAAAATGGAGAAGGGTTTGATCTTATTGCAAAAAGAGAGGGCAAGCACATCTAGAATAGAAATGGAGTTCTCAATCACAAACTTTGAGCTTTGAGAAGTTTAAGATGGAGGATATGCTCCTAGATAGATATCTATGGGTTGTAGTATTTGGATCTAGATCTATAGCTATGGCACAAGAAGATTGGGACTATATGGACAAAAAAGCTAAGGGTCTCATTAAAATGTTCTGGCTAATTCAGTATTGTTGAATGTATACCAAGGTATCACAATGCTTTATTTGGAAGAAATTGAGAGATTTCTATCAAGCTAAATCTTTGGATGATAGATTCTTTCTTGGAAACTTTTATACCCTTAGGATGGAGGATGGTGGCTTTGTGGCCGAACACTTGAATGCATTTAACATGGTTGTCAACTGGTTGCACTTCATTGGAGTAAAAGTGAAGGAGGATTGATGGATGACTTTGTTGTGTTCTTTTCTAGATTCATGGGACCCAATTTGTGATAGCTATTGGGAACGCTACCGTCAAGTTGAAAATGGATGAGGTGATGTCGTTGTTCCTTTCTAAAGAGATGCAGAGAAAGTCTTCTGAATTTTCCATGGAGGACATACCTATTCATGGTAGACAGAAAGAAAAAGGCAAGAAGGACAAGAAGCAAGATAAGTCTAGATCTAAATCCTCTAGCAAGTTTGCAAAATGTTAGAATTGCAACAAGATTGGCTATTACAAAACAAACTATAAGGAGTAGAAGATAAAAATAAAGAGATATTTTGAGAAGTCCTAGTATTATGGTGATGTCGTTGCTGCAGCCTTGGCTACGCATGCAACAGAAGGTGTGTGGCTAATTGATACCAATGCATATTTTCACACGATCTCATATTGGGGTTAGTTTACAAACTATGAAGAATATGATGGTGGGAAGGTGTACATTGTAGATGATTCTCATTTGTAGATTGTTGGTGGTGGAATAAATTTGATTCTTTGATGGAAGAATGAAGGGGATCAATGGTGTATTGCACATCCTTGGTCTTGGGATGAACCCATCCTTTTTATAAGTAAATTGAATGATTTCAGTATGCAGGATGCTTTATTGAGTGGAGGGTGCAAGATTTTTAAAGGAGCTACGGTGCTTGCCAAGGGTGTTTGGGTAGGCACTTTGTCCGACAGGATGCAATGGTTTTTCTTGAGCAATGTGTGATGCAGTCTTGGAATTTCATTGCATGTGAGAGAATTGACTCACTTCATCTAATGGAGACATGTGTACTCACTTTGTTAGACACCTAGTGTATACACATTAGCCACTTGCTCACACACTCGTCAAGTGTTGTAATGTCCCCTATGAGAACCCTACTCAATTTGCCCTAAATTTCCCTAACTATGGTTTGGATGATGCTTGGAAATGTGTGTTGTCGAATTAATTAGTAGCTTAATCTTGAGCCTGCAATTAGGTTAGTATCGTAAAATTCAATAACGTACATATAGAGTTTCCATTATGGAGCAGCCATGGGAGATCATACAAGGTGCTTTTGAGCCTATCCAACAAGTTTAGGGTCCGGAAGTACAACTGCCATATTGCCTCCTGCTTAACTCTTCGGAGTTCAGGTGAACAGAAGCACATCCATTATTTGATCTCCTGCTTGACTCAGATGGATCTTCGGCTATTTCCCTCCTTGAATGTACCATATCTCCCCTTCACAATGGAATGGCTGGTTGGTTGGCGTTCATAAATATAAATATGGAAATTCAGGCTGCTGAGAACAAGGTTTATAATTGAATCTGAAGATGTGCTTTTTAATTATTTCTTGGTGTTCTGTATCTTATTTCTGATTCCTTCGATGCTGATGTAATATACTGCTATATGTGTCTAAGGATTGCTGATTGTATTCAATTGGTTCAATCTGTAATGCTTATCAGATTTTATATTTTTCTCATGTTTTCTCCCCCTCACATAATCCTTCCCTATTCCATGAATATCCTTTTCTCTAACTAAAAAGAGATACCTTTTCATAATGGTGCATTCTTCCCTAGAGGAGCACCTTTCCATAAAGGATCACAGCCCCTTAGTTATTACCTTCCTAATCTTCTCATTCTTTATTAATCACTGCGCAATATGTAATCGCTGCATGTAATATCTTTTCTATACATATTTCTGCTGCTACTCTTCCATAATCGCTGCTTGTCTACTTAACATAGTTAGTGTTCTTCTTAACATGTTCACTGCCTTTTATATTCTGATTCCGCAATTCTCATTGGATTGAATTCTTATCCTTGTCTTCCATTTCAAAATGAAGTTGTATTTATACATTATTGGTGTAAGGGTCAGCACCTTTCATTAGAATTGAGTCACCACTTTTCATGGTTTCCTTTGAGAATAATATAATATTCCCCAAATTGATCTCCCTTGGATGATCTCCTCATATGAAACCTTTTCCCCTTTATATCTTCCAATATGAGGGAGAGTCATGCCCCTTCACAATGTCTGCCCCTTTGCAAGGGTCACAACCTTTCACAATTACCACCCTCTGAAAGAGTCATAGTCTTCCATAATTTATGCCCTTTCGAGAGAGTAACAACCTTTCATAATTACCACTCTTTGAAGGAGTCACAACCCTTCATCGTTACTGCCCTTTGAAAGAGTCAAAACCTTCCATAATTACCACCATGTGGAAGAGTCACAACCCTTCATCGTTTCTGCTTATTGAAGGAACCAATTTCTTATTTTTTTCTCATTCCTCTTTTCTCTTCCATCAAATTATCACAACTTCCATTCTTTCTTCCTTTCTGCATCTTTCTCCCCCTTTCAAATGAAGTTCTCTTCTCCCTTTTATATCTCATGTTTGAGGGAGTCACAATTTTTCATCTCAGGCCTTTTGACCATTCATTAAACCTAACTAAATTTTACTTACAGTTATGTTTAATTTTATTCTTTTATATTTATAATTTAATTTTTTTTAATTCTTTACATTATAATTTTATTATTTTTGTCAATTATTAAATCCTATATCAAAAAGGGGACATTACAGTCTGCCCTTCCCACAATTGCTTGCCCCCAAGCAATGTTCACGGGGTCCTATTTGTAATCCACCTTCCTTTGCAATACTTTGATCTTAACTAAGGCATTGACAATTTGCAAGGTTTGCAATTTTAAGACAAGTTTTTCCTCATTGCTCTAATAGAAGGAACTAGGTCATCTTGTAATAGCATCAAAACTGATTTGGATTGACTCAATGTTTGCACGATGGTATGACTCACACCTATGACTTCAAATGTAATAAATCCCTATCCTTCGATTCATTCTAGTTATTCCCGTATTCTAGATTAACTAAAACTATAGAACCAAACGTGAAGCATGTAATCTTTTTGGGGCACATTATTTCGTGCCGTGTCGTTAGCCTTTTTATCATGGTCCGGAGGGCTAACCGAGGCTTGGCAGTGTTCAGGGAGATAAGTGGCCTAGGTGATTTCAGTTTCAGGCCAATTGGAGCAGTTTCCACAGGTTTCCAGGGTACTTACTATTTATAGTAAGTTGGCAGGGTTCAGAATTCTTGGCTTTTCAGTAGTGGACTTGGAGCGTCTCGCTGAGAGCTTTTCAACAAGCTATCACACGTCGTCATCCGAGCTCGTTTGTTCCTCTGTTTTAATGCCGGAAGATTCCTCACTTTATTTATTATATCACTTTATAACTCAACGGTCATATTTATTTAAAAATGACTTAAAGTGGTAATATAAAGAGACAGAGTGGGAATATGAAGAGACAAAGTGGGGAAATTGAAGAGTCACAGCTATAGCCATAAGAGGAGGCTTGGAGTCTCATTGTGTATGCTTCAGTTTATGGATTTTATCTCTCAATGAGAATTCGGGAAGCTTCAGCTTTCGAATTTGAAACTTGAGGATGGAAACCTTTAGGCTTTCTTGGTGGATTGGACGGAAACCCAGTTCATCCCGGTGCGGATTCACATTAGAGTTCGCCATTGTTTTACCAGGTTCTTGGTCATCCAATCTTACTGTTATTTTCTGTATTTCAGATTGGATTTTTGTAATTTCATTGTTTCGTATTGCTGTTGTATAATATGAAGACAAATTCTGAGTTATTTTAATGGAGTGTATTGCTGAATTATTTATGCGAAATCAATAAAATATTGCATGCATGTGTTCGTTTATATTTCTGGGTTTTATTTGAGAAGTTTTCGAGAAAATGGCCGGTTAGGGTCATTTCAGTGGTATTGGAGCTAAAAATCCTGCCAGCTTGTGAGGTTTTTCTACAAAATTTGCAGAGATATTCTTACAGAGATTTTTAGTTGCAGTATATTTCTCAACAAGGAAGATCAGTGGTATTTCCAGCCTTGATAAATAACCTCCTCAACACTTGCAAGTTTCAGTTATTCCATGGTAGCATTAATAGTTATTATCCCAGCTCCATCTTAGTTGAAGAACGAGTGTAGAGGTATCATGCAGTTCGAGGTTAGCTTGATATTCAGCATGGTGGCGTAATAAGCTAGAATCGCATTTGAGGAGTCTTTCAAATTGGATGCGTATTCATACCCGCCGACAGTTCCTAAATCACCACAGTGTGAGTGTTAAAGCTTTGGGGGATCGGTAACTCGTGTCTTTGGTAGCGTGTGGGTTCTCAGCACATGTGACTGCAATGACAATTAAATAGGTTCAGAAGTTTATGTTTTTCCTCACCGTCAGTCATTCCTCTGTGAAGCTCAAGTCGGGTGGTGAACGGCATAGTAGTAACAGGGATAACGTGAGGAAGGTGGAGGGTGTCGGGTGGCATTACGACCCTGCAGTCCAGATATGTGGTAGAGGCCCGAGCTCATTGAGCCGACTAAGGGCTCCTTTCGCATGCTCGGGTGGCTTTCAATATATGCGCTAGTCGCGCGCCAACTAGGCTAGTGGAGTTGGCACAAGGGTAGCACGTCCCTCCTCATTGGTTGTAGGTCGCCTTTCATATGCCTGGACTGGGTGATTGTGTCTCACGAGCAACTAGCATCAATTTTGGGCGTTCGCATCTTGGGAAGCTGTCTTCGTGGGTTTCCAACTTGCAGAGAACCTTACTCATTGTCGCATTCAAGCTGAAGCACATCGGTCGGTTATTTTAAATTCTCTTTACAGTTGCTAGATTATTGTTGAAACAATGTAATGGATGCTCATGAGACTCTCAGCTATACTATTGAATATCAATTTTTTTAATTCGGAGTTCTGTGTTTTATGACGGGAATTTATGTTAAATGAATATTGGAGATTGTTTACTGTCAACAAATTGCCCTCTCTCAATAATGATTGTTTGATGCGGAAGTTGTGATAATATACCCGATTTTTGCCCCTTGTGAGGGAAGAACTGCATTTTGGTTGTGTTGACTCATAAGTTTGAACTGCAAAGCAAACTAAACTCCTGCACCCAATCAGAAAATTTGTAATTGAGACTGGTTCGGATCAAGCTCCCTATAGTCTGCAACAATATACAAAATGTCTAGTGTAGGAATGTCACATGCTGATTGAATCCTTTGAATACACGCATTTCAGTCACAACAGACTTACATCTGACAGTTCTATGAGAAATTGAACACGGGAGCACTAAATATTGAACAAGGAAAGTATCACATGATGAAAACAATCTAATTAGCATCAGTAAACCATTTCCAACATAAATTCAGAATTAGGATCAGTAATCTTTACCACACACTTACAGCCGACACAAATAGATTGGTAGACTCCTTCCGTTATAACAAAATAGGATATTTCAGTTGAATTCCAGAATTTGCACAAGAGGTGTTGGATAATCAGAATTATTGTTGTGGAGACAACAGTTCATAGTTACAAAAGTGATTCAGTCCTTGGTGTGAAACTTGGAGAAAATTAAATCATGGAGTCATTGGAAAGCCTAGTGTTCTCGAAGGAATTCAATGACACATTTTACGGTGTGCAGTTAAGAGATATTCGAAAGGAAATGGAGATAGGAAATGAGTTATGTTGCCTTGGATGGCAATTAGAGGAGCAGAAAATTACAGGAAGAATGCTTGCCAATCTCGATGAAATAAATTCGTATCTATCTAGGATAGATCAATCCGATTGCAGGCTTTTCATTTGGGCCATGCATCCTTCAATGGTTGCCTTGGTGCAATGCAGATTTATGAATCATCCACTTCGGAATGTTAGGCTTGCAGTTGCCTCATGTCTTAGTGAGATCACTCGGATTACAACCCCTATTATTCCTTACACCGAGCACATTTGGAGACAGGTGTTACAACTGATTGTAGACAGTTTAGATGGACTGAGATATGACAAAGATTCTACCTTTGGTAAATAGGTAAAAATCTTGGAGCTAATGGCAAGCATTAGAGTTTTTAGTCACATGTTGAATCTAGGTTATGATAAAATGATTCAGCAATTATTTCAGTGTCTCCTAAACAATTTCAGGGAGCGTCATCCAGATGGGGTGAAGACATGCATAATGACTATCTTATCCTTGATCTTAGATGAGGACTATGACATATGCAAACAATTGCAATCAGAATTGTTGGTAATATGGAGAGGAATAAAGTACGCATCCATGGCATGTGAACTCTCAACGGAGTTAATTAAGCTTTAGGCTGAAAAATTCATGAGTTCATTGACTTAAAATGAACAAGTATCATTAGGCTTATAGGTGGCCGGATCTCCGGTGATGGGCCAGGACCTAGTGAGTATAGGGCAAATTTGTTTCTTATGCCAAGAGGGCTGGTCACAAGGGCATGTTTGCAAGATTGATCAAGGGGAAGATAAATTACAGCCTAGTGATAGAGACATTACAGTTGTGACCTCTTTCGGGGCATAGTGGAGAGTGCCCAAAATACTTCTTTGGTGACTTGGTGGCTGAGTTTGATAAATCCATGGTTATAGGTTGTGGTAACTAGTTGGAGACCTTCAACGATTCAGGTAATGAGGAATCGTGTGACTTCTTTAGCAACACTTCACTCATGCATCATACTGATATGGATGACCCATTTTGTAGTACATCCCAGGATAACATTGATGAGAAGTGTGCCTTAAAAAGTCGGCTGAAAGTCACTGATGATGCCATTATTGCAGCCCTTGTTCATCATGATAGCACTCACCAAATTATTGATGATCTATACAGGACAACTCAGAGGGATAGAGGGCAAGACAACATAAGGATTGGATCCTATGTTGCAGATTTACAGGGGGTCAAAACAACATTTGAGGATTGGAAATCAGAGTATCTGAGATTACTTATAGACTGTGACCACCTGTTATAGGTTGCCGGGACATATGCCGAGCAATTGAGGGAGAAGGAGGATGAGGTCGATAAGCTCAATAGGGAGCTTAGTGCTACTCATGACACTTTGGAGCATACACGTATTGCTCTCCAGGATGCAAGAAATCAGATTGTGGTCTCTAGCCAATACAGGGAGCAGCATGACAAGGATAGGTCTGAATTCTTTCAGGAGGTGATTCAGGAGCTTGACAGCATACAATAGATCTATGATTTGGACAGTTGTCCAAGAAGATCTTTGGGTCACCGAGAGTTTCTTGATGAGTTAGACCACTTTCAGATGGTGGATAACTCCTTGTTTGAGATGGGTGCCGAGTTGACATTTGATAATCCCCTTTTTGAGATAGATGAGGGAGATACTTCCTATTCCCAGGATGAGGATGAGGTTGGTTGCAGGGTCTGGGACCTAGGTGCAGTTATCAGAGGTGAGCTTTGGTCACCAGGTTGGAGTAGCGGGATGAGCTCAGTTGCTGAGCAGTGTGGTTTCTGCACCCGCAGTACAGGAGGGGCAATTATGTCTTGTGGCATGATGAGTGATATGCCTTTCCTTGCACTACCACTCGTTGATGATGATGATCAGGTAGAGCTTACTCAGTACGGGGTTATTGAGGTTGGTATGATGGTTATGCTGGTTGGTGTGAATTTTTCACACAATGGTATACATTGTATGACTCCGGGTATTGAGAGATAGTCATGGAATCCTTATGCTAATTCAGGATTTCCAATAGAGTTGATCAGTGCATCGCATGTTGGCCCTATTGTATGGGATGCATGTTGTTTTCCATTAAGCCCACCTACGAGGGACCTCTTCCACTTACTGGATAGGAGTGGGATGAGTGATTGGTTGGGTACACTTCCCTGCTTGTAGGTGGAAGCCTTGTCCGACAGTCTTGATAGCTTGCCTCTTCACTGCAGTTTTCGGTTCGGGCTACAGATCAGAGGGGCAGTGTTATGGCAGTTGGACACTTCTAGTGTTTCACTTAGTGTGGGCATAGAGTGTCAGGATATTTCAGCCAGCTGGGGAGATGGATGGCCCTTTTGTTTATGGGATCTAGGAGCGACATGCTCGCGGTTGGTTTTCATTCTGGGAGCCGATCAGTATGAGGTTTGGTTTTCCCCTGCATATGACCGTAGAGGCACTGGTGATCCCAGTTGGAGTGAGGTTCTCAGTTGGGTTGAGGACTTTCTCACAGATAATAGCAGCACAGGGTAGATTGGTACGATAGATCCTGCAGTGATTTGGGATCCTGGCATTAGATTGGCTGCTATTTTGTTGCTGTGTGAGTGGCTTCATAGGTCGGAGCATAACGTTTGTTTCAGTTTCACACGACAGATTGGTGGAGCAGCTTCCTTGAGGTTGGTTTGGGATCCAGGCATTATGATCACAACATGTAGATACCGATTGCTTGAGGGCAAGCAATCTTCGGGAAGGGGTGATTTGTAATGTCCCCTTTTTGGGGCACATTATTTCGTGCCATGTCGTTAGGCTTTTTATCATGGTCCGGAGGGCTAACCGAGACTTGGCAGTGTTCAGGGAGATAATTGGCCTAGGTGATTTTAGTTTCAGTCCAATTGGAGCAGTTTCCACAGGTTTCTAGGGTACTTACTATTTATAGTAAGTCGACAGGGTTCAGAATCTTGGCTTTTCAGTAGTGGACTTGGAGTGTCTCACCGAGAGATTTTCGACAAGCTATCACATGTCGTCATCCGAGCTCGTTTGGTCCTCCGTTTTAATGCCAGAAGATTCCTCTATTTATTATATCACTTTATAACTCAACAGTCATATTTATTTAAAAGTGACTTAAAATGGTAATATAAAGAGATAGAGTGAGAATATGAAGAGACAAAGTGGGGAAACTAAAGGGTCACAACTACAACCATAAGAGGCTTGGAGTCTCATTGTGTATGGTTTAGTTTATGGATTTTTTCTCTCAATGAGAATTCGGGAAGCTTCAGCTTTCGAATCTTGTGAAGAGCCCAGCTGGCTCTCACTAACAAAACTAACTCTTTCACAGTTTAATTGCACTTTTTGGAAGAATTTTCAGAATTACAAATGAAACTCTATAAATGTTTCCATAATTTTTTATTAAAATAACAACAAATTAATATCATTATTTCCTCAATCACAATATGTCCATTATCATGATGAAGCTAAATTCCATCAAACCAAACAATATATGAACTCTTAATGCTGTTTTTGTCTGCAAGAAAGACAAACTAAAATCAATGCAAAGCACCTTGTAAAATGTAGGGCTGCTGATGTTGAAACTCAGTCTCATAGCACAGCCCGCAAATCCTTGACCAAATGCAGCACCCTTATTAATTGCAGCTACTGTAGATGTTTCTTCCTAGGCAGTTGTCATGCCTCTATATCCTTTAATTCATGACGCCCACTACCAAACTGTCAACACACTTACGCAAGGAGTGTAAGGAATAACAGTCACTGCAAAACGATGGCAAGGAAGGCGGCTTCCTATCTTCAAAATAAATTATGTCCCTGTCGTAACTTCCAGTAGCAATACGGCCTTGAGGAAATAACACACAACACCCTTCAATGCTAAAGATGCGGTGAGAAACACAAGCAATTCGCTGGCATGAACACGTCCAGCTCACATTTCAAGAAAACAATGAAGAAGGCTACGTTTCTTCATTAGAATTTGATTTCTCTCCCTTTCGATTTCCTCCTGTAACTCTTCAGCAGATTAAATTGAATAAGTCACAATTCCAGTATACATCAGCACTGAATTGTGATTCAGAAATAGAATGAGCTCTCCTGGAAGAAGACCAAGCTCAACAAATGTCGCATAACTCTCTCCAAAAGCTGAAGACCAAGCTCAAACCCTAGCTTCCAAAGCCAAGCAGAATTCTCTCACAAACAAAAAAATCAAATCATCAATCGGTGGATGAAAGTGCTTTTTCGAATTGTATGTATAGCTTTTTTTGGAAAAAGCGTCAATTTCACTTTTTTTTAACTTAAAAGGCTTTTTAATGACAACTTTTAATAACATTAAAGTTATAAAGTAATAAAGTTATTAAATTAAAATAATTTAATTTAATAATGATAACTTTAAAAAAAAGCCACAGCACCCCACTGACTGTAACAACTCAATTTTGACACCAGAACCTCAAATGCCAACTACCTTGCCAAAAATAGCCAACTGCTAAAAATAGACTTACTATAAGTAGTAAGTCTCTCAAACTGGAAATTCTCTGAAACTCGACCCTGGCACATCTGACACTCCGTGCAGACACCTTGCTAATCCTGGCCATACCCAAAATACCACTTACTAAAAATAGTAAGTTGACCAAATTGACCCAAACGAAGAGCAGACCTGCTAATCTGAATCTCCAGAATGGAATCCCAACACTAGCTCCGCCATCTAACCCCCTCTGATCACCTAATTAGCTTGCGAGGGTCACCAAACCAAGCTAATCCCACAAGTCTGAAAAACGGGGACATTACAGTCCTCCCTTCCCATGATTGCTTGTCCTCAAGCAATCAGGAAAAACAAACAACATCACCATGCACTATGATCCCAAGGATGGTCATGAGTAATGTCTTGATCAACCACATACTTTTGTAAAGAAGTCAACAACATCAACAGTACAAACATCAACAACTAGAAAACTGCTCTCAACCCCTGAATTGATGATGCTGCAACAGGATCGCCACATGGGAGAAACTCAACAGAGAGGAACTCACACGGGAGTAACTCAACCAACAGATTGGACTTACTCCCAGGCTTAGAACTAACCAAATCATCGTACCAGTCATAAAAAGGATGCGCTGAAGAATTGTGTGACTGATAGATATCCTAAACGTGAGGATCGAATGTAAAGCTATAGGCACTCCTCACCGTGTACACCCCTGTAAACTGATCAGCTAGGCCTGACTGGCCTCCTGTGTAATCTGCTTGATGAGTAGGTGCACAAATCGAATCCCAAACGTCATCAACATCGTGATCGTACAACTCCTCTAAGGGATCATCACTAAGCTCAAACACAAACAGTGGATTGTCATAGGTCATGCTGACATCCACATCAAATAAAGGGTTGTTCACAAAGTGAACAACACACATCCGTTGATCTGAGCCATAAAATGGTGAACTCTAAGAGACATGATATGTGATCGGCTCTACCTGTATGGACTCATGTCTCCGTGAATCAACACTATCTACAACACAAAAGGACATAGTGCGTAGACTCCCCTCAACAATGCCTGACAACACATACTCTCTGCCCTGGTACTCAAATTTGATCTGCATCGGGCTCACACTAAGGTAGAACTCTTTAATCTCTTGTATCCACTGCATCCCTAAAACTACATCCATCTCCCCCGAATCAAACACATAGAAATCAGCTATCAACTCATAATCACCAAGAAACAAGGAGAGATCTCGGATGCGCCTGGTACAGGTAAAATTGTAGACATCGGCTACCTTGACTGCAAACCCTGCAAACTCCTCTACCTGAAGCCCACACTGACTAACAAGTCGCTCATGAATAAAGTTGTGTGTGGCTCCAGTGTCCAACATAGCAACACAGGGTTGTCCTTCCACTAATCCCTTGAGTTTGAAAGCAGAGAGAAGTGGCACAGAGGGGGACAACACAATCGGAGATAGTTTTGCTACAGTACCAAACTTTGGAGTAACTCTCTGGTCCTCCTATGTATCAAAACCAATAGCTTGATGAGAAGACTCAGCCTCACTCTCACCAGAATAAACCCACATAGAGCGATTCGCCCTACCCTTAGGCCTCATAGTACAAGTATGATCTCTATCATAAGGCTCTTTGCACCAATAGAAAAGCTGCCTCCTCCCCAAATCCTCTCACGTGGCATCATCAAGTCTACTTGCGGGCTTCTTTCTGTCAACAACTGGTGGAGGTACCTCATCTGCAGGAGGAATAGCAAGACTAGGAGTAGACTTGCCCCGTGAAACAGAAGGCTCAAGATTTCTTGCCGTCTTCATAGCATCTCGCAAAGTAGGTGGATCCAGGGACTTGACCCACCCTTTGTACGACTCTGACAAACACTCTATGAAAAGCATGACTCTCCTCTCGGAGATGTCATATACCATAACTGATAGGCGTTGAAACTCACTGATGAAGGCCTCAAGACCACCTGTCTGTCTCAGCTGAGCTAACTCTCTGAAGTAGGTCTCAGGATATTTCCTATCAAAGCGCTCTATCAGTCTATCTACAAACTCCTGGTACTGCACAATATGATCATGATGTAGAGACACTAACCCATGATACCACCAATCATGAGCTACCCCATCCAGATGAAGCATGACAAATTGAATAGCGTCCTCCTCAGACATAAGACAAAGTGAAAGATAAGTGTCCAGCTTGTGGACCCAAGCTCTGGCTGTAGTCTTCCCACTTCCATCGAAGTGGTCTAATGTCAACTTGCTGGTTGCCTGCTTGAGCTCATTCTGTCTAGGTCTTTGGCTTGTGTCAGGAGCTGGCTTGCCTTTGGAATGCTCACGCTTCTGCGTCAGATATCTATCAAAATTTAAATTTCTTTTAAGTGCTTTAGGAAGAGCATCCCACTCTACAAAATGTGCCACCATGTCATCGACAAATGGTGCTGGCTCTGCCTCCACACTAACTGTATTCGGCTCTGGCCTCAAGAAGGTCAGATGATGAGGCCTGTCATAAGTACCTGTATGGTTAGCTCTATAATCTCACTTGTCATCAGCTCGTGACCTGTGTGAGCTGACTGAAACACTCCACGCACCTCTGTCTCTAGCACTTGGTAATGCAATGTGGTGTAGAGTATCTAAAAGCTGTTGCAATACAGTTGAACATGATGCTGACCATCTGCAATATTTCTGAAGGCATCTCCGGCCTCCCTGTCCATATCATTTCCGATATTATTCTTGTTTCCTACCTGTTCATTTTGTGGGCCTTGTTCATTATCTTCAGGAGGTGATGAATTTCTTCCCCTGCGAGTATAGTGCCCTCCTGGTATAAATCTTTCAGCCATAATTAATTCATTGTTGGTGAACAGATTTGTCTTCTCAAAACACTTGCACAAAATGACCCTAAAATGCCCAAACAAGAAGACTCAACCAGCACCAATAGTTGGGTCACTTCGCTATTGAAAAGCATAAGCGCCCTCTGAATTATTTGGGTACAGCTCCCCGTGTAGGATTTACAATGAATCAACTAAACTACTGACAAAGATGCTTTTAACATGAAAGCATGAAAGGTATACAAAAATCTACTTGTAAACACTGAAAAGATGTAAAGAAGCTAATCTAACAAGGTGAATGTAAGAAAGATAAAACAAAGTTCATATTTCCAACACCCACAGATGATAATTAATCAGACCAAGAACGCATATTCTTTCCAAAAGATGGCTCATTCTGAAAACAAAGCTCCAAAATGAGCACATATACAACTAAAATGACAAAACATGATGCTGAAAATGATTTCAATGAGACAAAGCTCAGTAAAATATGAGAGAAACGATAATGAATTCAAAGACTCATAAACACTTCCTCTGTTATTTCAGTATCAAAAATGAGTTCAAAGACTCAAACTTTTATACATTCTAATTGCATGAAAAGAAAATTGCTCCCCCCTTGCAAACACAAAATAAAACTAGAAACTAAAACCCCTTTGCCTAACTATATTCACAGCTCTCATTCTGCTGAAGCTCAAAGTCTTCCCTGCCAAATCTGAAAACCGGAACCCCTTCTAAGTTGGAAAATATTCCCTCTTATAATCTCCCCTAACTCCAAAAAAAAAGAAAATATTATCAGTATTTTCTCCTTTCCTCGTGTGGCTCTTTTTAGTTAAAATAACTGATTCTTTAAAGTCTTTTCAATAAAACATGTTTTTTTTTTCCTGGGCTTAATGTTTTAAATACATTATAGCCATAATAATAACAATGAACATGTTTATCATATCAAATTAAATATACATTTATCCTTTGACAAGTGGCATATGCTGGTGATGAAGTGCTGCCATCATTTCGTGACTGTCATAGACAATTTGGACAATGCTCTACTCAGTCAGCTCTAACTCGTGAACTAGGAATAATTTCGAAGATCGCTCCGGTCAGATTGTGCGTAACTTGCCTCACAACAACATATCCAAAGCTGAGCTAAATCCAACGGTTGAGTAAAAAGATATGGCCCTTGCACTGAGACCCATTTTTACTGTTTTGACAAATCCGTGGTCATGGAAGTCTGAGTCTTTGATGTTGTCATAGTTGCTTCTAAATCCTTCTTTCCACAAAAAAAAATGATAAATTAAATCACAAAACCAGCATATTCCTTTTGTGCATCCACCATTTAAACACACTTCCAATTGCATGTGAAACTTCACATTTATCAATTGTGATGGATCGGGCTATGGTGATTGTAGATTACACAACAAGAGCTCGGTTCCCTTCCACTTGATTATTTTTAATCTCATTATCACATCCTTTTGATTGGTTTGAGATCTTCTATAAACTATGAATCTTTGAATCATCCCTTGAAAGATTTGTCCTTTAGATTTCCTATTAAAATTGCACCTCTGAATCCATTGAACTTTGCAAACCGGTTCTGCTTGAAATCTCAAACCATATTGAGTTGATGTGAACCTTTTTGGACCATTGAACCATTTTGAACTAGTTTGAACTCAATTCAAAGAGGTTCAAGACCCAAACATAATTGAGATAAATATTTCAATCATGGATTGATATGAGGAAAATCATGTTTTAAAACTTTAAAAAAAAAAAAAGGAGTGCATAGGGGTACTAACATTCATCATACTCTTCAGGATGGCAAGATTAGTGCTCTGATACCATTGTGAAGAGCCCAGCTGGCTTTCACTAACAAAACTAACTCTTTCACAGTTTAATTGCACTTTTTGGAAGAATTTTCAGAATTACAAATGAAACTCTATAAATGTTTCCATAATTTTTTATTAAAATAACAACAACAAATTAATATCATTATTTCCTCATTCACAATATGTCCATTATGATGATGAAGCTAAATTCCATCAAACCAAACAATATATAAACTCTTAATGCTGTTTTCGTCTGCAAGAAAGACAAACTAAAATCAATGCAAAGCACCTTGTAAAATGTAGGGCTGCTGATGTTGAAACTCATTCTCATAGCACAGTCCACAAATCCTTGACCAAACGCAGCACCCTTATTAATTGCAGCTGCTGTAGACGTCTCTTCCTAGGTAGTTGTCACGCCTCTATATCCTTTAATTCATGACGCTCACTACCAAGCTGTCAACACACTTATGCAAGGAGTGTAAGGAATAACAATCATTGCAAAACGATGGCAAGGAAGGCGGCTTCCTGTCTTCAAAATAAATTATGTCCCTGCCGTAACTTCCAACAGCAGTACGGCCTTGAGGAAATAACACAACACCCTTCAATGCTAAAGATGCCGTGAGAAACACAAGCAATTCGTTGGCATGAACACGTCCAGCTCACAGCTCAAGAAAACAATGAAGAAGGCTACGTTTCTTCATAAGAATTTGATATCAAAACTCTTGTCTCTCCCTTTCGATTTCCTCCTATAACTGTTCAGCAGATTAAATTGAATAAGTCACAATTCCAGTATACATCAGCACTGAATTGTGATTCAAAAATAGAATGAGCTCTCTCTTGGAAGAAGACCAAGCTCAACAGATGTTGCAGAACTCTCTCCAAAAGCTGAAGACCAAGTTCAAACCCTAGCTTCCAAAGCCAAGCAGAATTCTCTCACAAACAAGAAAATCAAATCATCAATCGGTGAATGAAAGTGCTTTTTAAAATTGTATATATAGTTTTTTTGGAAAAAACTTCAATTTCACTTTTTTAACTTAAAAAGCTTTTTAATGACAACTTCATTTTATAACATTAAAGTTATAAAGTAATAAAGTTATTAAATTAAAATAATTTAATTTAATAACGATAACTTAAAAAAAAAAGCCACAACACCCCACTGACTGACAACTCAATTCTGACACTAGAGCCTCAAATGCCAACTGCCCTGCCAGAAATAACCCATTGCCAAAAATAGCCAATTGCTAAAAATAGACTTACTATAAGTAGTAAGTCTCTCAAACTGGAGATTCCTTGAAACTCGACCTTGGCACATTTGACACTCCGTGCAGACAACCTGCTAATCCTGGCCATTCCCAAAATACCACTTACTAAAAATAGTAAGTTGACCAAATTGGCCCGAACGAAGAGCAGACCTGCTAATCTGAACTTCCAGAATGGAATCCCAACACTAGCTCCGCCATCTGACCCCCTCTGATCACCTGATTAGCTTGTGAGCGTCACCAAACCAAGCTACTCCCACAACTCTGAAAAATGGGGACATTACAAATCTGAAACTTGAGGACATAAACCTTCAGGCTTTCTCGGTGGATTGGACGAAAACCCAATTCATCCCAGTGCGGATTCACATCAGAGTGCGCCATTGTTTTACTAGGTTCTTGGTCATCCGATCTTATTGTTATTTTTTGTATTTCAGATTGGATTTCTGTAATTTTATTGTTTCGTATTGCTGTTGTATAATACAAAGACAAATTCTGAGTTATTTTAATGGAGTGTATTGTTGGATTATTTATGCGAAATCAATAAAATATTGCATTCATGTGTTCGTTTACGTTTCTGGGTTTTATTTGAGAAGTTTTCGAGAAAATGGCCGGTTAGGGTCATTTCAAAGCATACACTTGAAAACACGAAGTATACACATAAATGCATGAAGACACGGAGCATACACAAAGTATACAGAGGAATATATGTAGACAAAAAACATACATTCAAGTACATGCATTGTTAGAGCCTTCTTATTTTATTGATTTGTCTTTACCCTATAGGATGGCTGGATCATGCTTAAATCCCATTTGTAGTGTCCCCTATGGGAACCTTACTCAATTTGCCCTAAATTTCCCTAATTAGGGTTTAGATGATGCTTGAAATGTGTATTGTCAAATTAGTATCTTAATCTTGAGCCCACAACCAGGTTAGTATCATAAAATTCAATAATGTACATATAGAGTTACAATTTTCAACATATTTAATGGACGCCTTTGGAGTTCCATCCAAGTCATTCATTGCCATTATGGAGCACCCATAGGAGAACATACAATGCGCCTTTGAGCATGTATAACAAGCTCAAAGGTCCAAAAGTACAACCGTCATGCTGCCTCCTGCTTAATTCTTCGGATTTCAGGGGCATGGAAGCACATTCGCCATTTGGCCTCCTGATTAACTCAGATGGATCTTCAACTATTGCCCTCCTTGTATGTACCATATCTCCCCTCATGACTGGTTGGTTGGAGTTAATAAATATAAATATAGAAATTCGTGCTGTTGACAACAAGGATTATAACTGAATCTGAAGATGTGCTTTTTATTTATTTCGAGCTGTTCTGTATTTTATTTCTGATTCCTTTGATGCTGATGTAATATACTGCTGTACATGTCTAAGGACTGCTGATTGTATTCAATTGGCTCAACCTTTAATGCTTATCAGATTTTATGTTTTTCTTATGTTTTCTCCCCCTCACACAATCCTTCACTATCTCCATGAATATCCTTATCTCTAACTGAAAAGTGATACCTTTCATAATGGTGCATTCTTCCCTAGAGAAGCACCTTTCCATTAAGGATTGCAGCCCTTAATTATTACCTTCCTAATCTTCTCATTCTTTATAATCACTGCACAATATGTAATTGCTGCATATGATATGGTTGGGAATCCTACATGTAATATCGTTCCAATATGTATTTCTGCTGCTCCTCTTCCATAATCACTGCTTTTATACTTTATATTCACTGTTCTTCTTCTTAATATATTCACTACCTTTTATATTATGAGACTGTGATTCTCATTGGATTGAATTCTTATCCTTGTCTTGCATTCCAAAATGAATTCGTATTGATACATTATTGGTGAAAGGGTCAGCACATTTCATCAAAATTGAGTCACCACTTTTCATTGTTGCCTTTGAGAATAATATAATATCCCCTAAATTGATCTTCCATTCTTCCTTCATCGTTCTCCCCCTTTCAAATGAAGTTCTCCTCTCTTTTATATTTCATGTTTGAGGGAGTCACAACTTTTCATTTTATGCCTTTTGACCATTCATTGACCTTAGCTAAATTTTAGTTACCATTATGTTTAGTTTTAATTCTTTTATATTTATAATTTAAATTTTATTTTATTTATTCTTTTACATTTTAATTTTATTATTATTGTTTATTGTTAAATCCTTTTCAAAAAGGGGACATTACAAGTTTGCTTACTAGTGTTGTATATTTGGAGGGATAGTCAGTCATTGTTTACTACCTTCTCACTTCTCTACTCTGCCTATATATGCAAGGCTCTCTACTGATATTACTTACACTCTCATTGAAAATGATAGATATTGCTATTTGTGCTAATTTGTTTTGCCTTGTACAAGGTGGTTGTGCATTCTGACTCTAGCAAACTCCCAGCCATTTATTCTTCTAGTGGTTTGATGCATTAGAAAAAATGCTTTTAGATAAGCAAAACATAATAAACATTTGCAAGTAAGAGATAGAAGTCTATGTCATCTAAGGAACTAAAAACACTCATAAATAAGACACTCTTTTCAACAACAAACAAGATGAATTCTAGAAATTTGTGGATTTCCACTATATTTACTAGGCCACTAAATGGATGCTAGTGGATGTTGTTTACTTTTATAATGAGAAGGCAACTTTTATTTGCGGTGCAAGTTATGAGACTTTCAAGATTCTCAAGTCATGCATGTTCTAGATGATTGTGAAGCATTTTCATGACTTGATCAAATTTTCAATGCTTTCATGTAGCTGTTTTGCATTAATTGTTTTTTTTTTTAATTAGTTAAGAGAGATGGCAAAAATTACTTAGTTCCTACTAGTTGGTGGAGTTTTACATAATACTACCATTGTATCACTAATGCTAATATTATGAATAGGTAAAAGCCAACTTCCCAAAGATGAAGCAAACAGTGTAACAGATACAAATGCTATGGACATTGCTATTCTATCTAATGGGCCTGGTGAAGTGGTAACATGGGTAAAGCCTGCTGTACATGCTTTGAAGCAATACTTCTGCAAGAAAGGATCAAATTTACGCATCTCGGTATGCATTTTATCTATAAACATACACAGTTATATGATCTAATATATAAGAAAAATTTGGCTGGTAACAAGAACATATTCCAACCACTTAGTATTATACGAGGATTTCATAAATGATTAAAATGATTTGGATATGCATGCATGCCACTTCCTGCGATTTTGTGATGCTGTCCATCTGGCATTATAGTCACTTTTAATTATCATACATTGTGATGCATGCTAGTTATTCTCACATGTATATAGCGACTACATTTATGTGAAATTTTTTAACACTTTAACTGTGAGCATGTTGATTTAAATGATCCTCTACCGTTCATTGTTAAATTCTCATTTCATTGAATTAGAGATTTCTCCATTGCTCTTTCATAGTTCAATAACAATGCACTATGAAGTAGAATATCTGATTCTCTTGTTGGAATTATATATTGCAATTACATCTTTTCTGTTATTATTTTTAGGTTTAACAGCTTAACCAATAACATACTGGATACATTCTTATCTTCTATTCTATTGCATACTTCCCCTTGTTGGTTAAGTTTGTTTTTTAGGATCATCTGATGCATGTTTAGGATTACTTTATATCATCCCCTGTTTACAATTGTATACTAATTTGCACCTTATTGATCTCAGTTCACTGCATATGATTGTTTTCCTTCATATAACTTGTGTTTTATTGCATGCATTAGTTTATCAATAGACCTATCCTTCTCTCTATAGTCTTATATTAAATATTTGTAATTTCTCATCCAAGTGGAAGTGAAAAGTAACTGAACTATACCCAGAGGATCTCCAACAATTAACTGCACTGAAGTCTCCAAGTGCTCAAAATCAAACTGCCCAAAGACAGGTCAACATTAACTGTGTGAAAAAATTATGACAGCAGTAAACAATCTGAAATCTCACTGAATACATAGGAGTCATGAGTATGGGGGTATTTGAAAAGCTATCTCCCACAATCAAATCACCTGTAACATCAATCCTCAACCATGAACTACTCATCTGCTGGAGTGGAGAAACCATCCAACTCAGAATAGGAACTTGTAATGTCCCCTTTTTGGAATCACCCTATTATTTGCCCTAAACTCACAAATCCAAAATGGAATAGGAGCAAAAATGCAGATGGAGATGTATTTCTCACCTGAATAAGATGAGATGCGCTGTATAAATATCTGAAAGTTTAGTTTCTCTTATTTGGTGGGTCTATTAGATCGGTCCTCTTAATTAATGGAATTCATCTACTCAATTGGCATTCAAAATAGGAATGATATTCTTTTATTGTATTCCTCCTTCTCGCTTGGAATGAAATCTCCTTTATACTTTATTTGTAATGTCCAATTTATATATGTAGATATGAATTCAGAATCCATAGATGTTGATACCACAGAGATGACAATGTCTGAGAAATTCAAATATGCATACTTTTATGGACTGTCGGCCAATAGACTGGTGATCACTGATTGAAGCAAGCTGCGATCCTACTGTAAGTAATTGCGAATGGATATTATCAAGTGTCCAAATTGCCTGTGAGCGGATGTGAATGATGCCACTTACTGCCGCCGATGCTGATGAATATACAATTCCTCTACAATTGGATGTTGCATATATAATCTTTGTGATTAACTCTGGTACGCCAATCAGCCTGGCACAACTCCTTTATCTCCTATGGTGTATTTGCTGATTCCTATATCTACAGCCAATAATTGTTGCCTATTTGATACCAGTCGAATATGAGTGCCGAAGTGATATGATATTGGACTTGTTATTTCTAACTGTATCTATGTGTCCGTAAGTGTCACTATTCTGTTCTTTCCGTTGACTCCTTGTTGCGATTGATTGATGAATAGATTTGCTGACTGTAATGTTAACGCTGATTCCTTGTTTTTGATGCCTTATTCTACCCTCTCCAAGCCACGCAAGGAAAGACAATCTGAATGCATGAATGCTGCCGTAAATGTTAACTTGTGATAAATATTAAGAATTTTGGGAGTCGGCCAGCTTCTAATTCATTAACTTTATGTGAAGATCCCTTGTCCTCTGTGTTTGTGATACTCAATTTCTTGGATGCAAATAATGGAGTTTTGTTTTGGCTTTTTCTGATATTTTTAAAATTTTTTTTTGTGTTTTTGACATAAAAGCAATTGAAAGAAATCATGGAATACTGAAACTGAATATTTACAATGAGGAATAACTGCGGAAGTTATATATCATCTTTATTCATGAAATGTCTAAACCTTTATGCATACATGCATAACCTGAAAGCTTGTATAAATTACTTTAATGCTACTGCTAGTAAAAAGCAGCCCTGTAAATGAATCGTTTCTCCCAAAATGTGAAGAATAGGCCTTCAAGATAGATGCCAATGAATTCCTCAAGGTCTAACTCGTTCACTTTGAATTTTCTACAATTTATTGCTGCTTCCTTGAGCAGAATCGCCCTCCAGAATATGGTGTCTCCTTTGCTGCAGATAATGGCTACAAAAGCAAACCATACAACCTTGGATAGTGAGCCAATAATCATAAAAATGCTGTAATGTTTGCTGGTTGCGTCTAATTGGAAAGGCACCAGCATGGGGTTGTTACTTCGTATGACCCTCACTTCCAACCAAACCTGTTTGACCGTCCTTTCTTCTGTATGGTCTGCCATACGGTCCACCAACTGCTATCACCTTCGTACGGTCTCCTCCGTACGGTGTCTGTGGACCTCCTTTGTGCAGATCTTTCTGTTGTACGATCAATTCCTGGCACAACTCCCACGTACGGTCAATCCAAGTCTTGGTCAAACTGCCGAGTATGGTTGCCTTGCCAATGCGTATGGTCCTGATGACCCTTATGGTCTTGATGACCAGCCCTCGCCTCCTGTTCGTACGGTGGCTTCTTCCCAGCCGTACGACTACTTGCCTACCCATACGGCTCTTCACTACACCTGTACGGCTAGTCAATTCTGTCACTTATGCGGTTAGTTATACTATGGTTTGCCAAGCGACTTGATGACATGAAATTCTGGAATAATGGAGACAGTGACAAAAACAAGCAAGCATACAAATATGAATTAGATATGCAGAGATAAATTAGATTGTATATATATCACAGATAACATCAAATTGACTTTCAAATGAAAGCTTCATAGGTTCGGATCAACAGGCAGAATAGGGTGAGGAGTTACTCCCCGAGAAACTACAGATACCAAGTAGGGAGGATCTTTCACCTCCAAAATGGCAGACGAGCTGAACTCCAATGGGAATTTGCACATATAAAGAAAATACCAAATTCGCATGCCTACAACAATAACTAACTCAAAAACATTATCATCCATTGACGGAGCTCAGTCTTCATCTTCACAAATATTGGAGTCATCAACAGGAAAATCTAAAACAAATTTCTTATTCCATGACACTATAATGTCAACCCAAACATTTTCACCAATTGAAGGCGATGAAAGCCCCAACTTTAGTTTCAAAAACTTTTTGGATTCCATAGAGAGAACAAGGGAATAGAATATCGACTCCTTAGCATGCTCTGCCAAAAAGCAGCCATGATTTCTCTAAATAATTTCAGTATTAGGCTTTTGCATAATTTAGGAATCCATTTATGTAAAGTCACCCTCATTGAAAAATACACCTTTGTTGTAGGACACTCTTTCCCTCTGTGCCCTAGCTCATTTCACTAAAAACACCTATAAGGCATCCCGTTATAACTGACAAATTGAATTCAAGGATCATGCACAAGAATAATCTAGATATTATGGAAACGTGGCTTGGAAATATTACTCAAAAAACGGACTTAACAAAACAGTGATGCACACTTTCCCAAACTGAATCAATTTTAACTGACTCTGCAATATTCTTTGATACCACTACGCACCACTTCGCTATCTACTTCTTTGTCACCACTACCTATCACTAGGCACGTCTTTGCCCACAATTTTTTTATAATAAAAATGCATATTCTACAAATAATTAATGTTTATGCACAACATCTTAAAACTTGGATTAGTGGGCGTGCACTGGTATACATCTTTTATAATCCTTTTATTGCAGTTGATATGGGATTTGTTGTTTTAATGAATTTTCTATTATTTATTCATCAGTTTTGGGAATGATGAGTATTTTCTTATAGGTGCTATGCCTTGTTTTTAAATTACAAATGTATTGCTTATGAATTCGGCTATTAATACGTTGTATTACTTTATTGCATTTTTGACAAAATAGGTTCTCTTAACTCCATGTCCTCATGCTTCGGGCGGAGAACTGAAGCTTGTTCAGTCTTTTGAAGAAGTGGACAGGTGTCTTGTAAGTAATTAAAACAACTAGTCTTCGGTTCTCTTTACTAATTTGAGATTCTTCTGAATGGAAAGTCTGACAAAGCTTATGCATGTTTAAAAATGACTGACGCAACAAATACTAAGTGAATTTCTTCAATTAGGTTGTTTGAAGTTTTTAGTTATCAACTTCTGAAAGTAATGCACATACAATTACCTGGATTTTCTTGACTGTCCAAAATCTATAAATGTGTCTGGATGAAGTGTCAAAATTATTATGTAATCTGATTTCTTGTAGAGTTATGTTGAAATCTAATCTGTTTAGGAGCTCTTTAGTTAGAAACTTCCAGAGTTGATTTAAAGTTGCAAAATTTCATTAGAATATGAACAGTAAAATAGAAACTAAGCAGGTGGCTGGGAATGAGATAAGGAGTTTATACGTTAAATAATAAAATGATGTATTTAATTATACGAGCTAAAGTTTTTTGATTGTATGGTTTTAAGGAAGATAAGTGTTTATTAATATAACCCTTAATATTAAGAAAAAGATCTCAGCTTTATTACCATTTAAAAAACCTTATATAAATGGATAAAAGAAAGTTGAGATAGGGAAACAATATACTGATTGTCTAAGGAGCCCACCTTGTCGGGAGTCATCCTTAAAATACATAGCTAGTAAAAGAATCTATAGGTGTTTATTAAAGGCTGTTCAGTACCGATATTTGAAAGCTGATTCTATGTTATAAATGCTATTAGAATCTTCAAAATACAAATACAACTATCATTGGTCTCTCAACATTAAAATATACTATCATACCAAAAAAATACTGGCTATGATTATCAAATCATGTCCTTAAAATTCAAACAAACTCAATTTATTTGATCTTAAAAAGAATTAAAAAAAATCTTGGTAAGACAAGAAGTTTTTTCATGCAATTTCCCCTGAAACTGTTTTCACATCTTTCAGCAAAATACATTTCACATCTTTTGGCAAAATGCATTTCAAATATTTTGGTGAAATACGTTTCCTATTGTGAAGTTTGGAGAACTGGTGCAACCTGGAACTTAAAATGAAAATTCTACTGGAATATTGCTTACGGAAAATAAAAATTATCTCTAGTCAATTCAAAGGGGATTCAGTAGGTCACAATGTGTGGAAAATCAGTGACTTCAAAATTGTAATTAAAGATTTCAATTTTATTTTGGGGGATTAGGAGTCTTTTGAATTGAACCCGTGTTTTGATGAGTTGCTTCCAATTAATATAATGAAGAAAAGAAAGAGGTGTGTAAGTTAATTTCTTGGACTGGACATTAGTGACCGCCATTGCTTCGATTTTACTAGTTTGTGTGAAGGGATATACAACTGTTCTATCTATAAAGAGGTCACAGAGAGGTTAGAGGGGCATGAAATGATAAAAGGATACAATTTTATTAAGTTTCCATCCCCATTGGAATCATTTGAAGGCCACAAATTGCCTGAATAATTTGTTTAAATATTGTGACAGATTTTGGAACTTGCATGCGTCAAGTCACAATTCCTGGAGGACGTTTTGGGGTTTAAAAACCACAGTTGAAGTCTTGCTTCAGACTTGGAGGGCAATAAAGAGTGCAAAAGTGATTTATAAATAAATACACAACTGAATAAGCACCCAACTGCATTTGCAACATCTTCATTGAGCAATGTATGAGATCGCAACAACAAATAAGAAATCGTGGGAGCTAAGGGGCAAGTTGTGAATGTATATGGTGAAATATACTAGCGTAATGCAATTGGTCCATCCAACTTTGAGCTTGTGGGGCATCAAGGAAGATGAGTATGCCTTTCACAAAAGACATAGGAAGTCCAAGTGAGATTTATGGTGAGTTGCTCGTTGCTCAAAATAGTTAGGAGGCCCTGCCACATATCATGAGCTGCCATTGAAGGGGTTAGTATTAATTTATTTTCTCAACCTTCTACTCTGTTATTTCTGTTGTAAAATTGGAAAGTCTTAAATGAAACTGCTATGTACTTGCAAAATATTTTGTGCCATGGAATCCATTATATGTTGCAAATGACAAACATATCTTAAATTATATATTTTTTAATTTTACAAGCAATTCTTGCAAGAAACTGTGCTGTATTATTTTTCAAAGCAAGTTTGCATGGTGGAATTGAGAAACAATCATAGGAGCAGAAAGAAATAGGGCTGATCAAAACAACAATGGTTAGCATGAGGAAGGTAGTAACATAATTGAAACAACATTTCCTACACTAGAGCAGCTAGTGGAACAACTTAAGGATCATTAACATCCACATTTTTTGGATGAACAAGAAGTTGATGATGGACAAACTAATGATAACAAAGGCTTTGTGGATTATTTGTATGAATATCAACCTTTGGGGGATGAGTTTCATGTGCACATGCCATTGGCTGATTTTTGCGAACTCAAGATGAGAAATAGATCCAAGAGAGAAAGAAGCCAAAATCAGGAGTTGCAACTTACTCTGGGAAAATTATCCATACCCACTTTGATGGTTTTGGTAACTGTACAACATGTGCATGGGTGAAAAAGCTTGATACTCACTTTCAACTAAATCCTATGATTGAAAATGAGGGAATTAAGTATGCTACTCTTCATTTGGATAGACAGGTTCACAAATGGTTGTATCACAGAATGGTATTTTTGGGATATGATCTCATTAGCTCATATGTTGAGTTTACTCAGAGACCGATTGATAGATTTGCTAAAAAATCAGCTAGAGTTGCATTTTAGAGAGTTGGCACAATTGAAGTAGAGTGGATCATTTGACAACTATGTATTTGGGTTTTAGAGACTTTCGCTAATGGTCTCCAATATGGTAGGGAGAGGCTGATTGTTCTTTTTATTGGAGAGTTAACATAGCCACTTTGAGGATCAGTTATAGTATTCGATCCACCTAAACTACAAGATGCTTTTAGAAGAGCTAGAAATATGTAGTTCTCTACACCCAAAACTAAATTTTAGCCTAAGTCATTCCCACCTAGGAAGGATAAGAAGTCTTTCCAAAAAGATTGGCCTATGGAAACAAGCATTGATAAAGGAAGCTAAAAATGAGTTGCAAAGGAAAAATTTAATGTTTTTCATGCAAAGAGGCATTGAAGTTAGTACACAAATGTTTAGGAAGAGACAAAGTGCGCTATATCAAGGTTATATCAGATAGCGAAATGACTCAGGGAGTGAATGTGATGTCCCCATCTAAATGGACACTAAAGTTATTTCTCTAGCATCTTCATGAGGTGCCAACGCAAGACTAAAGACAAATTGATCAAGTCAAAACATCTATTGACTGGGAGTAGCAATTAGAGAATCATGAGTATATGTAAGAAGACAACAATTACCTTGTGAAGAGTTGCAATATTAAAGCCAGCAATGTTTATGTCTTCTGCTACCATGAAATACTTCTGTATTCAAGCACTGTGGTAATAAGAATGCTTGACTTTGAAGCAAGCTAACCTTCGAATATGTGGACACGTGTAGGAGTTTCAAAGGCTCTTGGAAATCAATGGAGAATACTACTGCCATCCTTGCAGAGGGTTTATCCTCAAACAATTACAAATGGCACAAAACTCCTTAATCGAGGAGCACAAAGTAATCCATAATTTAGCTATCTAAAAGATAAATTAACAAATCAATTAAACTATGCTTTCTGACATCTGGAAATTAGTAAAGTGCAATTTCATCATGAGACGATCCTCTCTCAGAATTATGAAAAGCATAATGTTCGATTCAACAAAATATCATTCAAATGTCAAAGCTATTAAGGAAGGGTTCTGCCATTCTTTGATAATTCTGTGGAGAAGCAATTTTAATCAAGGTTATCACTAGCCAATGTAGACACATTCAATAGCAAATTTGTGTGAAGCAATCCATAAACAACGTTGGAATATTGACAAGTGAGCAATATAACAAACCATTCAGAATTTACTTAGTCAAAGAGGCAAATAAGAATTTTCAGCCCTAGGTCAATCATTCTGGAAATATATGAAGCATAGAACTGGTCTGCAATTATGGCATTGCACATCAACACCGATCACTATTGGAACTATGGACATGAACTTAGGGGCCTCTATGCCTATCGCTTGCCTTGCCGAATGTAAGTATATTTTAGGTATGTTTCAAATAGATTCACGTGAAAAGGAGGCCCATCATCATCCTCAAGTGGTACTAAATTCTTATCTTTCCTAAGCCTATGCAGAGGCAACCGCCATCCCTTGTCGGTAGTGTCCATTCTCTAGTACTCATTGTTAAGCTCCTCATGCACTATAGGATAATCACATTTGTCATCTAAATTGAGCACTTAAGCAATTGCATTCTTGGATACATGTATGGAAGGTTCTCCTTGTAAGTGACAAATGGCCTTGAGGTCTAGGTTATAATGTTTTTCTAGGAGTTTCAAGAGATCAACATTCACAAAGACATTTGGCACAACTAGTCTTCCCAAATTGAAATTCTAGGGTTACATATTGGTTCATTCCTAGTTCTTTGACTGCACTAGAAAATAAACAAGTCATACCCTCTTGTTGTCGTCCATATGTCCCCTATGTCATTCTGTTTATCCTTTAATTTTTCGAAATCGAGCCTTATTTGTGTTGTCCTTTTGGATTTGGGCCCTGAACCAGGCAATTGATCTAGTAAGTCTTGGTGTAATTTCCTATGTTCAACCTCTACATTTTGTTCTGTTTCAATTTTTTGCTTCTTATTTTGTGCCTTTTGTCTTTTGTTTTTCGATCCTCTAGGGCTATCCATTTTCACATTATCCTTCTACAAAAAGCAAAACCCTAATTCAATTATGAATTATCAATTTGCAGAGATGTTATGTATGCTTACTTGAACACGATCCGTGCAATGAATTCCCCAATCTTTGTTTTTATCCCTCGTCCTTCCTTTTTGGAATTCCTGTGAAGAATTCCTTTTGGTATAATTCGTTCAATCAATATTGTTTATATAGAGCTCAATTGTGCAACCATTAATGCCGACCATTGGTAATCAATGCATAAATTTTTTGAAATTCGAAATGTCAGAGTGAAGTGGTTTTGTTTCATTGGTAGGAACTCATCTGACCTCATGCCGATCTTCTTATTTAGTTTTGCACCAATCTTGTTTATAAGCTTGTTTGCTGATTGTCAAGATTGATGGAATGTCTTTTCGACCTAAAGTGTGCTTTGGATCTTGTCATTTGGTCAGAGAGAGTGCTTAGTAATTTTGTTGACGTTGTGTAATCACTTCTTCTGTTATAGCTCTTAATATTTCGAAGAGAGAGTTATAAAGTCTCATTGATGTCGTTGTGACCTTGGTCATCGGAAACACATTTTGCTCTTACCCCGAAGTGATGTCTCCTTGATAAAGGGTTCAGTTGAATAATTAGTAGCTTCGCCAAGAGGTATCTCATGTTTTCACGATGGAGGATCAATCTTTATCATTATCGATTTGACATTTGTGACCGCTAAGAAAAGAGGATCTCTCTCTGAAACCAATGGTCTCTCTGATATGTTTATTTTATTTCTTCCTCGCTATGTATTTTGGGGTGACTTGCTAAAACTCCTTTCGAAAATATTACTTGTGTTTTTTATCCAAGTGACTTACATAGTCAGGGAGACTTGAGAAACCTATTAGGATTATATGATTCTCCCTGATGTAAAATGTTGACTATGTATTGGTGAGATATGATGAAACTCCTGCCGATGACCAACTTACTTAGGTTCTGTCTCACAAAAATATTTGGGTAGATACACCATGTGTGTCTCTAAATAAGTACACATCGGGTTGACCTATGAGATTGGGAGAACTTAATGAAATTACTTCGATAGTATTAGTCTTCTTGATGCATGTTAATTCCTTTGTCTTTTTGTCTATGAGGTCAACAATATGCACTTCTCTTCGACAAATCTTTCATCGACATGACTTGTGGGCTCGTTGTGACTTTAGGATTTCTTTGCGATCTGCTTGCTCTCTCCGATGAGTTATTTTAGTCGAGGACAGTTATCCAATGTTCTCCTGATTTTATGCATCTGTTTTCCCCCGACTTCTCAATCGTTATGACTTGATCAATTTCTTCCCAATATGCAAAATATGTCTAGTGAGAGGATTTTACATAAATAATTTCTCGATTAGGGAGACATCCCTGAAGTCTCCCCGATATAGATTATTTTTCTTCTTTAGTTTTGTCTATTTGATAAGCACGACTAGGCAAAAGGCTATATGATAAAGGGCTATATTATTGATTTTTAAAAAGGGATTAAAGATAGTAGTGGGAAAGTTATGACAATCTGGTAAACATTAGGATGGAACAACTCCTTATTTTTCTAGGCACTAACAGGTCGTAAGGCTCCCTTTAATTAAAGCAGAGTTTCTTCCTTTGAAGATGATTCAACTTCACATTATTTGACTTGTAAGATTCATTCCGTGATTGATTTGATTCCCTATGAAGATGTTTCTTATCCTTATCCTTCTTGTGATTGAACCCCTTAGACTAAAACTTGCTCCTAGAGGTAGAAGCCTCCATGTCTCTAGTCTTCTTGATGGCTTCCTCTAAAGTAGGTGGATTGAGTTCCTTAACCGACCTCTCAAGGGATATTGTAAGCCCATTTACGAAAAGAACCATAAGTTTCCTTTCTGAAAATTTCTATGATCAACATTGGAAGTCTTAAACAATTAGCCACATGTTTATGTTGAACCCCACTTATTTAGTGGAGTCAACTCCTTGAAGTGCAACTTTGGGTCTTTCTTGTCAAATATCTCAGGAACCCTCTATTTGACCTTGATGTAAGAGGTGATTAGACGATGAATCATAGTGATCATCCCATGATGTCACCACTTGTGTGCAATGGCAGCCAAGTGTTTAGTGACATACTTGTTTGCTTCTTCTAGAATGGGAATGATCTGAAAATAAGTGTCTACTTTCTATACCCAAGCCCTAGCTAAAGTCTTCCTAGATCCATTTTAGTAAGGAAGGGTTAGTTTCCCAAACTTTTTGTGCAGGTCATAGCTATGTAGCCTTACACCTTCACAAGGTCTATACTTCATTTTGAGGTTGATATAGTCCCTAAGTGATATAGTAGCTTGAAAAGCTTTATGTCCATGCCCTATAGTAGAAACGCGTCTCTCAACATTATAACTAGTCATCGAGCTCTCTCCATGGTTATCGTTGCTGCTCTTCCCATTATTCCACTTCTCAGTCCACCATTCCCTCATCGGTTTCTTCATCACCTCATCCCATCTTTGATCTGTTGTCGGGATAATTGTATGTACGGGTTATTATGTTAGTAAAGTATTATGTTACTCTCGGTCGTTAGTGATCGAGAGGTTAGACAGTTACGTCACGACGCTTCGGTCGTGGCCCTTCGGGTACTTTATATACCCTCTCGGAGGATGGAGATAGGGAGATATGATTGTATAATCATTATGATATAAATGTACTTGCCAGTCTCGAATGATTAATGAAAGTATTTATTATTCTCTGATATATTCTATGTTTATTATATTTCCCGTACGATGTCTGTGCAATACTAAGTTTACCCCAGCAGGTAAACATCTGGCGCCGTTGCCTAGACGTACTCGGGAAGAGAAGTGAGGAAAGGATTTATGCCCAATGTTTTAAATAAAGATAGAAATAGAAAAGTGAGAAATGATGACGAAGAGGCCGCACACGCAGCTCTAATCTCCGTACAGCAGTGTGAACGTCGCTATAGGCTAAGGCAACTTGCCAAAGACCAGCTTGCCGGAGGGTTGCCCGAAGGGGACCTCGGAAGTGGTACGGAGGGTGCAGAAGCCGAAGAGGAGTTCACTTCTTCGGAACGGAGAGTGCAGAGTCAGGAAGAGTTACTTGAGGAGACACGGGCGAGAAGAGCCTTTCTCCAAGAGGAGAGAGTACGGTTTGAGGTGGGTCTCCGTACACCAAGCGCGGAGAACCAAACCGGCGGAGAGGGTGATACTGCAGAGGGTGGCACGAGCACACCAGCAGACCCTCCGTTGGAACCGAGAACCCCGCACGGTACGGTGCCAGAAGGGCAAGTACCACTAGCCCAGCAACTACCGCAAGGACAACTACCACAAGTCCAGACTACCCACAGCACTCAGGGAGGTGTGGGCACGAGTGGTATCGGTGCACCGCCTCCACCGCGGCCAACCATGGCGGTGAATAAGCAGAAGTTACCGAAATTTACGGGGCAATCCAAGGAGGATCCAGTTCGGCACTATCGAACGTGTGAAACGATATGGACTGCACACGGGGTAACTGACGAGAACGAATGGATTTGCCAGTTCCCTGCAACACTGAGGGAAGGTGCCATTGATTGGTACTCGGATGTTGACAAGACGAGCCTGACGACATGGGACCAGGTCAAAAAGGCCTTCTAGACAGAGTTTCAATTGTTACGAGATGATAATGAGATATTAGCGGAAATCTACAACACTAAGCAAGCGAAGAATGAGTCCGTTCGTGCATATGGACGGCGACTCAAAGAACTCATCGGGAAGATGGAGTCGGCCTTAGCGGACGAACTGAAGAAGAGGTGGTTCATAGAGGGACTCAAAACCTCCCTACAAAAGAAAATGAAGATAGTTCCACCTACTTCATATAGTAATGCATACAACCGAGCAATGGATTTAGAGAGTGAGTGTAAGGCCTCCAAGAAGATGAGGTCATCTTGTGACGATGACTCGGAGACTGAAAGCAGTGAGGATGGGTTGAGCAAGAAAGTGCTCGCGTTGCAAAAAGACCTTGAAAGAATGATGAAAGAACTCAAGGCCGCCAAGGGAAGTACCAGTAAGACAGGAGAAGATACGGTGTGGTGCACGGACTGCAAGGAAGCAGGCCACACAAAAGGTTCTTGTCCGAAGAAGGCTTTTTGCGATATCTGCCAAATCGCAGGACATTCCACTAAAGAATGTCCCTACAACCTGAGGGCGAGAAATCAACAAGTGCTCTATGCACAGGAGCAACCTTCCACGTCTGGTACTGGCGGACAACAAAATGCTCCATCATCCGGCGGGTATGGGAACAACCGACGGGGAGGCCGAGGCAATGATGAGAACAAGCCGCGGGTCCAGTATGACGCGAAGGGGAGGCCCATGATACAGTGCAGAAGTTGTAACCAATGGGGACATTATGCCCATGACTGTCAGAATGAGGCTACTGCTCCACTAAAACTGTGTCGGTGGTGCGGACCGGGGAACCATGAGGATGCTAATTGTCCGAAGCCCGGCTGCAACATCCTAGACATGGAACGAGGGGGCACAGAAAAGGTCCTCGCAATCACACGTGGGCAAATGAAGAAGGCCACATATCCTCACCCTCCGACAGAGAAACAAAGGATGCTCGAGGTGAAGGCTGAGATCGCGAAGGGTATGGAGGACCGAAGGGACTCCACAGATGTCGGCATTTCTTCTCGAGCAATGCCCGAACAAAATATTTTAAGGCAGATAATGCAATTGGAGGTACCAGTAAAGGTCAAGGACCTATTGGAAACGATGCCGCATCTCAAAACGGCTCTATTCCTTGGGCAAAACATTCCAGCAAGCACGGTTGAACGAACGGAGATCACGAGTGGCTCTGCAGCCGACCCCATGACGCTATCGATAAATAATGGGCGGAATCCCGCAGTGGTGGAGATGGGTATTTTGGGTACCATCCTCACGAACACAATTGTTGACGGTGGGTCGGGCGTCAATGTCCTCCCGGAAGAAACTTGGAAAAAGCTTGGGGAAACCGACGCTGTGGCCACCGACTTTCAATTTATTGGGGGCCGACTAGCACAGTATTAAGCCTCTCGGTACACTGATGGCGCAGCAGGTGACTATTGGAACCCAGCCTTTCACCTTAGATTTTGTTGTAATCCCTCTTAAGCAGAAAGGGTATGATGCCATCTTGGGTAGAGGGTGGTTGGTGACGGCCCGAGCCAATCATAATTGGAAGAAAAACACCCTCGCATTTGAAAAGGGGGGAAGGAAGTTTGTAGTGGACCTCAACACGCAGATGGTTGGGGAGGAAATGGCATCCGATTCAGAGTCAGACGACGGGATGGGCGGAGAGGAAGGAAACATGGAACCTAATGCCGAAGGGATACTGAAAGTGGAGGATGATACAGATTCGATGGACGGTCTATTCCACTGGCAAATGGGTGATTATGAATTATTTCCGCTGTCCTGCAACATATTGAAGATTGAGGAAGCCGAGAGTGAGTTCCCTCCGGAATATACAGCATACCGAGAAGGGGAAGTCGAAAGGAAAGAAAGCCCTGCCCAGGAGTTTCGGAAGGAGGAACCCATCTGGCACAAAGAAGCAAAGTTGGAAAAAATAAATCTTGGGGATGAGAGAAATCTGAAACCCATCGTTATGGGAGACAACTGGAATCCTGTGTGGAGGACCGCAGTCTTCAAAATCTTGATTCTCCTTTTTCTTCTTATGTACGGGCAAGAGGCCGTGGTCCCTGTAGAATTTATGGTTCCAAGTCTTTGGATCGCCATTGAAAATAGACTCGGCGACAGGGAGAGGGAACGACTGCACACTCTGTGGACTCTCGACGAACGGATACATGACGGCAACATGACCAAATTGAAACCTTCCTCGGAGAAGATGGACCCGAGAGGAGGGACAGAGCAACCGAGAGGATGGAAAAGAACTCGAGCGGTCAGACAGGCGACGACCAGAGAAGCCTCTGGACAAGAAATTGAAAACTACCCGTACGGCTATGCATGACCGTACGGTGGAAAAATAAAAATAAAAATAAAATAAAAAAAATGGAAAAAATGAGAAAAAAAAAGAAAAAAAAGAAAAAGAAAGAAACAAGCAAACTGGCACCGTACGGCACATGAAAAGCTTAAAAAGGCCATAAAATACATTATTCGACTGCCGTACGACAAACAAGACGCGGCACAGAAGGGTGTACGATGCAGCAAAAATAAATAAAAATAATTTTTTTTTGAAGTGTTATCACCGTACGGTAGCAAGGAAGTACGGCAACGTACGGTATCATTGTTGTGGTTGCGGCAGTTACAAAGTGTTGTACGGCGCCGTACGGAAGAAGAGACGAGCACACAAGTTTAAAATGCCGTACACCGTATGGCAACAAAACCATGAACGTGTATAAGAGATGAACCTGCCGTACGGCATTCACGCTGAGCAGTCTAACCCGCCGTACGGAGAGCGCAGAACACCGCAGGGCTGAGGGTACGTCACCGTATAGGTTGCGGGAGTGGAGGGTTTATAACATCGACCATACGACAGTCAAATTAAAGGAGACAGCGAGTGTGTATTGATATTGGCCGTATGGCCATTCACGAAAAAGCTGATTAGGCACCTGTGAAGCACGACATTGGGACGTGTGAAGAGGAAAGCATGAAGGAAGAAATTCATTGGGTATTCTTAAAAAAAAAAACAAAAAACGACGACAAAACAAAGCAGCTCATATTGAAGAACGAATGGTACCAAAGGGAAGGGCATGAGCAGGAAGTAATGGAAACATAAGCGGTTTGCAGAAAAGAGCATGGGAGCAGACGAAAATCACAAAAATAGTGCGTTTCATTGACTTTGAAGGTGCTAAATTGGTCTTGGCGGCGGGGGCGCTGCCCCTCGACCCCGCTGGGGCGTTGCCCCCTAGACCCCCAGTCGGTTCAGTTATCAACCCTTGGAGAGTGTGACCTGTTGATGAGATCGGAGCTGCTACAGGCATGGAGTGTCTGCATGCCGGAGGTGAAGAGAGCACTGGAGCAAGTCTTTCAAGAGGGGTACTACGCTTTGAGGCACTTGGAGTAGGTGTTGGCTGGACGTGAGACTGTCTTGGTGGATGCATCGAGAGCTCGGGAGGAGCTGACCACCCAGTTGGAGGCAGTAGAGCAACACTTGGCTTAGCGTACCCAGGAGTTGGAAGTAGAGAAGTTGGCACGGGTGGCTATCAAGGTCAGATTGGCTAGGGAGACAGTATGGTGTTAGTGGAGGTTATAGCTGAACAGTATGTTTTGGAGACAAGTTTGGTGCAGGCACAAGAGGAATGGGATGTGACGGAAAAGACCTACTGGACGCAGCATTGCTGGGAGGGCGACACTTCAGCTTTTTCAGGGATGCCCTCCGCCCCTTCTCTTCAGTGATTTTCTTATTCTATATAGTGTATTTCATCTCCCTATTGTTGTAAGTCGTCGGAGACGACTTGTTTTTTGGAGGGGATGATGTTGTCGGGATAATTGTATGTACGGGTTATTATGTTAGTAAAGTATTATGTTACTCTCGGTCGTTAGTGACCGAGAGGTTAGACAGTTACGTCACGACGCTTCGGTCGTGGCCCTTCGGGTACTTTATATACCCTCTCGGAGGATGGAGATAGGGAGATATGATTGTATAATCATTATGATATAAATGTACTTGCCAGTCTCGAATGATTAATGAAAGTATTTATTATTCTCTGATATATTTTGTGTTTATTATATTTCCCGTACGATGTCTGTGCAATACTAAGTTTACCCCAGCAGGTAAACATGATCCAAATTCCCCCCTCACCCTTCCAACACCATCACCCCATCCAAGATTGGGCCATCTTATTGACTTTCCCCTCGCACCAAGGCTTTACTTCTATTACACTCTTTTGAATAATTTAATTCCCGCTCCTCTCCTCCCAATTGCTTGTCCTCACTCTTCAAACCCTCCTGTACCAACTCTTTGTTGCGCTGTTCCTCTCTTCCTTCTGGCAACTGGTGGTCACATGTTCATGTTTCTTCTTATGGCTCTCCTCAAAGATCACATTCTAGCTCTAAGGCTCTCTCTCCTTTGCATTCTACCTAAGACGTGTTTGCAACATCGACATGGTAGGGTGTAGTCAATGCGGCTAGACACAACTATTACCAGACAGGATGTGTCCACAGGGCATTGTCCACTCCTCAATAGCTCCTCCCCTTCGCTGGTAGGTACGTGCGACTCTCTTAAACGTTCCTATTCTCAGTCTTTTGATGTTAACTATGATGTTCTCTCCTCTTGCAAGCCATCTCGTTCTGTGCCTGTTCTTATCAATGATCCCATCGCCGTTTGTGTCTCCACTCCGTCCTCTTCGCTTTCCACCCCGTCCGACCACATGGATCCTATTAATGAGATACGCACCCCCTTCACCTCATGTCAAACCTATCCCCAATTATGTGCGACATCTTCCATCGACCCTCCTTGTCACAAGCGACACTTGTCTAATTGGTTGACTTATGTTCCCTCAACGATCGTGCCCCTTCTCCCTCATGCATCCCCTTGTCCTTCCGCCTCTTCTCACCACCTAAGAAGCTTTGTCCATCCGTTTTATCAATCTCATCCTCGTGCTTTCCAACAAATCCTTGACTAGGAAAGCAAGGTTGTGGTTAATCTCTCTAAGGAAAATTTAGAGAAGGATGCCTTTAACCTACTCAAAAGCAGTTTCTCTTTTGCTCTTCCTCCTTGCTTCATTCAATGCCACAAATTTCTGTTGAAATTGAGAATGACATCCGTCGTTGCGCTTTTAATGTTGTCGAGGAGGTGAGGCAAGATTGTGCCTTCACCTTAAGACACACTAAGCTTGCTAAATGCAATATTTCAAAAATTGAACACATTGCCTTAAACAAGTTGTTAAATAATAATGACATTGTCATTATGAAAGCAGACAAGGGCAATGCCACAGTTCTCATGGACAAGCTGAACTGTATATCCAAAATGCTCTCTTTGCTCTCAGACTCAACTAGCTATAAAATTTTTCCTTCTAACCTGTGCCCCAAAATTCTTAAAAAAGTCAAGCTTGCCATTTCTCATTCTTCTTTTGATAGCAACTCCCAAAAGTCTTTGTTTCCCTCCAAAGAAATAATCCCCTGCATCTATGATGTCCCAAAAATACACAAACCCAACATTCCTCTTCGTCCCATTGTTGATATCACAGGCTCCCCTACCTACAAGTTGTCCGCTTTCCTAGCCAAACTTATCTCCCTTCTTTGTGGCCATTCTGATTCTTTCATCAAAGATTCTACTCACTTTGTTGAATTTGTTAGAGACAAAAAGCTCGACAACAATGATTTCTTCGTGAGCTTTGATGGTGTCTCTCTCTTCACCAAAGTCCCCCTTCTCAAGCCTATTGATATTGTCAAACACAAAACCAATGATGAAGTGGCGTCCCTTGTTGAGCTTTGCCTTCGATCCACTTTCTTTTCTTTCCAAGGGGTTATCTATGAACAGATAGATTGAGTGGCCATGGGTTCCCCTCTCTCTCCCATCATAGAAAACATCTACATGGAAGAATTTGAAAATCCTGCCCTCTTCTCCTCCCCCCTCAAACCAAAGTGGTGGAAGTGCTATGCGGACGACACTAGCGTTTGTTGGCCACATGGCTTAAAAGAACTTGAAAAGTTCCATAACCATCTCAATAGTTTGGCACCTTGCATCTCTTTCACCATAGAAATTGAATCGGACCTCAAGCTTCCCTACCTCAATATTTTGCTCACCAAGAAACCCGATGGCACCTTAGCTCGCACCGTTTATTGCAAATCCACACACAATGACCTTCACTCCTCTTCCCACCACCATCCAGCCCAAAAAGAGAGCGTCCTCAAAACCATAGAGCCTTCCACATTTGTGATGTTGAGAACCTAAACCAAGAGTTTGATTACCTTTGCCACGTCTTCCTTTTGAATGGCTATAGTAACAAGAAAAATTTCCGAAAACTTCAACCGAGCCATATCTATCGCTTTTCCTAAACCCAACCCTCCCATTCCCTTCATTCCTCCCTCTGCTACCTTGAAAATTTCCGAGAACTTCAACCGAGCCATATCTATCTCTTTTCCTAAACCCAACCCTCCCATTCCCTTCATTCCTCCCTCTGCTACCTTGAAAATTTTCGAGAACTTCAACCGAGCCATATCTATCTCTTTTCCTAAACCCAACCCTCCCATTCCCTTCATTCCTCGCTCTGCTACCCTCCCTTACATTTCAGAAATTTCCCAAAAAATCTCCAAAATCCTCCTTATAAAGGGCATCCGTTGTGCTTTCAATCCTTTTTCCATCGCCTGAAACCGCATCGCTTCTCTTAAAGATCCTAAGGATTGTTTCCTTGATTCAAGTTTCTACAAAGTTGTTTGTTCTTGTGGCACCCTATGCATAGGCGAAACCGACACTCGTTCAAAACTAGAATTAAAGAACATTGCGTTGACATTAAACATGAGTGTGTCCTCAAATATGCTTTGGCATACCACTCCTCTGCAACCAAGCACCACATTTGTCTTGAGCACACTCAAATTCTAAAGAGGGCAATTTTTTCAAAAGGAAGCTTAGGGAGGCCATTGAAATCAATAACCACCTGTCAAACCTTAATCGGGATGAGGGGTGGACATTAAGTTCCTCTTGGCACGCCCTTTTATCTAGCATTAGAGCTCCTGCACCTCCCCCTACCTCGACCTTCTCCCCTTTTGATCCCTCTTCATCCTCTTCTTTGAGTCCCCCCAATTGACTCTTTCTCTCTCCCCTCCTTTGTTTCCTTTCATTGCCGTCTTTAGCCTTCCTCTCTCTCTCTCTCTCCTTTTTATTTTTGTTCTTTTCTTGTGCTTTTTTGTATGTGTGTATGCATATATATACATTCGTAGATGCATATATACTACATACATTCATACATATATATATATAGTTATTTATTTATTTTTTGTGTCTATTTTTGTGTGTAGTTTTGTTTCTTTTCTTGTTTGTTGTCTTTTTGGCTTAGTTGATTTTTATTTGTTTTTTCTTTTTTCCCATTTTTGTAGGTGAGTCTCTTTATATATATAAATCTATATATATTCTTATTTTTGTTCTTTCCTTATATTTATTTTGCTTCTATATATATATTATTTTATTCTCTCTCTCTCTCTCTCTCTCTCTCTATCTATCTATCTATATAGACACACACATATTTATTCTTTTGTACAACTTCTGTCTCTTTTCGTTCTCCCCCCCCTCCCCCCTTTTTAATACCTAACTGGGTCTGCAATTCTCTCCATTATCTTCATACAGCTCTCTTTCATCCTGATGATGGATCATTGAGGATGATCCGAAACATTGATGCAAATAAAATTGACACAGTTGAATCTAGAAATATACATTCTAACTCTTTACCTCCATTTGTCTAGTCTTGCATGAACTGATTTTGAAAATCTGTGACTTGGGGCTCATTGTCATCTTGGGGTTGAACCCTAGGTGGGAATACTGGCATAAGGGGTCTAAAGTTAACCATCAATGCTCACTTATTTGCATTTATGTTAAGTAAATTATCGCCTTGACCATTGTTAGCTTTTTTTCCACCTTGATGACCATTGTTCCACACACTATTCACACCCACATTGTTGTTATCAATTACCATCTGGTGTGGGAGTAACTCAACTATTTGTTGAGGATGCTGATTTATTTTCTTAGCTCTCTAGTCTGCAACTAGTTACCCTCTAAGACGAGTGACTAACATGTTTAGGAAATGTTCTCCATCTAGATCCCTGTCATCCATGTTGGTTTTCTTTGTTCTTCTACAACTCTTTGTTCTTCTGTTACCAAGTTAGGATTATATCTGTTCTTGTGAGTGTTATAGTGATGTGTAAAAGGGGGTTGCTGTAACCCTTACAGATCACTGTTGTGTCATTCTAAACCCTTAAGGATGGCAGAATACACTACTCTGATACCACTCAAATATGCACACTCTTTTTTGTTTTGTTTTCCTATTCTATTTTGAATAGTTTTTAGAAATAGACGGAGATGTAGAAATAGTATTTCACAATAGATTTATTTGCAACAAGAAAGAACTAAAATAATTCTCCAAATACAATATTTTTAAGCACGCACAGCCAGTAATAAACTGAAGGTGCAATTTATCATTAAAACTAAAGATACCTAAATGGTCAAATCTTATTATAATAAAATATCAAACATGCCCATTTGTTTATTTTCAAATAAAATTGAAGTTGCCGGTTCGGATTCGGGTTCGGATGCGGGTTCGAGATTCGGGTTCGAAATTCCTTCAAATTTATTTTGGGGTGGGTTCAAATTCGTTTTGGGTTCGTCCGTACAAAAGCATATGTTTTTGTTTATATAGTAGCAAATAAGTTCATACACCATTATGCTAATAATAAAGCGGCATAGAACAATACACCACCATATATATTAATGTTTTAGTCCAAATCACATATGTTTTACCTTTTTGGTGTTTTTAGTCGTCTATTTTAGTGTTGGAGGGCTGGATTGACTAAAATAGACCAACAAAAAAACTTTTAAAAAGTAAAAAAAAATCCATTTTTTGACCAAATTCGGCCTGGGCCCTACCTCAGATTAGAAAATTCACCATAAAAACAGCAAAATTTGTGCCGGGTGCCTCTATTAGAATTTGGGCAGACTTTTGCAAGAATATGATAAGGACCAGACTTTTGCAAGAATTGGACCAGACTTTGGGGTTGCCAAGGAAGAATTTGGTAACATAGAATAAAATTGAAGAATGATAGGGAATCCAACAAACAGGCAGTAAAAATCCTAGATGCGAACCCTCATGAACACCTCCAAAATGCATGATTTGATGTGGTTATGACAATGTAGGTCTGGACGCTCCAAACCAGCAAAACTTTCTTAAAACCCCAATCACCCTTTTCCACAATCATCATGTCGTCATTTCAGTTGTACCTCCTGCAAAGGGATTAGTACAGCCAGCCCAAGAATGATAAATCTGCTCCAAATCTGCAAGTATTCTCTTAATTCTTCCTTCTAAATGTCTCTCAAATCTGCCCTATAAATCTGTGCTCAACACTAAAGAATTTAATCAACAGTGAAGCCCAAATGCAATTCCTGTATGAAATCACCAATGCATCCTCTAGATTAGAACTTTCACAGATGTAGAGGATGTTCCTTGGAAGGATTTTCGTCCGTTCAAAGCCAAAGGGTGAACAAGTCCAACCAGCCAAATCAATTCCCAAATTATCAATCCAAGCATGAGAAATAGGCTAAAAAAATCACTTTTATAGCCCTCCAAATCCGACAAGCAGCCGAGAGGTCCTTTTTTATTTTATTAAATTTCCTTATACTCCCATAAATGGGCGCCTACCCCTATAATGGCATTTATTTAATATTTGACTAACACTTAATTTTAACTTTGGGTGCCATGAGTCAACATTTAATAAACTAAATAATGATAAAGTTAAATATTTAATTTAACTTTATAATTTATCGTTAATCAAATAAAAATCTTTGGACCGTGTCAAATATCAAGACATCAACATTAACTGAAGCCATCGACAATCTAAAAATAATTTAACTTTATAATCTATCATTATTCAAATAAAAAACATTGGATTGTATCAAATTTTTAGAAATCAACATTAATTGCACCCATTGACAATCTAAAAATAATAATACTGTCAATTGGCTTAGTCAGTGCCCTAGCTGACTTACTTAAAATAGTATGGGAAAACTGTCCAAAAACACTTCAGAAAAGGGTGTTATGCAAATCTCAATTGTATTAGCTCAAATAAACATACATCGTTGCCAAAAGATGGATGAAATTGTCGACATGAGCTCCCTAATCCTAACACATTGGCCTATGGAAACGTTGGTAAATAGGCTAACGGTCCCCCATGCTGAAGTGCTTAGGAGGGGGACAGTTAGTGTAATAACTCTAGGATGACTTATGTGCCTATTTAATTCCCGTAGGCTATAGTTGGGACCAATGAAATCAATTAATTTATATATTTAATATTACTCCTTCGAAGCAAATTATAAGGGTAATATTATTTTAGTTAATAACATTATAAGGCGACTCAATGATAATTTAAGATAAATTTTAATAAAGTTACTTTATTGAATTCCCCAATTCAAATTTAAAATAAAAATGGAGGGAAACCCTAAAAGGTGTCTAGAAGCTTTTTCGGTGGTTAGAAAAGAGCAGCTTGGGCCTTAGTCTTATTATGCTTGGTTTTTATTTTTCATATTGATTTTGAGAGCATTTTGGAACTTTTGCCCTAGGATGAAAACCTTAATGGTTTGCTGGTTTCAGTAGTGAGAGTATTTGCCCTAACTAGTTGTAGGAAATATCACTAAGGTATTTGGTAGTGCATTTATAGTTGCATTGATCAAATTTTTGAAGGCTCTTGTGAACACAAATCTGCAGGTGGTTCTGTTTTTATTGAGCGATTTATCTGATTTGGATGCTTTGTTTATGGACGCCATTTTGATAGTTGGAAGATCCTTATTTTGAAGTCAATGTTGGCATGGAGTCTTATTAGTGTTGGTCGTTTTCTTTGTATCTGGTGTGAGGAAAATAAAGAATATCATTTATATTATAGAAACTGGCTTAATAAATGGATACATATATTTTCGAGATGAGTATTCATGCTAGCGTGACTCTTTGAAGTTTGGCGCAATCTCGTTTCAAATTCGTGGGCTTTTTTTTGTTTATCATGACACCCATTATTATAGGTGGAACTTTTTCTATTGGTGTAAAGCTTGATGGACCCAAGATGTAGCTGTAGCATGAATCATTCTATCTAGCATGGGTTCTTTGGAAACTTGTGAGTTATTGATATCCTTTGCAATGAAGTTATATCACCTAGGCACAACTTCTCTTGTCAGTGGCTTGGTCGAGACTATTTTGGGGGATGTATTAATATCTTCATATGGCTTGTGATTAGTTCTATTCATGGGGGCTTTGTTTGGCACGACTGGGACTTCTTGTGATGAGGTTGGCTGTCTAGATGTGAGCTTCAGGAGATTGACAAGATTGCTAGTTATATTGTTACCTTCTTTCAGCATCAGCATATATGATAAACATGCACATCTGAAACTACTAACTCAGCAGTACAGAATTTAAACATAACAACAAAAATATATTATTGTTTTGAAATTTCAAGGTATGTTGAGCTGGGTCTTTACAATTTACATGGAAATCCTTATGTAAGATAACCGTGGGAAAATATTGCTGATATAAAACTCGTTTACAAATTTTGTAGACACAAACCCACAGGAGACACCAATCCCTTCAATTCGTAGGCGCTGACCTAGTGAAGGTACCTAACCCCACAGACAAGCACCAACTTAGCGAGAGACACCAATCTCCTTTAATATGAGCCACCAACCTCCTCTAGAATAATATGGAATCTAATTAACTTTCTTCTTGAATCAGATCTAATTCTTCTTTACAAATTGGCTGAATGCTTCACCAAAATCCGCCTTAACATGTGCTTAGTATATCTCTTAGATCTGCCTCAAAATCTTCATGAATTCAGCCAAATTATCCTTAAAAATCTGCTCCGAGATCCTTCACAAAATCTGCATCTAGTCTTCAATAGGTTCTGCTTATATGTCTGCAATAAATTGCTCTTCAATTCTGCTGATAAATTTAATTTTTCTCTAACATGCTTCTTAATCTGCTCAAACATGCTTCTTAAATCTATCCAAACATGCTTCTAGATCTGCATCAAATTACCTTGTAATTCTGGCTGATATCTGCTTATAGATCTGCATTAGATTCCTTCAATGCAAATCTGAAATCCTTTTCATATTTTCTGCTCTTGATTTGCCCAAAATCACATTATTATAATTGCAAAGCTTACTGTTTCATTCACTATTTTCATATATCACCCTTAGTACATGGCTAAATTTATACACCTACTATCATGTTGGTTAGTGCACATTAGACAAATTTGCATTTCTAAATTTGAATTTTCTAAGATGTGATATTTTCAGATATGGTAAGAATCATAAAATGTTCCTCTCAATCTTCTTGTTTTAGTTTCCATCTAAAGTCAATCCTTTAAATAAACTTTACCTCCTTATTGCTTTCAATATCTTTCTGTCAATTTTTGTCTTAGAGATATGTGTCTTCTTGCAGGGTCCAGATCATTTCCTGCAATGGTTGTTTCTTGGTCATTTTGCGAAAGGTTGGGAATGGAGGAAGAGAGGTGTATGCATGTGCTTGGGTGGAGATCAGTTGTTTACAGTGAGTTCAGAAGAAGATTAGGCCATCTATTAAAGATCTGATTTTAACATATTTTGATGAGCTTAACGGATGTATTTATTCTCCTCAAATTCTTTATCCAGCAAGGACAATGCCATGCTCTTGTTATTTATGTCCATATTTTACTTGTTTGTTTGTCTAGTTTTAAAATTTGGCAACATATCTGTAGAACTCTGTTTGGATATAGAATATAATAGCGAGCCAGCTCCACTTACAAAGATTCAATAAACGGACACTTCTTATTTACAGATATACAGGAGAGAATGTTCTATGCTATCATCTAGAAGATAGACCTAGTGAGATAGAATCTAGATCATCAACTGTGTTACTTTTTTTAGACAGATAAAAATTAGTCATTATTGAAGCATATATAACACAGAAGATATGAATGGAAATGGGGAAAATATAAAAGAATTACTAGATCCTGGGGAATCTAACAAAAACATGGAAGAAATTGACACCAACACTCCAGTAGATCAGACTGAGATGGTAGGGTCAGAAGCAGACATAACAACAGTTGGGTTAAAAAATAAGGCAAGATCAAACATTATCACAATGGACAATTTTCAAACAGATGAAATGTTATAGAGGGACAAACATGAACAACGACCTACGTTCACTGTGATAACACAAAGGGGTTTCCTGATCCCTTTCAACTTTTCAGGGAACCTTCCTATGGTTACACCATGGTATGGAACCCTATTTTCAATATCCAAGCGGGGGAAACAAATGATACACAGGGGTCTTGCATACTAGAATACCCCCAAGATAATACATCGAACTCAGGAGAGAGATGTGTGTATGTAAATGCAAAACAATACAAAGGGACCTTAAGGCATAAGAAAACTCAAAAAGTGAAGTATGCGAAACAGGGAAAACTTGCAGCAATATTACCAAGAACTATGTTTAAAGCTTTAGATATTGTTGAAAATGAACATGAGCAAAATGAGCAGAGGCAAAATATGTTGTCGGTAAACTTGTACGTATGGGGCTGTTATGTTAATAAAGTTGTTAGCCTTGGTCGTTAGTGACCGAAAGGTAAACGGTTATGTCACAACGTTTCAGTTTTACCCCTTCGGGTAGTTTATGTATCCTCTTAGAGGACAGACATGGGACAAAACTAAGGATGCTATGTTCACACTAGATGTACTTGATTATTATTAATGAAGCATATGGGGGTTCTCTGAATCTTGTGGTATTCTCTATCTATTAGCATTTCCTTCAGTATTATGTGTTAAACTCAGTTTGCCATAGGCAGCAAACAAAATAAAGGAGAGGAAAACATGAATGTTGTGTCCCAGACAACATTGGTTTCCAAAAACCTTGAGGTGGGAACTCAAACAACAGACAAGGTGGAAGTTGGGGAAAACTGGCCCACAAACACATATAGCCCTACTTCAACACCTTTAACGTGGTGTCTAGATCTATTTGTAAATGAGCTAATGTTCATGAAGGAGAGACTTGTTGATGCGAGTTTTGTACCACTACAACATGCGGAACTGAATAATTAGTATTCGAAGATGAAATTCCAAATTTCCAATGCTCTCTTTGTTGGCATTAACCGGTAAGGATGTAATTGGTACATGGCAAAGAGGTGTTGTCATTGATGTCTAGGGATGCAAACATTGTTCAATTAGGAACAAGCAGGTATAGTTGACAATAATAAGTACAAGAGAGACCGGTAAAGGAGACCGGTGACACATAGTGAAAAAGAAGAGGTACTGTCTCTGTGACTGATAAAGCTCTAACTGATCATAAGAGCAACTGGTAACCAAAGGAGGAGCAACCAGTAATCAAGCACTTAGATCAGTGATCGATAAAGTATAACCGGAACCAAACTGGTGTAGACAGGGAAATGAGTGATAGGTGATGGTTTTTACCTGTGCACAACCTAAGGATATAAACCAATCAGTAAAGATATCATCGAGACTGATGAACCGGGGAAAGTCACAGTCGACAAACACTTGTGTGTCTCTTTAACTGGGATTTGTTGCACAAAATCCGGACAACTTTGTGTTATCAAGAAGATCAGTGCAAGGCGCAATTGAAGGTTTTAATGCCGAAGTTTATGGCATTAAAACATGGAGAAATCTCAAGTAAAGGAAAGCTTGCGGCACACATCTGTCGTTTCCTTTATAAAGCAGAAAAAGAACATGGTGTGCATCTGATGTTTCCGCAGTGAACTAAAACTGGACTTGGTGATGGATCCGAAGGAGATCTTTGTGGAGGTTGTGCATGTAAAAAGCGGAAAGGGCAAGAAGACTATATTCTTTAGCCTGTGAAGAATATTGTTTGTCTTCATTCTACCAAAGAAAAAGAGCGAACCTGTACGCTGAGAGAAGCTACGAAAAGGTGAAAAGAAGAAGAAAAGAAGAGTGCAAGGATGCACAATAGTTGAAGGAGAGCATACTTGTGGCGATTGGTCATGGCTTTCAATTGAGAAGCACAATGATCTTATCAGGCTCAGCAAAGCAATTTCAACAAGATCAAACCCTCCATTGCTCTCTGATAATTGCAATAGAAAAATCCCAGTATTTTGGGTGAACATTAACAGGTCCCTTGTATTAAGTCCCTTAATCGGGTGACATCTGTGTAGATGTTCTAAGTCCTCTAACAAGGCAAGCTTGAATAGGCCTTATTTCTTCTAATCCCTTAACCGGGTCGCATCTAATAGTGCATTTGTAATCCTTTTAACAGGGAAGGCTCCTTACAGGGCGCACTTCAGAAGAGTGCAAAATTTGTGAGGTTTCCTCACATCGTGGTTTTCTCCCGATTTGGGTTTCCACGTGATAAATCTAGTGTTGTTTATTGCTTGATTGTGTGATAGCTATTTCTGTGATAGAATCTATTTTGCTTACAGTTTTAGTTAGATTATATCAGATTTGATTCTTAAATTTTAGTGGGTGCTGATTCACCCCTCCCCTCTCAGCATCGGTTGGGACCATCACTCTTGAATAGGGATGCTCATATGCTAAACAATGTAAATAGATTGTGTGATCAAATGAGACAACCCCAAGGTTCCTTCTTAATTGTGGACTTTCACTCAATTTAATGATGTGATATGTTGGTTATCACAAAGGGACTTACACTGTTCAATCAATGGATATCAACTAATTCAACTTCTTTCAACCTAAATCTCCTAGAATGTAAGAGATAATGAATGCCTTTGTGACTCTACTAGACTTAGTTTAGCCATCGACATCAACCAAACTAGTGCATCTCCTAAGGTAGATGTAAGACGTTCAAACTATCACCATTCCATTAGCACCATCCATTGATGCATATCAATGTGCACGCAATAATTGAAGTTAAGCTTATGATTTTATGCTATTGGACCATGCAAGACATAGTTACAATCAACAAGCAGCTAGTGGTTTGGTCTAATCGAGTTCACCAAAGATGTATCCAAAATATCTTCCATTCAACTAAACACTATTTCTAACCAACATGAAATAAAATCTACTCTAGGTGAGGAAATGCAGAAACCATCTAATACTCTAAACCAACACAAGTATCCACCATGAAAACCAACAACGAATTAGTAATTACTCTATAGGATTATGGCAACAATTTCTTCAAGCCTCTCCTAACTAATCTAATCTAATTATAATGTCACCTCTAATCTCCTAATCTCATGAATTACAAATGAGGAGGCCTTGGCCTTTTATAGTTGTTCAATTGCAATGAAGGGCCAAGATTATGCGAACATTTCTCTAATCTACCTTATTTCTACAAGCATTAAATGCTTGCCCAATTACAATTAAGCACCATCTTGTGGGCAAATTAGAAAATTACATTGCTTTAATGGGACAATAAGTAGATAGATTAGGTAGAAGCTTGCAAGAGAAGACACCCATCAACATCAATGGGCCAATGATAAAATGCCACATGAGCTTACAACAAATCTTCGTTTAGAAGATAATTTTTTTTTGACTTTTCCTCTTTAGGCAAATTCAATGAATCTAGACATAGTATGATGAAGCTCCTCCATTGGGACACTTGGTGCATTCTGTATTTGTGGTTGTTTTTAGTTAAAACGTGATTGTATCTGCCATTTTGATGATCGTTTTGTCTCTATGAGTGGTAGTTTTTGCATTTTGGATGATTGTCTTTACCATTCCTGGTCGTTTTTGTTAAAAAATGTGGCTATGCCTGCTAAAAGATAGACGATTTTTGCTATTTTTCTCCATTATTCACTGCGGATGGGGTTTATATGGTGCTATTTTGTGTAAAAATGGGATTTGTTTTTGTTTTTGTGGATTTTTGAAACCATATTACAAGTTGCTAAGCTTCCAATATCTGACTGCATATCCATCTTTTATGCTTCTCAAGTAAAGTTACATCTATAACCGATGTATTTCCCTTGTGGTGGTATGTCTTCTCAAAACAGAGATAAGCACAAAATGTTGAAAGCATGTCCAAGGAAAGTAAGCAATTTTCAAGAATAAAAAGGCATGACATTGGAGCAAAATCTTGTCACAAATAGCAGTGATGAACAAGGAAAATTTGCTGGTTGTGTATTGTAGAAAACTATGAACGGGGCAAAAATCTAAGGTCTCAAGAGAACAACGGATAATCTATATCATCAAAAGCTCAAAAGAAGCATATCCCCATGTTCAAGGGTCCTTCCTCAAGATGTGACTTCTTGATAAATGTATCCTATACTCCATCAAAAAAAGGATAGATCTCAAGTTCATCGAACACCAAAAGACAGGGTGAAGCAATAATCTGAATATGACAGTCTATAACTAGGCAATGGATAAAAGGATAGCCTTCAAAGGAAAGGAATTGAAGAGTAGTTTACAAATTTCATGCCAATGAAAAATATATGGTTAAAATCACAAAGACAATGAATACAAAAGTCAAAGTGATTGTTTCAGTATCATGGATAATGGCCAAGAATCAATGACAGATTTTTCATCAGTATAGAGGGGTTTCATGGCACCTATCATAAACAACAGATTGAGGATTTGTTACCGAAACTAGAATAGAAGTTGCAGACCTGAGATTAACAGCCAATCATGATGCACTGTCAAAAGATAGATGTCACCGTGACAGTGTCAAGAACATTGAAAGTCAAGGGCAGGGTATGTGCTATCCTCAAGGATCTTCCATGGTCTTTGATGTATGATCCCATGAAATACATTTTCAAATACGTCCATTTCAATGATAATTGTGAAACAAAAAAATACCTCTGTTCCAAAATCAGAACTTCCCATTTCCATGTAACATGAAATGTAGCCATGGTTGAAATTTTTGATTGCATACATGCAGCCTTATGTGAAGTTCAATGTGTAGCAGCCTCTAAAAGTTCCATTTTCATGGCCCCACACTTTGAATTTTGTGAATTTCCATTGCCGTTACATGTAATGATCTGTGCAATCAAATATGCAATCAGGATTCTAAATCCCGATTACAAGTTCATTCCTCAAGCAAGATTAAAGGTTTTCCCCTACTTGCAATCGAGATTATAAAACTTGAATGCAAGTGAAAGCACTTCCCCAAAGTACATGTAATTGGGTTTCTAAATCCTAATTACAAGTAAAAGTTATCCTCCATGATATGTATATGCATTTGCAATTTGAACTTCCCATTCCCGAGTTCTAATGTGAATGTTTTATCTAACTGCAGTGCCCATCAAAAAACCCAAAATTCCTCACTGGACTCATTTTAAAAGCTGATCATGTCCTTTTTCCTCCAAATTTGCTTTTCCAAAACCCCTCTTTTCTTGTTCTTCACATGAATAGCTCCAAATCTGCAAAGTTCTAGCTTGAAAGATTGTGTTATGGCTTCTACAGTGACTAAAGAAAGACACGAGGAAAGAACAACATGATAGAGCCAACCAAGAGAGGGATGAGAGATGGAATGATTGAGAGCATAGAATTCTTTCAAGACAGAGATGGAAAGAAACACTGAAAGGATGTTTTCCCAGTAATGACCATTATGGTGCAGAACAATCAAGTATGTAGGTTCCTATTTCAGTTCAAGATGCTTCGACCAAATTTGAGTACTTCAATCACGGAGTGTCTTGTAGCAAGATAAGGAATGTGAGAAAGGATGATGTAATAGGAGTCGTGTCTTGTTGGGCACTTAGTTTATTGTTCATCATACATTTTGTAATTTTGTTATTTGACAAATTACATGTAATTGAAAAACAAGTTGTAATTGCATGTAATCTTTTCACCTGTAAAGTTATTACATGTAATCAAATTGCAGGTCAAGTACATGAGGACTTGCAATTTGAATAGGTCAAAGTTTTTTGGATTTCTCCCAACTTTTTCTCTCAGCCCCTCACCTATATATAGGAGGGAGCCTTATTGTAATTTTTATCTTTTGGCAATGCAATATAACTCTGCCGGTTGGTATATGCACTCTAAAACTTTGAGCTTAGATAGAAATTAGATTGCTTTCAATAAAAGAGGTAGGTTGTTTTGAGACTTTGTGTCAATCCAAACTGTCACGTGACAACATTTTCTTGAGTTGATTGTGGGTTTTGTGCTTTTGTTCAAGAGGGATTTGAACTCAATCTTGCAAATTTTGAGTTGCATATTATGTTCAAAGTTATAATTTGGTTTCAGATTTGGTCTTGCAGACTTTGAGTTGCTTATCAAGTTTGAGAGTAACATATGACGCTCAAGAAAGGAAACAACTTGCTGACTTAATGCTGCTTTGTTTTCTTCGTTTGTACAAGCAAAATGAAATACGTGTTGGAGACTTTGAGCTGCACGTGTGTTTCATTCTTGTTCTTATAATCTCATAAGGGGTCATTGAAAGACTTTGAGCTTTTGGGAATTCCTAAGTTACTCAAAGTTGCTAGTACGCTGAAGGTTATTCTTACGTCTAATCTTTTGTTTATCGGGCTTATTGCTCCACTGAATACTTTGTTAGTGAAATACACCATTGATTAAAGCATAGATCAAAATATTGCCGAAATATCGCTGATAAGACAACTTATCGTGATAAGTTACAACTTGTGATAATATACGTAAAGTTATCAGGAAACAATATCACCGATATTTTAAGAGTTTATCACAGAGAAAAACCCAACTTATTGCCAACATTTCAGTGATAAGTTGCCAAATTATCGGTCGCAGTCTGTTAATAGGGACTGACAGCCCAAAAATCATTCATTTGACATTTTCTAATATGCAAAGTTGTGTTTGGGAGAAGGAAAAAGGGTTTAAAGTAGAAAAAATGTGATTTGCAGCATTTTAGAAAAAAACATGATTTGTAGCATTTTTGGAGAAAAAATGTGATTTGATCTATACGATGTGGAGAGGTAGTCTATGGAGGAGGGTGGATTTGTAGTGGGATTGGATGATATTTAGGTAGATGAGGACATTGAGGAGGATTCTGATGATGAGGAGGAATCATTACCAATGTTAACACCATCTACATCTAGGATAGGTCGAGCCACAACCAGTTGTGCAGAGGGAGGAGGCATAGCCAAAGCCACAACAGACTTCTAGGGCTAGACCCCCTACCATTCCAGTAGTTTTTACTAGAGCTGTTGGGAAGGGGAAGATGAAGATGTAGACTATTTTGATGTTGTACTTATATTTACTTATAGATTTAGAAAGACAATATTCTGTTTTTAGTTTGTTTTAGAGTTTAGACTATCAGACTATGGCTACTAGCCATTAGCATTCCACATGAGGATGCAATTTTGTACCCTATTTGCATGTATACATTTCTTGACTTAGCTTGTTTGGTTTGTTTACTCATTCACTAACTCATTAGATGCATCTCCTCATTGAATTTTGCAAAAAAAGTGCATTTCTAATTAAATTAAAGCAATTTTTGAAGTTACCGATATTTTCCCGATTTATCTCTGATATTTTCTCAATTTTATTTTTCCCCTGGTGGGAAATTGCCGATAACGATATTTTGAACTATGAATAAAAGATTGTATTGTAATTGTAACATGTTTTCTGAAATAAGAGAATAGGATGAATGTCCCGCCCTAATTTAGCTTAGTATAAATAAAATTAGTTAATTGTTTTGTTGAGTCTAGTAGCAATAAGAAGGGGGAGCCTTCCCTTATAATTAGGAGAGAGAGATACACTGTGGCTGGAACTATTGTTTTGCAATTGTTCCTTAAAACTGTCGGTAGCAAAATATCCACCCAACATAAGTAATAGGAACTCAAGGCCCCCTAGGAACACTCAACTTTGGTTAGTTGGAATTGTAGAGGTTATCCATGTAGAAGAGGACATAGGTTAGGGCCCATATCTAACGGTAAAGACATTATCTTTTTCATAGAGACACATGAACATGACAGATGTAAAGTTACAGAGTTTGGGTGATACAAAAAAGTTTCGGTGTGGAGCAAAAGAACTGATAATGGCAAAGGACATGAAGGAATTATTGTTTTTATTACTGCTTTAATTAAGTACATATAGCTTAAAATAACAGAAAATCAGGTTTCAATAAGAGTGGCAGCACGTTACTTTGCTCCGAAGGGCTCAAAAAAATATGAGAAGAGGAACCTAGATTGGGAAGATCCCTATACATTGCTGGAAACAGACATTTCTGTTTTTAATAGTTTGGGGGAAGTCTTAATAATATGAGATTTTAATGCTAGGACAGCGAATAGGGAACAACCAAACCCTCAACTTGAAGAGAAGTTACAAAGAAAGAAGTGATCCACTATGATTAGAAGAAGAGGAGGATCATTTTTGGGAAAGGTCTTTAGAAGACAACAAGGGCAATGTTAATCATTATGGGTCATAATTATTGGGCTTATGCAGTTTATACAACATGGTCATATGTAATGGTATGCAAGTGTGGCCAAATTCAGGAAATTTCACTTGTAAAACATACAACGGACAAAGTGTTGTTGATTGTGTTATATGCTCTCAAGATCACATCTCAAGGGTAAAAGAGATAGAGATAGGAGAATGGCCAGTAGGGTTAAAATCAGACCACAACCCAATTTCTTAAAAACTGGCCATTCATTTAAACTAGTAGTAGGAAGAGCAAATTCATCTTAAGCAAAAGAAAGCATCCTCACATGGTAGAATCCTAATGACTCTGGAAACTCAAAAAATCTTCAAGGATGCTCTTGAATGGCCTACTAGGATTTCTAAGCATGAATTTGAGCACACAAAACTTGTAAGAAAAGACACCTTCGTTCCTCTAATTCAAAAGGAATTAGAGAAATGTAAAAGAACTACACCCAAAATAGAGGCAAAAAATACTTTTCCAGCAAACCCTTGGTTTGATGATGAGTGCAAGTCAGCAAAAATAAATCTGAGAGGAGTAATGAGTAATGAAAACAAGAAAGAGTATGAAAAACTGTTAAGGTGCAAAAAAGAAATATATGTGAGCATAAGAAGGATGGAGCTGATTACTCTTGGAAAACAAAAATCCTATTTTTTTTTGAAAGAGCTGCAACAAAAGAAGCAAATAGAGAATGCATCATAGGGCCCCAATGGCTTGAATAGGCAAAGATGTTATATGAGCGCTGGTAGGATAAGCATAGTCCTCTGGTAATCAATGTCACAATTGATATTTTCACAATTGAAGATATTTTCCAAGGCATAAGAGGTTGGCAGGGAGAAAAGACCAAGATATTGATGGGCTGCAAGTTGAACATTTGAAATGGGGCATAAATGTCCTTGCACCTCATATCAATTGTATCTTCAATGATGTCAATGAAGAGGGCTTTCCTAAAAATTGGATGACCAAAATCGTGATTCCTCTCCATAAAAGTTGCATCATAAATAATCCATCAAATTATCACACTATCATGATTAATCCCCACCTTGGGAAGCTCTTTGGTATTATGGTTGAATGCAAAATTAGGAGGTGGGCAGAAGTAGAAGGTAAAAGAGCTAAGAGGCAGGTTGGTTCCAAACCAAAGCATTCCACTATTGATCACAGTGTCACACTTAGTTTCTTGGTTGAAAAAATATGGAATAGTCAAGGTGATGAGGCCTTTTGCTGCTTTGTTGACTTTAAAAAGGTCTTTGACACAACACCACACAAAAAACTTTGGGATAGAATGGAAGAACTAAAAATTCCTATTGAGCTTAGGACTGCAGTACATAGACTTTATGAGAAGGTCAAGGCTAAAATCAGAACTATAGATGAGATGTCAGAGTGCTTTGGTAGTGATATAGGTGTCAAATAGGGGTTCCCCCTCTCACCAACTTTATTTGGGTTATATATTGATAAGTTAGAAGAATGACTAAACAAGACTAATGGTGATGGGGTTTAGCTAGCCAAATATGTGATAAAGCTACTTCTCTATGTGGATGATCTCATTTTAATTGTTAAAATGACAGATGGGTTGAGGGAACACTTGAAGGCGCTTGATACCTTTTGTCACGAGGTTGGGATGCAAGCTAAGTTACTGGTTCGGGTACGAGAACCTGGTACTTGGGTTCATGAATTTTTTTTTCCATTATGGTTCATATGGGTTCATGTGTGTGTATATATATATGCATTATATATGCAAAAAATAAGAGATATACATAATTGTGAAATGCAATGTTTTTGGAGGCTTAGAAAGGAAAAAATGATAAAAAACAGAAAAATGTGTTTTTTGGGGTCGTTTTAGGGTTAGAAAGGAAAAAACAATAAAAAAATGTGTTTTAAATATTTTTTTGGGCCACAGGTCTGATCACAAACCTTGCCCCGACCCAACGCAGACCCCCACGCAAACTCGAACCTGAATCCGGTTCGCATCCGGACCTGGTTTGAGGGTCTAGGGTGCGAACTCGGTAACTTAGGATGCAAGTGAACAATAGCAAAACCAAAGTGATGATCTTCTATTTGAAAAGAAATAGGGAGATGCAAAACATTTTTCTTTTCGAAGGCAATCCGTTGGAGATAGTAAATGAGTAAAAGTATCTTGGGATCGATTTTCACAACAAACTTAGTTGGGAAAGGTGTAGAGAAAAAAGCTTTTAGGGAGGTTGGAAAGCGCTATATTCCTTACAAAACAAATGTAGGAATGCAGAGTTATGGTATTGGAAAACCCAGAAGATGCTTTTTGGTTTGTTGGTTACCTCAGTGATCATTTCTGGGTGAGAGATTTGGGGCAACATCTTAGATTAGAATTGTAGGCAAGTAGAGGAAATCCAAAAACATTTAATCATCAACAACCATAAAATTAAAATTGTTGTCCCTTAGGAGATCTTATTGGTGGAAACTCAAAGTATGGAAAAACATTGTTGGCCTAAATTGATCATGGAGGAAAGACTAGATAGAAGAAAGAACACGTGAATGAAGCAAAATGTCAAATGGATGAAAACATGAAATGTTAATATGCATTAATGTCTGGATAACAATGAAAAAAAATATTTGAGGGAAAAATATAGGATTATCATATGGTCAAAACAAAATGGGTGCAAAAAGGTCTACTATATCAAAGCATTTAATCCCATGGGAGACCATGAGGACAAAGCATACATAGGAGCAAATATTAAATGGAGAGCAAAAATGCTTATAATGCAACTTAGTACTAGTTCTCACCATTTGAGGTGTGAAACAAGTAGATGGATGATACCTGAGGAATTGGAAGAGAGAATATGCTTATTTTGCAACATGGGAGTGGTGGAGACAACGACATTTTATCATAGAGTGCCTAGCATACAGTGAAATCCGCTCCAATTAGGAGGATATTTTAGAAGCGGATAATTTAGGTACCTTATTTGAGGAAACATAGCTAGACAGGGTAGCAAAACTAGTGATCAAAATTCACCGTTGAAGAGTTGACTTGAAGATGTTTCAAATTGTTTAAGGTTCCGACACCCTATTTTGGGGTGCGTACTATTTTAGGGGGTCCCATAGGGTGCTTCGGCCTTGTAGATGTTTTCAAAATCTTTCATCCGTTCATTCATTGATTACTACAAAGAAAGAAGAAAAAGAGTTTTATAGTCATTCAATAAATAAACTTAGAACAACAAAGGGAACAAGAGGAAATCTACAATTTCAAAATGCATGCAAGTTTGTGTTAGAAACTCCGACATAAGCATTTGCGACTGTACACTTTGAAATTGGTGATCAAGGAAGATCAATCCAATGTTCTATTGAACATTAGGAATACAAAACCACCTCAAGACAAATATGATTTACAACACCTTGATAGAAGAGATGCCAATGCAATATATATGCTTTAAGGGTTTTGGTTCCTTTTTGCCACTTGGAATGAGCGAAGATAGATAAAGGTACAATGCAAAATATTGAAGTATGAACTTGATGAAGCTATAAATGATGTAATCATAGAGGTAGAAGAGGATTTTTGTGCACTTGGGAATGAAAGAGGAATTACGCTGCTACAAATCTTATTTTCTGACAGTCAGGATCTTGCAGGCACCTGTACTTGCAAATCTGAGATCTTGAAAGAGGAATTATGCTGCTACATATCTTATTTTCTGACAGTCAGTATCTTGCAGGCACATGTACTTGCAAATCTGAGATCTTGAAGCTGTAAACTACCCCTAGAATCAATTTGAGCCTATTTTGAAGGGTACAGATTGAATTTGGTGCCTATACCCAGGTACAAAATGAATTTGGTGTTCTATACCCTGGGTTTTGGTTTGAAACTCACAGGGATGCTCCGTCTAGTCTCAATCTTTTCAAATTTTGTCTGACAGCTCCGCAACCTGTTCCTGCACATAGAAAAACATGGAAGAAAGTTGGCTAAAGGGGTTTGCCTTAGTCAAATCCTTGTTTTTGAATCAACCTTGAAAATGTAATGAAATTGCACAAGGAAAGATGAAATAGAAGCTAGATCTGAATTGTAAATTACCTCAAGTTTTGATGACGCAATGCTTCTTTGGATGTGACCACAAATGTTGATGCAATAGCTTGAGAAGAGGAAGAACGAAATCAAGGAGAAGAGGACAAAATCCACCAAACGCTTGGAGAAAAAGGCATGAAATCTGAAAATGAAAATGAATTGAATCTCCTTTCAGCTAACTTGAATAGTAAAAATCAGAATGAAATCCATGATTAATGAACCTTGAGAGCATTCCAAACTTGAGTATGAACTTAAAATGGTGAAATGAATATTCAAAATCAGGTTGGAATTCCCAAGATCTTGGGAACTCTGCCTTTGAAAATTCCCAAAGATCTGAAATCTCCGCCTTGCCATAGGCAGGATTTTGATGGAATTTATTATTTTCTAGCTGATCAAAAGGGTGAAAATGATGATTCGAAGAGGTAAGTTGTTGAAAATGCAAGGGAAAGACCAAGTTTGTGAACAAATGAAGAGGAAATCTAGTCCACAATCAGGTCGGAATTCCCAAGATCTTGGGATTTCTGTTAAATTTTAAGTGATCAGATTAAGTAATTAATCAAAGCAGAACAAATAGATAAAAAGAACACGAGACAAAGCATTTACCCTGGGAAAACCTCTAGGAGGAAAAACCCAGCATTTAGATTCGATTATTTATTGCTCTCAAAATTACAATGACTCACAGTTTATTGATTTGCTGAAGATCATGAATCAATGAAGCACATCTGTACATCGCCAATGCAAACAATATTGGATAATCTTCAGATCAGATTCTAATGAATCTACTGTACAGTAGATGAAGTTGCTTGCCCAGATCTGATCCTATATATACACTGCCCTAAATCAGAACATCCTTGATTCAGTGCTCCAATGTGATAAACATCAATTAGATCAAGTCCAGATCTCTGTGTAAATTATAACTCCAGATTTCTTGCATATGAAACATCATTGCCTTGAATATTCACTGTCAAAGATATATAGTCACTGCCTTGTATAATTCGCTGTCCAAGATATGTAGTCACAGCCTTGTATAAAATTCGCTGTCAAAGTATAAGGTCACTACCTTGCATATCATTTGCTGTTAATGATATAAGATTGCTGCCTTGTATGGAATTCGCTGTCTTAGATCTGATCGCATGTCTTGTTGATAGTTCGCTGCCAAAGATACATTTAGTTTCTTGATCATTATCTCTTTGACAATACAAATGCCTCTTATTTATATGGAGGTCTTTCAATAGGTTGGCCCAATCTTGGCGCCAAAAATATAATTACAAATTTGGGCCCAGCCCATTTACAATTTAATATTATTTTAATTCTCCTAATTAAAATAACTATCATAAATAAAATTCCTTTTTTTAATTCTCCAATTAAATAATTTAATCTCTATATTATTTAATTTTCTAATTAAATAATAAATTATTTAATTCTCCAATTAAATAATTTAATCTCACAATATATTATTTAATTCTCCAATTAAATAATTAATTTATTATTTTAATTGTCCTAATTAAAATAATGTGAAGCTAGAATCCGATCTAGCTATCAAACATTAACAATTTCTACCATGGGAATGCAATGACTTCAAGGTAAAACTAGATTGGAATCCCTTATGTGGAATTGAAATGATAAAGAATGACAAAGTTGATGAAAATTTGAAAGGAGTAGCGATGTGTGTAAGCCCTCAAGGGTGGAGTTTTCCAAAACTTGGGAATTTTATTCCCAACTCCAAATCTTCGCCATGAACCCTCTTGGGGGAATTTTTACAAACTTGGGAATTTTATTGCCAAGATCTTAAAATCTCCGCACTTGACATAAAAGGGTGCTCAATGCAAAGAAAGAAGTCGATTGAAGTCAAGTGGCATTCCATTAAGTTAGTCTTGCTGAAGGTGAGAAATTTCGAGGAGAAACTCAATAAATTCAAATCAAATATAAAAGAAAATCAGATTTGCAAGAGAAAGTCTCATAAATTCGAAGGAGTTGCTGAATGTTATTTCAAGGGAAAATCCTAAATTTCAGACTCGGGAAATCAGAAACTTGAACTTTAATGGAATTTGAAAATAATTTTCTTTTAGGATTGCATGATAAAAATTGATTGAAATGAAATTCCAAGGGATATATGTTTTTCAAATCATTCATTAGAATTTCAAGTGGTTGATTTTAGGAGTTAAAAGATAGAACTTAATTGGCAACTAAGGATCATTTGGATTAGAAATTGCAAAGATAGGGAAGATTTCATTTTGCAAAGGAAATGTAAACAATGTATCCATGACAAATGTTTTCTTGTTTTGCAAGGTGAAAATGAAAGAAGATTTGGAATTGCAAAGTTTGAGCTACAACTACAAGGAAGACCCCACGACAACATGGAGATGGTGGCAAGGTCAAGCTCAAGACTTCAGCTAAGAAGCTGCCCGACAACTGGAAAGATGGTGCTCAAGATCAGGATGAAGTTCAAGAAAGCAAATAACAAGGAGAAAGAACAAATTTGCAAATCTACAAGTGAAAGAAAATTATCACCAACTTGAATTTCCTTTAGAAATCTAAGTTCATTTTGAAAGAGCCAAGTGCATGAAGACTTCATCACTTCAAGAAGATCAAGGTCAAGCCATCGAAAGAGACATCAAGTTTGCATGTGGAAGCAAGTTCAAAGTCATGAAAATGATAAAATTCTAAGAACAAGGATGGAAATTCAAGAAGATGAAGCAATTTGGGAATATGCCATCACAATTGAAGGCTTGATAATGTTGAGTATCAAGAGATATTTTCTCATCACCAAAAAATCGATCAAGTCTATGAGATAAGGATGTTGAGGTGGCACCCACTTGTCTTCAACCAATTAGAAGACTCTAGTTGCACGTTTCCAAGCACAATCAATCATATTATGCCTAGTGTACATGTGGAAGGCATTTAGTACCTCTATGTAATCTATTTTCTCGTTGGCCCTCAAAGGCATTGTAATTGTAAAGAGCCCAACTGGCTCTCAATAGCAAACTGGGTTTTTTCTAATTAAGTTGCAATTGTTTTTGTGTGTTTTCAATACATATATGAATTTTCATAAATTTTCCAATAACCACATGACAATAGCAACAACAATTTAATTTTCAAATGTTCCTTGATTGCACATTTAAATCAGAATTTAATCAAACTGTTATTTAAATAATAATAACAATGATAACAAGTTTTTTCATGGCACCTTTGACAACATGTGTTTGCTGGAAAAGAAACGCAGCTCAAGGGAATTGGAAATGCAGCACCAAGGAATTGAAACGCAGCTGCAAATGTAGAATGCAGCCTCCCATATTATAAACGCAGCCTCCTCCAATAGTCACACAGCTCCGAAAGTAATGTCACAGCCCCCTAGACTGGTCATGCAGCCACAAAGGAATGGCTCAACACTTAATATAATTCGCAGCTCACAATTCAATGCAGTATGACATTGATAAACTCATTCAGCAGCCTCAATCTGTACGGCATTGTCTCCCATACATATCTCACGCAGCCAAAGGAAAGCAATGTCACAGCTGCTGGAAATGACATACGAACAGCTACAGATCTGTACGACAGTCCTTAATTGATTTCACAATGACAAATCTGCAACTCACAATCAGCTTCTCAATAACATTAAACACAGTAGAAAAGCAAACTCGAATTGCTATACTTCAGCAACAATTTGTAGTACCAATTTCAGACAATCTTCCACTATACTTTAGTAGTGGATAACAAATCCTCAGAATAGACCCTTATACTTCAGCAAGGGCACAAACTTCAGAACCTCAGAAAAACCACAAAGGTAGCAAAAGTAAATCAATATTCAAGTGTGCTTTTTCCAATGAAATGAGCTCATATTTATAATGCTTTGTTGATAAAAGTTTCCAAAAGAACCCAACTTCTAAAATTGTGAAAGTTTCCCAAATGATCTCCACTCAACACGACTCCCTTTTAACAACTTCCTTTAAAACATTATTATAATAAGATATCGTTATAATAATGCGACTTGGGTTTAATAATCAATTAAATAATGGCCCCTTCCAATGATGACTTAACCCTCAACTTAAGTGACATTATAAAGTTAAATTATAACTTTATAATAAACCATTTAATAAATTAATAATAATTTGGCCACTAAAAATGTAATAACTCCCAAAATACTCATCATTTAAATATGTTGTCTGAAGTAGGAGTTATACCTATTATTTCTCCATGTGACCAAATGCACTTTCCAAAAATAGAAAGGGTCCATCTCAAATAACACCGAACTTACCACAAATAGTAAGTACACAAATCTAAGCCCAAATGAAGTCCAATCTAAGCCAAACGAAGACCAACCTGTAGCTTACTGAATTGTGGAGAAGACAAAACCCTCCCAAGCCAAGCTACTGCCTTAGAAGACCCTCTATCCACAATAATTAGCCTACGAGGATCAAAATAATAGGCTAATCCTTGAAACTCCGATGCTGGCAAAATTGGGGACATTACAGTAATTTTCTTATTGGTCAACAGGGTGGTGCCTTCATGTAATTGGATGATAGTGTAACAACCCTATTCAAGGTTTGTAATGGATCAATCTTGGCCCTTGATCTTAAATTGATCTTGGCCTTTCATTGTAATGGAACAACTATAAAAGGTCAAGGCCTTCTCATTTGTAACTTATGAGATCAGATTCATTAGAGAGGAGATTGAGATCAGATGTAGAGTAGGAGAGGAGACTTGTTGAAATTTTTGCCATAATGCTATCAAAGTAATTGTCGATTCATTATTGGTCTTCATGGTAGATTACTTGTGTTGCTTTGGCGTATTGCATGGTTTCTTCAATTCCTCACTTAGAGTAGATTAGAAATAGTGTTTAATAGAATGGAAGTAATTTTGGATGCATTTTTGGTGAACTCGCTTAGACCAAACCATTAGCTGCTTGCTGATCATAAGTTTGCCTTGCATGGTTGAATGTCATATTTATGAATTAACTTCTATTATTGCTTGCACATTGATATGCATCAATGGATGGTGTTAATGGAATGGTGGTAGTTTGAACGTCTTACATTTACCTTAGGAGATTGCACTAGTTTGGTTGATGTCGATGGGTAAACTAAGTCTGGTAGAGTCACAAAGACATCCACAATTTCTTGCATTCTAGGAGTAGATTAGCTTTTTAAGCCCTTTCCTTGCAATTTTTTTGGTTTGAAGAAGTTAAAGTCAAATTGATGTCTATTGAATGAAAGCGTAAGTCCCATTGTGATAATCAACATATCACATCATAAAACAAAGTGAAAGTCCACAATAAGAAGGAACCTTGAGGTTGTCTTGTTTGATCACACAATCCATTTACATTGTTTAGCATATGAGTATCCTTATTCAAGAGAGAGTTGGAAATTTGATATTTCATCTTGGAATATCAAGTATTCAATTCTACATGTTGTAGTGTAACAAAACTCACATCAACACTTACGACAAACCTTCCACCAACTGGATATTGTTGGAACTTGGTTAATGCATGCATAATAGAAAGCATTTCGTGGTTGTATCTAGAATATAATTTTTCATTGTCTTTGAGTTTACTACTTTCAAAAGCAATAGGATGACCATTTTTCACCAAGACTTCTCCAATTGTTTGTCCCAATTTGTTGCATTCTAGTATGAAGGGCTGATTGAAATTTGGCACTGCAAAGACTGGATAATTGTTTATGATCTCCTTTAATTTATCAAACACCTATGATGCCTCATTCGTCCATTTAAATACTCCTTTCTTGATTAGAGTTGCAAGGCCATATTTAATGATAATTGCGCTCCACCACCTCCTATCGATGTTACATTGATGCTAACATGACACAAATGTTTGAATTTTGGCAACATAATATAAGATTGAACAATATTGGTAAATAATAATGGGTGGTTATTAACATTTCTACTTTGTGCTTTGTTGATGACAGTTGGTCTTGGGAAGAAGACTTGGTTATAGAACCATTGTTTATTCTGAAGATTTGGTGCGATGGCCAGGGTATTGCATTTCAATATTCTTGATAGTCTTATTGCATTACGAGGTTTTGGAAAATATGTATTTATTAAGGATATTTGGAATGATAGAATAGTTTTCACTAATTCTTTACTATTTAGTTTCATTAAGAATTATAAATACCTCTGATTCATCCCTTTGTCAAATTGAAGTCTGGCAGATATATATGCACTGTCAGTATTTTCTTCGGTTGAAAGTGCTCATAAAAAAGCAAAGAAAAGGTGTAGGGTGGTTGGTGATCTTTCTAGGGATGCAGTTTACAAATCAGGGGACAGCATCCATTCTAAAAATTCAAGAACTCTTATCCCTTCACTTTCTAATCTTCGAAATGCATCAAAAAGTGTATTAATTGTGGGGATTCTTCCTGGATCAAAGGTTTGACTTCCAATATTTTAATTGCCTTTGGTTAAACTATTTTCAGCATTATTATCAGGTTCGAAAAGTTACATTTACAGGTGAGTGTGTATTATGAACAAATGATTTTTCACTCTTTCTTTTCAAAAACTGCAGGATATAAAGCTCTGTATGGGAGTGCCATACTTCATAACAGTAGCAGAACATATAGAAGAAAGGTAAGGTTTATGGAGATTCAAATGTTTATTGAACTGTTTGTCTGCACATACCTATGTAAATTAATCATTGGTGTTGATGACTGGGCATCACTAATTATTAAGTAATTAAGCAATATACACTAGTTTGCTATTTATTAACAGTTCTAGTCTTGCTACTGTAAGTTTCTCCCCCTATAACATCATATGTATATTCGTAACAAAGATATAAGAAAATCCAAAAGCTTTTAATTTTTCAGGTAAGATTTTACTGCTTGGGTGTAAATTTTGCATCTATTTGACTTGAGCTGCTGAGTTAACTGTCTTGTCATTGGAATTTGGAAGACTACATAGGCTGTTCATTAAAATCAAGTCATAAACAATGTCAGACTGAATTTTAGGTATTTGGGATGGCTACAATGTACAAGATATTGAAAACATAAATTAAATGAAAATCACAGAGGAAGGCATTCAGTGCAAGTCATTGGTTTGTTGTTAACATTAAGATGATAGTGGCTTTATTTAATCTTATAAAGCATCAGCTCTTTTTTATTTTATCTTGTTTGTGTGAATATAGAAACATTTCTGTGTTATTTTGGACGAGTGTGTGAGAATGCACACTTATTCAAAGGTACGCATTAACATACAAATATTTGTCTCTATATTTTTAATTTTACAGGTACCCAAAATACGGACAGGCATATAACTATTCGAGCACAAGCACAACTATATGCTGAAGACAACTGAAATTCTCAAATCTAGTGGGGCCAATTAAGCAGTGAAAGGTTTAAAAATTGAAAATTAATGTAAATATATAATTTTTCTATATAAAATATTTATTTTGGTGCCCTATTCAATAAATTAAAACATCTTAAGCAAGTGAATATAAGACGACTAGAATTATTTATTTTACTAAATCAACTATGTGTTCTTTCAATTTGTATTAAAGTACTAAAGTCCAAGTTTGACCATAGCATCAGCTAAGTGCAAGCTTACCTCTGCAAATACGTGAATAGTATAACAACGTAACAATCTGATTGAGAATCAATAGCATCATTGGTCATTTCAAATGGCCTCATGCAATTTTGGTGGCTCAAATATTATCACACCTGCAACTGAAGCAAGGTACAATTCATATGTTAGAATCCCTACTAGTTGTAATTCCAATATTGCATCACAAATCTCACAAACATAGCATCAACATTCTGTTAAACAGTTGGATGGACATCTCAATCCGAAGTACTCACTAATTCACTAATTCTGATTCCAAACTTTCAATACCAAACACAAGAATACTGGCCATTCATTTAATCAAACACTTTTTTGTGAGGTTTTCACACCATCACCCCAAAGAATTTGGGGACCCCCATTTTCGAACTAGCCTGGGCATTGTTTTCTCTAGATCTCGATATCCCGATGCCTTAACAAATTTTGGGCTAGGATGGATGACGTTTTTTGAAACTATTGGATTTGGAGGGCTTTGATTTCGTTTTCGAATTTTAATTGTTGATTTGGCCATCTTGTGGGAAAATTTTGCAAATTTTGTGTGATGAAATTGGATCAAAATGAATGGAGTTGACTTGCCAAATGTGGATTTGGTACTAAATTGAACCTATCACCTAATCTGGCCATTAAATTCAATTTTGGGTAAATAAAATTAATTTGTGCAATTTAATTTCATCAAATCTGGGCATTTTAATTAAAAGTTTGAGCAATAAATTATAAATCTTGGCAATAAATTAAAAATTTGGGCTAATAAAAATCAATTTAGAGCCAACTAAAAATCAAATTTGGCTAATGAAGATCGAAATTTGCATGGAGATTTCAAAATTGAGCTATAGACTATGAAATCTGGGTGCATGAAATTAAGTTTGCTTTGAAATTTGCAAATCTAGGTTTTAAAATCGAAAATTTTGGGGATCTTATGGGTAAGGTAAGGTAGAAAAATTAAAATGGGGCCCCTTTATGATAGCACCACCATGTGGATAATACAATTTAAGGCTGGGCGCATAATAAATAAATTTTGGTACAAGTTTCATTGCAATTTTATTGTTTATAGGCAAGGTCGTCCCTCTTTTTTGGCATTTATTTAATTTATGAATCTCCATGTTGCAGGTTGGCCCTATATGTTGGAGGAAAAGGTTGGGTATAAGGAGGCGCTCCACCCCCTCTATTCCTCACCATCTCTCTTCCATCTCCCAGCGAACATAAGGGAGCAGAGCAGAGAAGTGAAATTGTTTGAAGAAGCTAGCAAACATGTTAGGAGGCAGCGAACTGTCTTAGAGTGAGGAGCAGATCCGAAGTTATTTGGGAGGGCAGCGACTGGTCTAGAAGAGGGCCTGCCATTGAAGGAGGCCACGATTTTTGAAGAGAAGACTGCTATTTGATTAGAGAGGACTTGCAACTTGTTGGGAGGAGCAGGGCATTGAAGGAGCAGCCACAGTGATTAGTAACAGGGCTGCTAGTTGAGTGGAGGAGACCTGTTATTAATTAGGAAGAGGGCCTGCTATTACATCAAGAGGCGGATCTGAATTTGTTTGGAGTGCTGTGACTCAGTTTGAGGGCAGATTGGAAAGGTTTTGGAGCAGATTTGCCTTAAGAGAGGCTATGAATTGATAGAAAAGATCACAGATTCCTAAAACATGCGAATTTTGAAAGGAAGGAAGCTTCATATTTGCCCCAGCCATGCCATTTTGAGGACAAATTGGCGAAATTCAGTGAGTAACTTAATTTATCTCTTCAATTGCTATCTTTTCATTGGTGTTGTTTGTTTGGGTGTTGGAGGTAAGTTTCATTTTGAGGGAGAAGGCTGGCTCATTAAGCAGATTTCTTGATTGTCTTGATTGGATTCTTTCCCAAAGGGAATTAATACCAAAATAGGAGGCAAGGAAGATATAACGCCGAAGACCACTTTCTTCTCGAAATTGAAGCGAGTCCGAGACACCAACATCAGTACCATTGACATGATACAATTGAGAGATAGGTTGAGAGAGGCCAGTCCTCTATGGCAAAGAAGATCAACTTGACTTATTTCTTAATTGTTATCTTTTCTTTTGGTGATTGTTTGTTTGGGTGTTGGGGATAAGTTTTAGGATTGAGAGAAGGCTGGCTCATTAAGCGGATTTCTCGATTGTCTTGATTGGATTCTTTCCCAAAGGGAATTAATACCAAAATAGGAGACAAGGAAGATATGATGCCCAAGACCACTTTCTTCTCGAAATTGAAGCGAGTCCAAGACAACAACATTGGTACCATTGACATGATACAATTGAGAGATAGGTTGAAGAAGACTATGAAGGCCATGAAGGTTAAAGAAGGCAAGAATAATGAAGGTGGAAAGCGAGAAGATAGGTTGATGGAGTCAAGTTCGATTTCAAGGTGGTGGCCAAGAGCAAGGCTCTCAAATTGCAAAGAGATTCACATCCAGGCAAGCCGCCGAGGCCAAGACAAGATTACCCCAAGTGCATGGATATCTCACCCTTTCAAGGTTAGGACGTCAGGTACAAGCAAGTTCAAGTGGTGATGACAAAGTTTCTAAGGACGAGCTCAAGCATCCAAGGCTTCACCTCATCTCAAGGACTAAATAAATTTATAAGATAAGGTTGATGAGGTGGCAATTTCGTGTGCATGCAATCAAATCATGCCAAGTGTCCTATGTTCTCATTGGTTGATAGATTATTGTAATTTTCTCATTGGCCCACAAAGTTGGTGCCCTCTGTCATGTCCCCATTTTGGCTGACCTCGTTTAGTGTGCCGAATTTGCCTATCCCCGACTCTCGTAGGCAAATGGTGGAGAGAGAGAGTCATTTTTGCAGATCAGATGGTTATATTGGCTTTTGGAGAAGTTTAAGAGGTTATATTTTATTATTATAAGTTATCGGGGCCTACATGTTCTAATTTTAAGTTGAGTTGCACTTTTTGATTTATAATATTATTTTATTATAAAAAGTGCTTTTTAATGAGATTTTATAAAGGAGAGTTCTAGAAGTTCCAGGAAAAGTGAATAAATAGAGGGCTAGGCCTCTCATTTCTACATGCTTGTTTTTGATATCTCTTCTACTTCTTCATTGTGAAGACATTTGTGGTCTTTTGGATCTGCAAATTATTATTCAGTCTTTGGGAACGATAACTCCCTTGGATTGGCAACTTTGAGGGTGTGAAATATCACTTGAATTGTTGCATTGAGGAGTTGGTATTCAGCCATCTCACTTGGGCTTCATTGAGAAATTGTTGTAAGGGTTTGTTTGTGATTGAAAAAGCAAATCCGAAAAAAAGCAGTTCGAAAAAGCGGATCCGAAAAAGCAGTTCGAAAAAGCAAATCCGAAAAAGCAAAACGAAAAAGCGGATCCGAAAAAGCAGTTCGAAAAAGCAGTCTGAAAAAGCAGGTCCGAAAAAGCGGATCCGAAAAAGCAGACTCGAAAAGCAGGCCCGAAAAAGCAGTCCGAAAAAAGCAAGGACAGTTTGCAAGTTCAGTTGGCAGTTTGGTATCTTCATTGCATCAGTCTTCATCACCATTTCATAGCAGATTATAAGGAGCGATAATCAGGTTTTTATGTTCTGAAAATATATGTCTATTTATGGTGAATTTGCTGTTGTACTATCGCTGTCATAATCAGTCCAGAACTGGCAAATAACAGTCTCAGAATTTTATTGTATTTGGGTATCATAGTTGATGTTAGTGTTTGGTAGAGGGTTTAGAAATTGCATTACATGACATTGCTGTTGTAAAGAAACCAGTCATCTATCTTTCAATCTAAACAGGGATATTATTCATAGCATTGCATTCTTGTCAAGGGTTTGAAACATTGTAAATCAGAATTGCATAGTTGGACAGTCACTAAAATCTGCTATTGTAATTCAGTCAATTGATGTATGTGACAGTCAGTCCATTATAAACAATTGTTCAAATCAGATCTGCATACATGTATAGGATTGAAGATGAAGTTCTATATGTTGTCATCCTTCCATGTTAGTGTTTACATGCATTGAATACCACAGTCCATATATTCTGAAATGGTTATTGATTTCTTCATTTTTTTTATATATCTATTTGGCACTGTTTATGTCATTGTATAAGTGTGGAATTGCTGCACAACAATTAGCCCTATTAGCCGTTCACATTTTAGCAGCTCTATTCAGTTGCATGCCAACTGTTTGACAAAATTCCTAAGTTCAGTTTGAGGGTTTCAGTGGCCTTTATAGTAAGGGTCATTACAGTGGTATCAGAGCGGTTTCCTGCCAACCTGATTGGGTTATTTCAGATTGAATTCAACTGTCAGCATGGCTTTAACAGGAGACAAGGAATTGAAGGAGAGAATGCACATTGCATGGAAGAAACTAGATCGTCCATTTCAGCGAACAAAGGACCTCCTAAGAACTTTGGAGGAGTTGGAAACTTATTTAGGCAAGGTTGATCAGTCAGATTCCTATGCTATGCAAACAGCTTTATCTCCAGTATTTGGTTCTTTGGTGAAGCCCCGATTATTGAGACATCATGATGAGGTGGTAAGACTTGCAGCTCTCTCTTGCATTAGTGAAATCATGAGGATAATAGCAGGCTTTAATTCTTATGATGATCAGATTATGAGAGAGGTACTTCATGCCATGGTAAAAAGCTTTGAAAGGTTGGATGACATCAGGGACCCTCATTTCACAAAGAGGGCAAGATTACTTGAAGTATTTGCATGGTGTAGGTTTGAAAACATTATGTTGTCAATAGGTTGTATTGATGACATTCGTAGAATGTTTAACACATTTTGGAATATTTTGGATGAGTTTCATTCCAGCGATGTATTAGCATCAATGCACTCTATCATGTTCACAATCTTGTTTGAGGAGAAGGATGAAATTTCTAAACTTTTGGCAGAAGATTTATGGCATGTTTGGACAAAAGAGAGGAATGTGTCACCTATGGCATGTACGTGGTTAAAGAGCCTGATTAATAGGCCTAAGGATCGAAGTACCTTCCCTATGACAGGCAGAAACTTGTATGATGAGTTTGACAGACATGCTGATCCGGTATTGGGAGATGTTAGCACATCTTCACGTAATGATTTATTTGCATCATCTTCACAGGCAGAAGTGGTTACAGATGTTGTACAGGTTGAGCCAGTTGCATCAGAAGGTGATATCACAGGCACACCGGATGGCATGAGTGACACTGACGGTGATTGTGGTACAGTTGGTCTTGATGATGTCACAGGTGCTCAAAATAGTAACTACAGCACAGTGGATTCAGATGATGATTGTGAGGAGGTTGTGCATGATGATGAGATACATATCAGCGATGAGCAGACATTGAGTATTCAGGACTTTGCTGATAGAGAGTATCAGGCACAGTTAGATGCTACATCACACGAGGTTGAGGCACATAGTACTTCACATGTTTTGTCCAGTCAGCTTAGGGTAAGCGAGGATGGGATTGTGACTTCATTATCTCATCATGACAGGATGCGGGAGATGATAGAGGATCACATCCGGATGATTCAGTTACAGGACAGACATAAGGGGGTTCAGGCAGAGTCTTCTTGTGTTGACTTACAGGCGATCAGGGAAGGAATGGGAGCGATGAAGATGAGTTATTTACATCTTCTTTCAGATCGTGACCATCTTCTTAGCCTTGCCAGAGATCATTTAGATGCCTTGAGGAGGAAGGAGGAGGAAGTTGGCAGGCTTTCTCGAGAGTTCGAGGACACTCGAGCCTCTTTGTTGAGTACTCCATTGGCATTACAGGACTCAGAGAGACAGGTGGATGGGTATGGCGTGGAGTTGAGTTCAGCTTCATCTTACACACCTGATACTCAGCTTTCTGTGACATGCGGATCACATGTGGTTGTCGATAGTTGTGAGAGTTCACCTTGCATCCAGGATTCAGGGATAGTGTCAATTATGGCAGACATGGATGTGGGATCAGCTGATATTGGGATTGAGCAGGCTACTCAGGTACGGATTTTGCTTGAGGTGTCAGTCGGTTCCAGTTTACGGATGAGGACTCAGGATTGTTACATTGGCGTTTGGGATTCTATTGACTGGAGATCTTTATCATCTATTGGTAGCAGTGATTGTTTGAGTGCTATCATGGATTTGATTAGCAGATTACACGGTGTTGTTCTCATTCATACCAGCAGATTGTCAGATGTTGGTATTAGTCTTTATACACCGATGTTAGGAGTAGTGTACATTTCCAGTCGACCACTTAGGGTGCAGTGGGTTTGTGATAATTTAGGCACATCTGAGGTGTTAGTGATTACAGATGAGTCCCAGGATCGCACTGGCCTTGATGACATCCAGGAGTCTACTGCGGACAGTTTTGAGGATTTAGCTTCCTCGGCAGATTCATTTGTTACAGCGGAGTTGGGCAGTGATGCTACAATTTTTGATGCTCCGTATGTTGGTATGAGCTTTGGAGTTGATTCGCAGAGTATGGATAGTAGTACTCCAGAGATCAGTGGTTTTGAGGATACTCCTTTTGATAGTGTGTTAGAGGAGGATGTTATTGATAGTGTTGAGGACTTAGTGGATTCCCTTGATACGGAGGGTTATGTTGATGCTTCAGTCACTCCGTTTGATGATACGAGTTCAGCAGCTGGTCTGCAGAGTTTGGATGGCAGTATTACAGATGATAGCTATTCTGAGGTTACTCCTTTAGACAGTGTACCAGGGGAAGAGGATTGTAGGAGACAATCTAGCCAGCGCCATCATGTGTCTAGTCAGCTGAGAGTTAGTGAGCGGGACATTGCTATCGCTTGCGAGCATTTCGATGCTGCCCGTCAGTTGTTAGCAGTTTATGGATGGGGTTCTCCTACTAGTGATGAGCAGGGAGGCAGTTATCTTTCCTTGACAGAGATCCACTCTTTATGGGAGGCTATCCGGATTCTGAGACGGGATTATATGCAGTTGGTAGCCGACAGGGATCATCTTCTAGAGTGGGGCAGTACAGCATACGAGGCATTAGTAGTCAAGGAAGAGGAGGTAAGCGAGCTTACTCAGCAGCTCGAGGTGACTTCGGAGACTCTTGAGAGTACACAGTTGGCTTTTGAGGAGTCACAGTTTCAATTGGCTGAGATAACCATGGAGTTGGAGCGACTACAGACTTTACCAGATTTTGTACAGTCACAGACTATGGTGTCTGGTGATTCAGGGATGTCCACGGTTGAGATTGCCAGAGACAGTGGAGATGGGGATGCATCCATCCTAGATACTAGTAGTGGTATATCTTGTTCCCTTCCACTTGAGTTAGGCTCGGTAGAGTTGGGTGTTGCTGTTGAGCGTTGTAGTCCGCTCGACATGGTGGTGATCTCTACTACTGATGACGTGGAGGCTTGTGATGTTGTACCAGAGATCATGTTTGATGTTGATGAGCCGGTAGTTGGCATGGTTCCTATCAGTGGTACTACTCCTTTGGAGGTGTCTTCGGAGGTAGTGGCGAGTTCGGGCCTGGTTAGTGATCAGTTGCAGTTAGTTTCATCGGGATTGCAGTCTGAGCCACTGACTGATGTTGGCGCATTTTATCGACATTACACTGAGAGGTATGCTCATCAGTTTATTTTTGATCCATATGTCAATGAGATGATGATACGGAGATGTACTTTGGGCTCTAGTGTTTGTCATCAGTTATGGTATGGTTTGACTTCACGGGTAGAGAGCTGTGAGGCATATGACGTGATGTTGGGTTTTGTGAGCGACAGCCGGATGGTTTATGATATTGATGTTGTTGATGGTTCAGCTGTTGTTCTTGATTTCCCTCCCTTGGCTATGTCATCTTCTGACTTAGCTAATGATCAGTCACAGTCGGTTGTATCACGTTTGCAGGATGAGCTGGTTGGTTCTTTTTATTGGTATTATATCTCAGGGTATGTTTATCAACTTGCTTATGAGTCATGTATGGAGGAGATGGCAGACAGATTTGTTTTGAGTGACTGCTATCTATTGTATGATGCCTATCAGCCGCCAGCAGAGCATGGGAATTATGGTGATACCAGCATGGTTGGTAATCTGCAGAGATATGTTGACTACAGTTGGTGTATAGTGTGTGGATTCTCCGCACTCGGTGCAGTTCCCTTTCGGAGTATTCATCATTATAGAGCTGGATTGTCAGTGGGATGTGTTGAGGATATTTGCTATGTTGGGAGTTTCAGTTGTCCTCTCCACTTGAGTTCTGATATTTTCGGAGTTGGTGTCTCGTGGGTTCCTGACTATGGCAGTTATGGGGTTAGAGTTCAATTGAGCAGTGGTTCACGATACATTCATGGATTCCTCTTGGTTATATCGCAGAGGATATTGCAGGAGCTTGCGTTGGTTGACTGTAGTACAGTTCATGACTTCATTTGGGATCCAGGAGGATTGTTGGGTTCATTGTTTAGCCATTGCTTGGGGACAAGCAATTTCAGGAGGGGCGGACTGTCATGTCCCCATTTTGGCTGACCTCATTTAGTGTGCCGAATTTGCCTATCCCCGACTCTCGTAGGCAAATGGTGGAGAGAGAGAGTCATTTTTGCAGATCAGATGGTTATATTGGCTTTTGGAGAAGTTTAAGAGGTTATATTTTATTATTATAAGTTATCGGGGCCTACATGTTCTAATTTTAAGTTGAGTTGCACTTTTTGATTTATAATATTATTTTATTATAAAAAGTGCTTTTTAATGAGATTTTATAAAGGAGAGTTCTAGAAGTTCCAGGAAAAGTGAATAAATAGAGGGCTAGGCCTCTCATTTCTACATGCTTGTTTTTGATATCTCTTCTACTTCTTCATTGTGAAGACATTTGTGGTCTTTTGGATCTGCAAATTATTATTCAGTCTTTGGGAACGATAACTCCCTTGGATTGGCAACTTTGAGGGTGTGAAATATCACTTGAATTGTTGCATTGAGGAGTTGGTATTCAGCCATCTCACTTGGGCTTCATTGAGAAATTGTTGTAAGGGTTTGTTTGTGATTGAAAAAGCAAATCCGAAAAAAAGCAGTTCGAAAAAGCGGATCCGAAAAAGCAGTTCGAAAAAGCAAATCCGAAAAAGCAAAACGAAAAAGCGGATCCGAAAAAGCAGTTCGAAAAAGCAGTCTGAAAAAGCAGGTCCGAAAAAGCGGATCCGAAAAAGCAGACTCGAAAAGCAGGCCCGAAAAAGCAGTCCGAAAAAAGCAAGGACAGTTTGCAAGTTCAGTTGGCAGTTTGGTATCTTCATTGCATCAGTCTTCATCACCATTTCATAGCAGATTATAAGGAGCGATAATCAGGTTTTTATGTTCTGAAAATATGTCTATTTATGGTGAATTTGCTGTTGTACTATCGCTGTCATAATCAGTCCAGAACTGGCAAATAACAGTCTCAGAATTTTATTGTATTTGGGTATCATAGTTGATGTTAGTGTTTGGTAGAGGGTTTAGAAATTGCATTACATGACATTGCTGTTGTAAAGAAACCAGTCATCTATCTTTCAATCTAAACAGGGATATTATTCATAGCATTGCATTCTTGTCAAGGGTTTGAAACATTGTAAATCAGAATTGCATAGTTGGACAGTCACTAAAATCTGCTATTGTAATTCAGTCAATTGATGTATGTGACAGTCAGTCCATTATAAACAATTGTTCAAATCAGATCTGCATACATGTATAGGATTGAAGATGAAGGTCTATATGTTGTCATCCTTCCATGTTAGTGTTTACATGCATTGAATACCACAGTCCATATATTCTGAAATGGTTATTGATTTCTTCATTTTTTTTATATATCTATTTGGCACTGTTTATGTCATTGTATAAGTGTGGAATTGCTGCACAACAATTAGCCCTATTAGCCGTTCACATTTTAGCAGCTCTATTCAGTTGCATGCCAACTGTTTGACAAAATTCCTAAGTTCAGTTTGAGGGTTTCAGTGGCCTTTATAGTAAGGGTCATTACACCCTCATGTAATTGGTTGAAGAATGGTAACCCTAATTAGGGTTTGTAAGGTTTAATCTTGGCCCTTGATTTTGCCCCTTAATCTTGGCCACTCGTAATTTTGAGCCTCTATATAAGGCCATTTGTTCTCATTTGTAAAAGGGGAGTTATGTTGGATAATTGTTGCCAGAATACTATCAAAATTGTTCTCTATTCATTGTTGTGGCTTGCATGGTGGATATACATGATCATTTTGGTGTATTGCATGTTTCTTCTCATCTCTCAAATTAAAGTAGGATTTCATTTCATGTTGTTAGAATAGAAGTAGATGGCTAGTTGTAGGGTGATATTGGTAAATGTTTGATAGGGATATACATACTAGGCCACTAGCATCTTAGCGGCTTGTTAAGAACCCTTGTGTGGTAATCTAGTCTTATTCTCCTTGAATCATTGCATCTATGGAGGTAACGTCGCTGGCAAGCTTTCATTAGGTTGATCCCCGCCCATTTGCCAATCTTTCCATTCTATAGGAGTAGTAGTAAAGCAAGAAGTAGTTTAGAAGTTGAAGTTTGAAGAGCAAAGTTGGAAGTGATATAAATTGGAAAATCAATTGAGTATACATTGCAAAGCTAAATCTCATCATAGCGAGAATTTGACATCCTCAAGTGAACAACGTAAGCCCGTCTACGTGATTAACCATCAAATCACATTAATATAACTAAGTTAGTATCCACAGGTGTAAGGAACCTTGGAGTATTCTTTTGATTCTTCACGAGTATATACTTTTCAAGAGAGGGTTGAGTGTTTGGTATGCTATATCAAGTATTCAATTGCTATATGTTATGTAGTGGTACAAAACTGACATCAACACACTTTTGTGTTAAAATATTCAAAACTATTCATTGATTCCACAGAGGCATTACATCAAATACTTTGCATTCCGCCTCTAGACAATAAACAAATCAATGTTCTAATTGGAATTGTATGTCTTCTGTTACTGGACTCTAGTAAACATAATGTCAATACACATATGGACTTCTACTGGACTCTAGTAAACACAATAGCAATACACATGGACTTCCAGATTTCTCTAGTTATGCATTCATAATGAAATTAAAAATTTATTAGGTTTACATATACAGATTTGCCTAACATTGGTAATAGATAGGAGGTCAAAGTATAGTTAAAATGTCATCTTGTTTCACTTCATTTCATGATAACAAACACTGAAAATGAAATGATAGATGGTGAACAGAAATCGTGGTTATTGAGCAGCACCTGATATAGTCGATTCCTTGTCTCGACAAAGCAGAACTAAAAACTGTCTTCTGAGAGGGGATGATCATTCAGAATTCTCTTTGAATCACCCAGCAATGCCGTATCATCTCTTCCTAACTGTGAGAGCCCAAGCACCGAGCCAACTGCCCTGTCAATGTTTGGAAGACTCCCTTATTAACCGGTTCAAACTGTACTTCAGATCTGGCCGTAGTCTATATCTTTCCCAAAACGGCTCCAAAATATGGTATATGCCCATGCTATGATTACTGGGACTCGGTGAGTATATAATTTGAACAAATGCAAGTGGATTTATAACCCGATAGGGTCTGTTAGTGCTGCCACTTCCTCTATGGCCACTGTTATCAATTCTTTACTGGATAAGACTCACGCATTCCTCCATGTCATGACCGAATACTGACATATGATCAATAGAAGTGTATACATTTAATGCATATATGATTTATTTAAATATAAATAATTATTTATTTAATGTTAATAATAACTAGTATTAATTAATAATATTAATCTATAATACTAATATATAAAACATCTATACTAATGAATATAGTATTAATATTAACTTATATAATATTTCTCAATATAATATTAATACTGATATTCAAATATTATTAACATCAATATATAATGTAATATAATTAATAATATTTACCAACTTATATATAAACGATATCAATTCATATTAATTGGCTTTGATAATAAGTCGATGGTATTAATCTAAACAACCCAACCATGAAACAATAATCGGGTGAATGAGAGTCAAAGATCGCGACCCGCAACCCATAACATAAGCAATATAACTCTGGTTTGAAAACAAAGGAATGGGGGAGTGCACACAGGATGCCAACAGTCTGTGGACTATTACGAAGATATGGGCAATACATAGCCTTCCATTGAAAACACTAATAGCTGAGAAAGGTTTTCAAGTTACGTGTTGTAACTTCGTGGATGATGTTGAAAACAATAGATGGTGTGAACACTCATTGATAATCCTAGTTGCTGCAACAATTGGGTGTCTGTGCAACATGGGATTTTTGAAGCACATTATAACACCCGTGAATAGAGTATAAATTAGGGAAAATATAATGTCGTTCTTTCATTCAAAGATATCGAAGTTGATTATATGCAAACCTTAAATCAAGATGGCAGTATATAGAGAGACAAACACACAATAGAAAATAGTCTTCGGGAGACAATTTCCACCTTGCATAGACATATTTGGCAATATAGAATATGAAACACGTTGATTCTGATTCGGTGGAGCTTTGACGCCTCGGGTTGAAATCTTCAAATACACATTCGGTCCCCATAAACATCCCAGGCAATTCATCGATGACCCCATCAAGATGAATTGTTCAATTGAGAATAATAAGGTGCGGATAGATATAGTTGTGTGATCAGGGGCTAGCTGGAAAGATTTCGTGTCTTGTCGAAAGAAGCTTAGATTATGGGATCGATCAACCAAGGAACTCACAAAATAATGAAAGAGAGATCAGATAATTGTTTTGTGGGTCAGAGCATAAGAGATTACTCCAGATGGTGTTATCTGGACTCTCAAACTAGAAGAGGGGAATAAAAATATAATAATAGGGGAATTGAAAGATAATAACAGGGGATCATTGTAGTATCCAGAATTCGGTAAGTTGTAAATTATTAATATGAATTTTATATATATATATATATATATAGATATTGTTCATTTATATAGAAATTAACCTACATATTGTTTATGTGGATATTTGTATATTTTCATTTATATAGAAATATATATATATATATATATATATATATATATATATATATATATATATATATATATATATATATATATATGTAATTAAGATACACTCATAATTCTTTGCAAATTCTTTAATTCTGAGATAGTTTTAGATTTCTTTTATTATTAAGTCTAAACTATGATTTTATAATCAACATTAATGTTTGTACATTTATATGTCAACCATAGATGATGATAAGGATTCCATATAAAATGAAGCTTATATTCATTAGAGATGGATCCCCATATTTGGAGGGGGCCAGAGGAAATTGTTATAGTTTCCTTAGTCTCGAGATTGTTATAATCTCATATAGGCAGTATATATACTGATGCCAATCATATGCATATGCGTAGACTTGGAGAGCATTTATTGCTTCTAAGAGATTCTTATGGGCAATGCTCTATGGGATGACATGTTGATAGCCCGGTTGCTTAGAGTGGATCTTATGTCCGTCAAGCCGAGAATCGAGAATTCTGTGAAGCCCGACCTAGAGGCAGCCTTAAGAATCAAATTTCCCCCTTACTAACTTAGACTAGATTATGAATCTTGTAAATATTGTGTAATATTTTGTACTAATGTCGGTTTTGCAGGAAATTAGGAAAGGAGAATAAGAAGGGACATTACACTCCAAATCATTAATCTGCCACACCTCAACTAGTGCCCTCGTTCATTCCATGAGATGTCATTGTTAATCCTAACCAATTACTGAGAGGGGGGGTGAATCAGTAAATTCAATTTCTTTAATTCTTTTCTCTAGATTAATATTCCTGTTAATACTGAAAATAAAAGAATACTTTGACAATCATAAACAGAAATCAAGTGCACAGGGCAACACAAGATTTATACGTGGAAACCCTTGGTTAGAAGAAAAAACCACAGTGGGACAGAACCCACAAAACTCCACTACTGCACTAATAAAGCTGCCCTATTAAAGGCTTACAAAGCACCGGTCAGAGTGCTACCCGGTTAAGGGATTTAATAGAAGATCGGTTAAGATCTTGACCTTGTGAGGAGTCGCCTTATTAGAGGACTTAAAACATCAACAAAGATGTCACCCGGTGAAGGGATTTATACAATAGAACTTGTTAGGGTTCACCCTGATTAAGGGATTTAAATATGCTTCACATAAGAAAAGCAATGATCTTATTTTGACACTGTAACTGTCGATTCAGATCATACCTGTTCACTCTTTCCTTTGCTTGGCTGTTGAATCTTTCTCTCTCTTTCACTCTTTGTGACTGTGATCTTCTCAGAAGACTCTGCTCTTCTCTGCTTGCTCTTCGCTCTTGATTTTCAACAACACATCTTCAAGTGCATGATGACCTCAAAACGCTCGTAGAAAATAAAGCTAACTCCAGTTCAACTGAAAAAGCTAATTCCAGTTTAATTGAAAAACGCTCCGCACAATCCGGATTGGATTATAAAGCACTAACCGGTAAGTTTGCAGTTGAGTGCAAACCGGTGTGCAACCTGTCAGTTATCTGCATCCTATTGTGTTTGCCGAGACCGGTTGGACAAGACCAGACTGGTATAACTGTGACCAGTTAATGTACACGTTCACTTAGTCATTCTACCGGTTCACCACTTTTGTTCTATCATGAGTACCGGTGTGTTTGATGTTTGCCAATGATGACAACTAAGCTTTATGTCAACAATCTTCCCCTTTGGTATTGTTGGCAAAACACATCAACACATACAATCCCTGTAGAGTATCATACTTCCCCTGTAGACCTGCTCTACCTATATCCTGTAGATTTGCTCTACCTGTGTTCTGTTGTACCGGTCTAAACTCTCCCTGTCATCTGATCTGTCTCATCCGGTAACTTCTCACATTTCTCTACCAATCTCCATCTGAAAGTTATCTTCCCCTTTTTGCCTCTAAGGGACAAAGGGTGTGTATTCCTTATAATTGGAGCTTGTTGAAGATATCCTTATAGATCTTCTTGGTAGAGACTAGGAAAGGTTTCCAAGTACCTGTTACTTGATCTAAGGTATACTTCATAGCTTGTAGAGAGACAACTAGGTTCTCCATCTCCTCATTTGTCTTGTAGTCAAGCTCATTGAGAAGTCTTTCAGCATCATTTGTTGTTTTCTGCATCAGATCAAAAATAAGCACGATGAATAGCTAAAATCCAATGAGGTCTTGGATTCTCTTAGTGTTTTCTTCTGATGCCTTTCTCAATGTGAGAGCTAAACTTGTTAGCTCACGACTGTACTCGGTTGCAGAAGAGGTCTTAGCATCGAACTTTGATGTTATCTCCTTCAAGTCTTCTGTTGTCCTTTTGGTTCTCTTTGTTATGTCTTTTACAAAATCTTCAAAGTTTGAAGTTCTTGTAATTAACCTCCCAACTTCTTGTACCTGTTGTTTTAGCTCATCGGTGCTGGTTGCCACACTGGCTTTGAGTTCTTCAACTTTGTCATGAAGAATAGTTATTCTTTTCTTTTCATAATGATCAATGGCAACTATTTTTGGATCTACAATATCCTCTCCAATTGCTTGTGCCAGTATTTCCTGTTGATCAATTATGGGTTCCTCTTCTTGTCTGTCAATGTCATGTGCAAAATTGTACAATATATTTTTCACACTTGTAAGCACCATCTCCTATTTCGTCTTGGTGAGCTGCTTCAGCTGTCTAGTTGACATTTTGCTTATGTCAACCACAATGTCACTTGTTGGAGTAGTGCTAACTTTCTCTTAGAGTCAGGGTCTGTTGCAAAAGATAGCTTTCTCTTTGATGAAGAAGCACTTGGTACATCTACCGGTTGCTTTTGTTTGATACCCTTTTCAAGCTCTTCTTCAGCTAGCTTCTTTACTTCCTCCATTTCTTCTTGTTGAGATTCTTCTTGTTGTTGTTCCTCTTCTGGTTGCTGTTCCTCTTCTGATAGTTGTTCTTCTTCTGGTTGTTTCTTGGCAACCTGTTGATCACTCATGACTATCTCAACTTTTTCAGATTCCTTTTCTTCAGTCATCTTAGCTAATGACTCCCCCATTTCTTGTTCTGCTGGTCTTAGTAGTGTATCTTGTACATCTGTTGGAATCTCTTTACCGATGTTAACCTGTTTACTAGTTGTGAACTGTTCTGGTGGTACCAACTCCTTTGCCTATTCTTCTTGAGAGATTTCCCGAGGACCTGTTGACTTAGGTGTTTCGAAAGAAACCTTTTTTGACGTTATTCTCTGTTGTCCCTTCTGAAGAGTGCTGAAGTTATAATTCTTTCAAAGCTGGATTGTGTCTTCATACACTTCTTTATCTTGACCATTTATTATTTTGGCCACCCTGTCTCTTATGTCCATATCAAGTGACTGCTTCTAACAGAATCTTGATTGCATCTTCATCAAGAACTGATTTAACCTTTTCCAAAACTTCCCTTAAGATTTTATTATTCTGTGCTAGTCTGACTCTCCATTTGGTCATTAGCCTTTTGTTCAGTTCAACAGGGAAGAGGGGCCTGGAATCCTTAGGACCCCGGTTGAAATCTAGAAAGCTCTCTAACAGAGCAATTTCAATTCTCTCTTTATCATCAGTGCCTAAAGCACTGAACCACTCTGCAACATTGGTCACTTTTCCAAAGTCCAGAATTTCATCAACTATATCATCTACACTTAGGGTTTGAGCTTTACCTTTATCTGGAGATGCAAGAATAATTGGTGGAATTAGATCACCACCAGTGTCTTCGGTGATGTCTACGATGACTAGTTCAGTTGTAGGCTTAGCTTGGACCAGTGTCTTGACTCCTAGAATACCCTTTCCTCTGCCAGTGTCCGTTTCTGGTTGCACTGAGGTCTTTTGACATTCAGCTTTGGCTTGATGTTGCTATTTAAGAATGGTTGACCAGATGGCGACCCCTTCATCATGAACTACATCAACTTCTCCTATCAGGACTTGACCAATCCTCTTGCTGATGTTAAAGCTCTGTTTGTACAGATCAGCTTGATTGGTTGCCTCTGGCAAGCTCAAATGATTTTGCCCTTCCAGCAGTGCCCTTATCCTTAGCTTTCTCTCCTTAGTTATAGAATATTTCCATCTTCCTTCAATGATCTCATGTAGCTGTGCAGGTATTGTGTTGTGAATCTCAGTGGGAGTTAATTTAAATCTGTGAAGACAATATACTACAACCTCTTCCAGTTTTCTCCTATCTTCATCATTTGCAATTTCATATCTTCTTCCAACAACACCCATTCTACCTATTTGCTTTACTCCAACCATTTCATCTATGGTTGGTTTCCTTCCTTTCGGTACATCCTCCTTTACAGGTTTCCCGGTTTTCCTCTTTCTGAGATATGTGGTGGTTTCTTCTGTTTCTGTTTCCTCAGATTCCTCACCTTATGACGGTTTGGTTGTCACTGGTTGTGCCTTCTTTTGAACTATTGGTTCTTGCATAGTTGGCTTCCTTTTCCTTAGAGGAGGAGATCGTTTGACATATACCTTCTTTGGTGCCTTAGAAGGTGCATTCTTCTTCAAACTTGCACTAATCTCCTCGTAAGTGCCAAACCGGTTGGCAGAAAGATCCAAGTTACTTTCTTGAAGTGTATCGGCGTAAACTTTGGCAGTCTTGGTTGTGATCTCGTAACCAAGTTCCAGTGCATACTCGGTTATAGACTCAACAACTTGGATGATGTAGTGATCAGTGCTCACTAGGAAGCATATTTCATCCTTGTACTCCTCTACAATAGTCGAAGGATTTCTTTTCTATTGATGCATTCTTAGCTAATAAGCCTCAAAGTAATCAGTCATTACTTTGTTAAACTGGTTCCCCAAATTGTTAACTATCTCACCTATTTGAACCATTACCGCTTTATCTGCTAACTAGGTAACCTTACCTATTCCTAGAAAGAAATTTTGATAGTAGAAAAAGAGACATACCATCAAAGTCCCATACTTCATAAACTTCTTCACCATACCGAGCTTTTTCAGGTTCTCAAAAATCTTGTTCCTTAGCATAGTGCAAATGTCGTATTGAGCATTATCGTGCATGGTCCTATGTGCTGCATGTATCCCATCACCCGGTATGCTGTTGAGGTTGCTCGACTGGTAAACTTTGTAACTGATGACAACAACAGCAAACCGGACACTGTCGTCTGCAATGTCGGTCACAGTCATCATATGACTATCAGATTTCGACTTGATGAGCCAAGTGACTTCGACGTTTGCAATTGTCCTTAGGGTAAGAGATTCCCTGTGGCGTTGAATCCGGTTACTCTATGCAAATCTTCCTTGGCTATCAGAGTAATGACACCTTTAGCAAGCCACATTCATGGATAGTGTACTCTGCTAACCACCAACCAAATCCAGTCGGGTCAAAACATAGTTGGGTATTTGACCCCGTTCATCAATCCGGCTGCTTCCAACTTCGTGTATTTCGCCTGAAGCTTTCCATCTTCACATAGCGTAAGGTATTCGCTCTAAATGAACGTTTCACCCTATTCCTCCTGTTTGCTGTGGATGAAAGCGGTTACATCCTCTGTCAACAATACTCGGTTGGGAATGGATGATAGGGCACCAGCTATATCATTCATTCTATTTTGCACCGCCATTATATCATACACAGGTTTGCCAAGTTTATTGATGTCGATGAGGCTCACAATAGAAGATGATGATGCCATTTCGCTTGACCGGAAACACAAAAAGTTCTTGACAAGATTCACAGAACTTGCAAAGCAAAGATTGCAAATCACAGCAAGAAAGATTACTCAAGCTTTTAAATCAATAATCACAAAACACAAAGTAAAGTGAGATGAGTAATCGACTTTCCCTTTTGTACACTTAGGTTGTAACGGTAATTAGCAAACAGTAACTTTTGTTAACGGTTATTGTATTAATTACTCTTACCTAACCTTACCTTTATCAACCAGTTCACCAACTCTTTACTTGTTTACAACACGAACCTTAGTTGAGACTTCGACCGTGATACGTTAGCTTCCCCATTTACCGGTTCAGGTGTTGGATCGGTGAATCCTTCCGGGTTCCTATCATTGACTGAGTGAGAACATATCTCACCAGTTACTCCAGGGATAGTATCATTGCTACTTGTTCCCCTTAAGCCCTTTGGCTTAATTTGCTGAAGAGATATCACCATCGGTGGATGATGACTTTACCTTTGATTTCTCTTCTTCAGAACTCTTAGTCCCCTTTTTGGACCAAGTCTTCTTAACTTCCCTGTTGGTCTCTTTACTGGTGTTTCCCTTTTGATTGGGGGACACATGCTTCTTGACCTGTTTAGCTGGGCCTTTTCCTTTGTTCAGTGAACGGTTCCTGCAGTCTTTAGCCAGATGCCCAATCTTGTTATAGTTGTAACAAGCCATACCAGTTCCTCTCCATGGATTGACCCTTCTTTCTTTGTCCATGGGTGAGTGACATTCAGTGTTCCTATGCCCTAATGATCCATAGGTAGCATAGATAGATGTGCCCCGGTTAACATTCCTATTACAGAATACTGGTCTCGGTGGAGATTTGAATGCCATGGTTTTAGACCTGCATTCTTCAACCTTGTGTCCGAATTTATTGCATGCATAGCAATAACCTTTAAAGCCTCCCCTGCTTCCACTGGACACCGTGTTAGAACGTGACCTGCGTTCAAAGGTCCTATGACCATACTTATAACAGTTGCTGCAGTAATTGTTAGTGGTGAACGGTTTCACTGATGCAATCCTGTAGTCATTTGATTTTGGTTTGCCACAATGTTTGCAAGAGGGTTTGAAGACCTTTTTACCTTTGTCTCCTATCGGTTTCTTCTTTTCGTTCTTGCTTTGCTTGATTCTAGAGGACTCACCGGTTTTACTGTTGCTTTGACCGATGTACCCAAGTCCTGTGGGATCCTTGTGCTTTCTTTGAGCTTTCAGTTGCTCATCAAGCTTCTCAAAACTTTCATTATACCTTTTGAGTTTCTCATTCCTCTCCTCAAGAGTTTTCAGCTGTTCTTTTAGTTTTTCCACTTCAACAGCCATTTCTTTGCATGCCTCATCTTTATCTTGCAAGTTTTCATGCATGATTGCATTCTCCTGATTTATGCCCTGCATGTCTGCATGCAATTGCAGTATGAGAGCATCACTCTCTCTTAATGCATCTTCAACCAGGGTTCTTGCTCTCTCAACAGTCAACTGTGCTTCTATGACACTATTCTTCTCATCCTTAGCTTTTTTGCTTGCTTCAATGAGTTCGGTCATCCTCAGAGCACAACCTTCCTATTCTCTTTTCAAATTAGAGATTTGATCAGTCAAATTCAAATTCTTCTCCATGAGATTAGAGACCGCTTCATTAGCTTCATCAGAACCATTTTGTCCAGAGAGTTCTTCAATTGTTTCCTGAGTTTCACTTAGTTGTAGAGCCAACTCTTTTCTTTTGGCAAGAGATCTTCTTAGCCTGTTTTCAAGAGAGGTAATCATTTCATTGGCTTCTTCTAGCTGCTTCTGATACCTGTAACCCTCGATGATCTTTTCTCAAACGGTTAAGCTTTCTATTCCTAAGAACCAGACTCTGATACCAATTGTTAATCCCAACCGGTTACTGGGGGGGGTGAATCAGTAAATTCTATTTTTCTAATTCTTTTCTGTAGATTAATATTCCTGTTAATACTAAAAAGAAAAGAATACTTTGACAATCATAAATAGAAATCAAATGCACAGGTCAACACAAGATTTGTACGTGGAAACCCTCGGTTAGAAGGAAAAAACCATAGTGGGACAAAACCCACGAAACTCCACTATTGCACTAATAAAGTTGCCCTGTTAAAGGCTGACAAAGCACTAGTCAGAGTGCTACCTGGTTAAGGGATTTAATAGAAGATTGGTTAAGATCTTGACCCTGTGAGTTGTCTTATCAAAGGACTTAAAACATCAGCAAAGATGTCACTCTGTGAAGTGATTTATACAATAGAACCTGTTAGGGTTCACCTTGATTAAGGGATTTAAATATGCTTCGCATAAGAAAAGCAATGATCTTATTTTGACACTGTAATTGTCGATTTAGATCATACTTGTTCACTCTTTCCTTTGCTTGGCTGTTGAATCTTTCTCTCTCACTCTTTGTGACTGTGATCCTTCTCAGAAGACTCTGCTCTTCTGCTCTGCACGCTCTTCGCTCTTGATTTTCAACAACACATCTTCAAGTGCATGATGACCTCGAAACGCTCGCAGAAAATAAAGCTAACTTCAGTTCAACTGAAAAAGCTAACTCCAGTTTAATTGAAAAATGCTCCGCACAATCCAGATCGGATTATAAAGCACTAACTGGTAAGTTTGCAGTGGAGTGCAAACCTGTGTGCAACATGTTAGTCTTCTGCATCCTGTGGTGTTTGCCGATACTGGTTGGACAAGACCAGTCTGATATAACTGTGACGTTTTAAGGTACATTGTTCACTTAGTCATTCTACTGGTTCACCACTGTTGTTCTATCATGAGTACCGGTGTGTTTGATGTTTGCCAATGATGACAACTACGCTTTATGTCAACAGGCATCTCAGCTGGTCTTCCATATGTAATTTTCAATCTGCATTATGAATCTTCTTATTTTATTCCAAATTTGCAAATAAGTTCAATAGTGAATTCAGAATGAATCCACCTCTCAATGAAGATTGGGTTTCGTCCAACCTTTGAATTGCAATGTCCCCACTTTTAATAAATTATTTTTAATTAATTACTGGTCCCAAAATTTAAATAATATTATAAATGGACCTTTAATTAATAAAAAGGGGGCCCCATTTTTATTATTATTGTCTGTAGGTGTTTGCCATGTTGGCGTTCTTTTGTAAACCCTTGGGAGTTTTCCGAAGTGGTATTTATGACCGGCGTGTAGGATGTATTTTTCATGTTGAGATTTGATATTTTATTTGTATTTGTGAATTTCTGTTGGGATTTTGTTGGTTGCCATTTCGGAGGTGAAAGATCCTCTCTATTTGGTTTGTTGTAGTTTCGATGGTTCGGAACCACCCTAGTCTGCCGGTTGAAATATCATTCCGATATTTCACTGTGCGCCAAAACTATTATGCTTTGTTTGTTTCGGATTTGGTAACTTTGAAACATCATCTCTGTATACATCTATTCACATCTTTGGCATTAATACGACTTGTGGTATTGTTGATACTTGACATTAATTGTTCTGGTGTCTATAGCACTATTATTATTGAATCTGAATTACTTCTGACATCGTTAGTGTTTTAGCGACCATCTACCTTGTGTTGACATATTTAAATTGTCATTGGTCAAGTTAGAGGCAAACATCAATCCCACCGGAGCACCGGTAGACAAATCTATTACCGGTACTCTTTAGTAGGAACTGGTAGACCAAACAGAGTGGATCTTATAAGACATACAGTGGATGTATGGACAACCGGGTATAACATTGATAATGGTCGACTGCATGATAATCCGAACTAGATTATGTGGAGCTTTGTTTCAGATAAAACCGGATTATACGGAGTATTCACAGTTGAAACTGGAGTTAGCTTTATTTCTGCATGGATGTTGTAAGGTAAACTCAAGATCATTTCGCAAGCTTTTTGCATGCATGATTTATGGGTGAGTTTACAGCTTGGCTGAATTGTGAGAAGTATTTTTAACAAGAATAATGTCTTATAAATACAGGTCATGGTATACACAAGAGTTGTTGTTGAATATTCAAAGCAGGAGAGAGATATCTTTTGAGAGAAGCTATGGTCACAAGAAGTGAAAGGCAAAAATGTTCAACAGCCAAGCAGAGCGGAAAGGGTAACAAGTATGATCTAATCAGACAAAAAGTGTCGTTACAGATCATTGCTTTTATTGTTAAGCATATTCAAATCCCTCTATCAGGGTGAACCCTAATAGGTTCATTGTATAAATCCCTTAACTGGGTAACATCTTAATTGGTGTTGAAAATCCTTTTACAAGGCGACTCCTAACAGGTCTTGTAGCACTCTTACAAGTGCTATGTAAGCTCTTGATAGGGCACCTTTATTACTGCAGTAGTAAAGTTGTGGGTTCTGTCCCACCGTGGTTTTCTCCTTCTAACCAAGGGTTTCCACGTATATATGCTGTGTTGACTTGTGTATTTCTATTTTTGTTTATGAGTGATTGATTATATTCTGTTAATACTGCAAGAATATATATATATATATATATATTATATATATATATCTTATATATATATATATAAGGTTTAATTGGAATAGAAATTGTATTTACTGATTCACCCCCCCTCTCAGTAATTGGTTAGGATTAACACTTGGCATTTGTTCTTGTGCTTTTATTACTAATTCATCTTGCGTCTTCCGACTTACGAATTATTGTTTTGTGTTTGCAACAATCACATTTAATTTGGAACGAAGGAAGAAAGGAACATCATCCAATGACTGGAAGGCTTTCTCAATCACCGTACCATCGTCAACCCACCTTGTTTGCCATTCCGTATGGCCACTTTGGCACAACATATGGTTTCCAGCATTACCGCACGACCTCCTCTGCCACACTGTACGACTTCCACCTACCATACCGTACGACTCCCAACACAACCGTGCAACATTTCATGCCACATCGTACGACCTTCAACCTCTACCGCACGGCCTCGTTTGGCGACTACGTGCGGGCTTAGACTTCCACCGTACGACCTCCTGTTGATCTGTACGGTTCCTATACAACTTCTTGACTCTTTCGTTTCCCTTCGTACAGTCCAGATCGGGGTAACTGGCATTTGAAGGAAATTATAAAGGGAGAATAAGAAGAGACATTACTTGAACAATATTATTCATATATCAAAAGTTATATATTAATTGACTTTTTAATAGCATATAAATAATAATTAAATTGTTATAATAAATTGTTAATATAATATATTGTTAAATAATAATATATTATAAATTAAATATTATATATCAAGACATAAATTAACAAGAAAACTAGTTATAAATAAACAAATTTATTATTAATAAAATATAGATATTTTATAAATCAGGAATATATATGATTAATAAACCTAAGTTCACGACCCCTTGCCTCCAAATGACACACCAGTTTGGAATAGTGATATAAGAATATCATCTGTTGCTTAAGAAAAGAGATACGTAAAATATATGGAATAGTCTGCAAAGGCTTAGTGGAAAAATTTAAGTCTCGACAAAGGACATTACATTCCAATTGGTTGCTTGCTTGTATCCATACCATGTTCTTCCGTACTTGCGAGTTTCGTACGGTATTGTCAAACTGCATGTGGACTTTGTAGGTCTACGTATTGGCAACCTTGCTATTGCACATGGTGCCTTCCCACTATATACGGTCTCTTCATGTCTGTATGGTTCTTCCTACTTGTACTACACTATCTTGTTTAGATCAACCAGTCCCTATCTGTACGCTACAACCTCCTATTGTTGTATGGTTCCACGTTGCTCCATGTGGGTACCTCTATCTTGCCTTACGACGCTACATCTATCTTGGAGTACAAATACCCTTCCCTACATATAGCCATTTTCCTTTGTACGATTGTTTGGCACCTGTGTTCATACAGACTCTGCAATTCGCTGGTATCAGTGTTATACGGTACTAACTTGCACACCACCTTGCCTTTGACTTTGCTCCTGTTTGCCTTTTCTCGTGCTTTTGAGAGAATGAATTGTTTCACCTGCACTTGATAAGTGCCTTTTTGCCTTAGGGTTAAGTTTTTAATAAAACACTTGGGTAACATTAATTTCTTTACTTTTGCATTGCACCCCTTTTTAATTTTTTCGACTCCTTTTATTGTTTTCTAACTTTAATCTCTTCATAAAAAATGTTCTCCATACTTTTTCTTACTTTAATCTCTTCATAAAAAAATTGCTTCTCCATACTTTTTCTAACTTTGTTCTTTTCATTGTTAACTCTCTCCCTATTACTCCAAAACGGTTTTTTCTTCTAATTTTTTAAAAACTTTTCTAATTTGCAAAGTTGGTACTTGCTTTGTCTAACACATGCTTTTCTCCATCTTGCCTTCTCCTTCATTGCCCTCCAATTTTCTCTCTATGCCTCTTGGATCATCTTCATCGCCCAAGTTTACCTTCTTCACACTCAGACCTTCATATCTTATAAGCTTGTCTCATTCAAAATGCTGTGCAGGGGTCTCACCCAATTGTGCCACTCCATTATATTCTTCATATTGTGGAGGGAAACTTCCTTTCCTCTATCTCACCGACCTGCAACATGCTACATCAGGGCTGAAACACCTCATAATCCTCCATCTACTAGTGAAACAGTCCATTGAGCAAGTAAGTCTCATCTTTGGAGCTATCCTCCAATTCTAGCACCCTTTCGTCAGTTGGTTCCATTACTTTTCCTTCCTCCATCCCAAATTCTCTGTCCCCAGCCTTCAAGTCCAATGCCAACTCCTAGTTGACCACTTGGTTCTGTAAGCCTATGGCATATTTGCTTACATCACTCTTGATTGAGAGTGTATTTTTGTTCTAATTGTGGTTTGCCTTGGCGGTGATCGGCCAACTCCTTCCAAGGAGGGCATCATATGCATTCTCTAGCGAAATGACGTCAAAGTCTAGGAAGAAATTATGTGCTAATTATGACCTTGTGTGCCATGAGTGTGCCAATGGTTTTGATGTCGTGCTAGTTGGCTTGTGATGTCCCCTATCTCAGTGATAAAATTTGATAAATACACAATGAAAATAAATAAAAATATATTAAATAGATAATATATTATTAATTATTTATATAATAATAAATAAATAAATAATACTAAAATGTATTATAAAATGATAATACAACATAATAAATAAATAATATTTTTACAATATTTGAAATATAAACATTTATACTAATTAATATTATAATATAATTATACCATTAAAAGAAATTATTATATATATAATAAAATATAGGAAATATTTATGTATTTGATTAAAATAATATAATATTATATACTATTTGATATTTGAAATTTTATAGATAGATATATTATTATTATTATATACAAAATATATTAAATAACACCATATAAAACATATTAAATATTCTCATAAGTAAGCGACTAAGCTGGTAAGTCGTGACCATTCACCCCACATGACATATATAATCCATTTGGAGATGGGACGTGGAGAAAGAATGGAGAGGTCAGTGAATGATCTAGTAGGAGAGGAATATAGGAAACAACGTCCAGTCAGCTGACTCATCCACGCCCCTTTCAGCAATCACTAGGCATAAGAAAAGACAAGGAAAATGATTATGAACGGTGCCCAAGAAGTATAAGGGAGGGGAATAGACAACGGTGACCAAGGAAAATAATAGACAAAGGTATAAGTCAACATCCTACTCAGCAAATGAGACATAAAAAAGCGGAATTCATAATTGCTACATGGCTTTGGCGATGGATATATAAATTGAAAATAAAGAAAGCATTGAACCCAGTACAACTTATAATCATTGGTGGACATTAAAGATTCATAGGGAACTATTGACACTGCAAATGGACGCAACACTCCATATCGATAATTGCCTAACGCATGACTTTTCCAGCAGAGTTGGTTGATGAAGATAACATATCGGATAATGATTTTAGATAGTGGGGCACCATTGATATATATTTCACATAGATATCCAATAATATTATAAGCATCTTATTGTGTTGGATCAATTATCGCTGCATAATAAGGATCGATCATGTACGAAGATCGCACAAAGATATCAGTGATTGACAGGACATTATACCTGGCTTGGCAGTGATGGGAACATAATCTATAAAATAGCTATAAAATTCATTAACAAACATTGCTATTTAGAATAAGTTCAACATCAGGAAGAGAACATCCAGGGCCTTCACATGAAATTACAGAGGACCTGTTCCCAAGTTTGAACTGAATCTAAACACTCACTAATAGCCTTACACAGTCAATTAAGAGCATTAGTTAATCTACCTTTCTTCCAAGTTTATGAAGAGAAGACAGTAAATGATGAGTAAAACTATACAGTAGTTCTATGTATTGTTTAAGCACCTTATTCTAAATCTAGATAAGTTCTATTTCCTAAACTATTTTTACAATTTTACATTGATAAAATGTCTCTACTTATGATAAAATCATATTTATAATGTATTACATTTCACGTCTCAAGTTGGAATTACTAATGATGACCAAATTTTGGAAAAATCTAATTGGGGACATTACAGTGGTATCAGAGCATGATCCTGCCATCTTGCGGGGTAAAGTAGGATATACGAAAAATAATTCATATGAAAGAAGAACGTGGAAAGCTAATGGAGCTTCAAAGCGATTCAGTCATAGCTGTGACAACATATTTATGTACTCAATAATTTTTATGATCATTAATAGACATTTAAGATATAATGAGGGGAAAGGATGACAATCAAGGGAGAATCGCGAAGGGCACCCTATTGTAGTAGCAGTGAGGAAGAACCATATAAGGGCCTTCTACTACACTATAATTTAGGGAGAACCGCTAAGGGCTCCTTATTGCTAGTGCCTTCCCAAGGTTGCAATTAAGGGGGAATGACTAGGGCACCCTATTGGAGTAGTATGTTAAGGGAGAACCTCTACAAGGGAACCCTACTGCTCTGTGATTAAGGGAGAATTGCTATAAGGGCACCCTACTGCTCTGTGATTAAGGGAGAACCGCTAGGGCACCCTATTGTAGAAGAAACCAAGGCTGCAATTAAGGGAGAATCGTGAAGGGCACCCCGCTGCAGCGATAGTTAAGGGAGAACTGCTATAAGGGCACCCTATTGCGTTGTGATTGAGGGAGAACCGCTAAGGGCACCCTATTGCAGAAGTAGTTGAGGGAGAACCGTCGAGGGTACCCTATTGCAATAGTAGTTAAGGGAGAACTGCTAGTAGGGCACCCTACTACATTGTGATTACGGGAGAATTGCTAGGGCACCCCACTACAAGGCATAGATTATATCTCTGAAGGCCTAGGAGAGATAGATCTATCTTCTAGGAAGGATGGATATGCCAAATTTTGGATATCCATAAGGCCGTAGGAGGAGATAGTCGTAATGAGATGGTGGCATAGCTTGAGGACCGTTCTAGAATAGCTATATGGCAACTAGAGCCCTAGGAGGTCCTCCCCAAAGAGCTTGTAACCTGATTACGAACTCTCCCTAAGGATTAGGATCATTCATTAGGACTCAGCACGGAACAAGGCAATACTTAACAAGAGGAGAAGGAAAGTACTATTGTACATCAAGATAAGTTCTAGTTTTGAATTATTCTTAGTATTTCAAATTGAATAATATAAAATATCTTCAGATTTGATAAAATTATATTTGTAAATGTAATGCAGTTCTAACCTCAAGTTGAAATTCTCATTTCAGGATTGTCAGATTGGATGTCAGAGTTACATAGCAAGACACCATTGTCATGTCCCCATTCTGGCTGACATCGTTTAGCGTGCCGGATCAGTCTATCACAGGCTCTCGTAGACTGGTGGCGATGTGGAGAGAGTCATTTTGTAGATCAATGGTCGTATTTGCTCTTGGAGAAGTGATTTAGAGCTTATTTTTATTATTATGAGTTATGCGGGCCCCACATGTTATAATTTTAAGTTGAGTTGCACTTTTTATTTTATAAAGTTATATTATTATAAAAGTGCATTATAATGGGATTTTATAATGGATGCTTCTAGAAGTTCTTAGTAACTTCTCAAAAAGTGAATAAATAGGGGCCTTGGGCCTTCATTTGGACATGCTTGGATTTGGGATTTCTTCTACTTCTTCATTGTGAAGCAATTTGTAGCCTTGTGGTCTGCAAATACTATTCGATCTTTGGGAACGATAACTCCCTTGGATTGGCATAACTGAGGTAGTGAAATATCTACTGAAGGGTTGCACATTGGAAGTGGTATTCAGCCATTTCATGTTGAGCTTATTTGGAATCCTCAGATTCACTTGAGGGTTTGAGTTTTTGGTTGCAAGAGCGAAAAAGCAAATCCGAAAAAGCAGGTCCGAAAAAGCGGGCCGAAAAAGCAAGTCCAAAAAAGCAGATTCGAAAAAGCAGTCCGAAAAAGCAAGTCCGAAAAAGCAGACCCGAAAAACTCATTTGAGGATTGATTTGAGGACTTGAAATTGATGGAATAAGGGTTTGAGTTCATCATTGCATTGGTGAATCATTTTGGTGATTGATTGAAGACAAATTGGCACATTTTCAGTTCTTCAATATTAGGGCCTAGAATCATATTTTTTGTTCATATCTCTTAAACTACCTGGAGATTAATTTTATGCATTTGAGGGAAGCATAATACATCATTGGCAATTCAGAATATATATTTTTGGGGGCACAAGACCCTGCCATTTATTTTATACCACTGCTGTACTGTACAGCCCTGTACTTGCAGACAGTACAACAGCAGTTTGGGGGCGGATCTGGTCTCTCTTGGCATTGGACAACATCAGACATCATCAGCAGGCATCAAGGAGCGATTACCAAGTTCTTATCCATTGTTTTGGATGTCAAAAATTGCATAATTTAGGGTATATTCAGACATTGCAATATTCAGAAATTTGTCTCTGTCATAACAGTCCAGATTTGTCACTGTCATCAGCATTGTAATTAAGTTGTGATAGAATTACAAGTTTTTGTATTTGGTTAAGGGGAAAACTCTGTTTGTAAACAGTCCATATATTGGCCATATTTTCAGTAGTAACAGTCATATAATCAGTCAATCTTTTTCAGACATTGCCGTATATTATTGTATTGGACTGATATAACAGAAAGGAGCATAGCAAGGGCATTATTCACATTATCTTAGTGTGGTCCTAGATCATTACATTGAAGTCTGAATATTACTTGTCACAGTCATTTATATTCTGGAAATTGCAATCAGAATTAGAGTAGTTCTTGATTGATTGTTGCTCATTGTATTACATTCTATATTGGTACTGTTATTTCAATTGCATAGTTGATGCCCAAACAATATACACATTGAAACACATCATCACAAGCAAAACAATTCAGTGCATGCCAATGGTTTGACGAATTGACAAGGATCAGATTTGGGGTTTTTAGTGGCCTTTTTAGTAAGGGTCATTACAACCATTTATATTGAAGGTTCACATTGCTTGAGGACAAGCAATTTTGGGAAGGGTGGACTGTGATGTCCCCTATCTCAGAGATAAAATTTGATAAATACACAATGAAAATAAATAAAAATATATTAAATAGATAATACATTATTGACAATAATATATTATTAATTATATATATAATAATAAATAAATAAATAATAATTTTACAATATTTGAAATATAAACATTTATACTAATTAATATTATAATAGAATTATACCATTAAAAGATATTATTATATATATATTAAATATAAGAAATATTTATGTATTTGATTAAAATAATATAATATTATATACTATTTGATATTTGAAATTTTATAGATAGATATATTATTATTATTATATACAAAATATATTAAATAACACCATATAAAACATATTAAATAATCTCATAAGCAAGCAACTAAGCTGGTAAGTCGTGACCATTCACTCTACACAACATATATAATACTTTTGGAGATGGGATGGGGAGAAAGAATGGAGAGGTCAGCAAATGATCTAGTAGGAGAGGAATATAAGAAACAACCAGGCATAAGAAAAGACAAGGAAAATGATTATGAATAGTGCCTAGGAAGTATAAGGGAGGGGAATAGACAACGGTGACCAAGGAAAAGAATAGACAAAGGTATAAGTCAGCATCCTACTCAGCGAATGAGACATAAAAAAGCGGAATCGATAATTGCTACATGGCTTTGGCGATGGATACATAAATTGAAAATAAAGAAAGCATCGAACCCAGTACAACTTATAATCATTGGCAGACATTAAAGATTCATAGGGAACTATTGACACTGCAAACAGACACAACACTCCATATCTATAATTGCCTATCGCATGACTTTTCCAGCAGTGTTGGTTGATGAAGATAACATATTGGAAAATGATTTTAGATAGTGGGGCACCATTAATATATTTCACATAGGTATCCAATAATATTATAAGCATCTTATTGTGTTGGATCAATTATCGCTGCATAATAAAGATCGATCATGTACGAAGATCACACAAAGATATCGGTGATTGATAGGACATTACACCTGGCTTGGCAGCGATGGGAACAAAATCTATATCATAGCTATAAAATTCATTAACGAACATTGCTATTTAGAACAAGTTCAACATCAGGTAGAGCACATCAAGGGCCTTCACGTGAAATTACAGAGGACCTGTTCCCAAGTTTGAATTGAATCTGAACGCTCACTAATAGCCTTACACAGTCAATTAAGAGCATTAGTTAATCTACCTTTCTTCCAAGTTTATGAAGAGAAGACAGTAAATGATGAGTAAAACTATACAATAGTTCTATGTATTGTTTAAGCACCTTATTCTAAATCCAAGTAAGTTCTATTTCCTAAACTATTCTTACAATTTTACGTTGATAAAATGTCTCTACTTATGATAAAATCATATTTATAATGTATTACATTTCACGTCTCAAGTTGGAATTACTAATAATGACCAAATTCGGGAAAAATCTAATTTGGGACATTACACCACCCCAACCAAGTGGAAGGTTGGTGGCCACATTGTTGGTCTACCTAGGCCCTTCCATGTCTCTGTTGCAAAACATTGACACCTAAGCCTCTGTTGATGATGGTGTTTGTAAGCTTCTTTCCTATTATCTCCATATCAATGATAGGCACCCTCTTATCAGTACTGACCACTAGCAACATCGGGTCCTTGGCCAAGTTAGCGGGTGGCTTCCCTGCCTGTTTGAATGTCCCTGGCTGACTGCTTCATCACCAACTACATTGATAATGGCAATCTTTACTTGTGGCATGGTTTGTAGAAGGTCAAAAACCTTTATAGGTATTGTGGCTTCCAGCATTTATCTCGTGATGGTTTTCTTTGACTTCGATTGAGGTGGAGTACTGGCGGCATCATTTGAGGCCTTTCTTTCCTACGCCATTGCCTTTTCAATGTCAGCCTTGGCTTCCCAAAGCCTTTCTTTTTTTTGGTGCAAGGGTTAGGGTACACTGCCATCTTGGTTTGGAGTCTAGTCCATCATCTGTCTCTTTCGCATCCAGTATGTTCACTCCTTTTTGTTTCGAATAGTCGGTGTTTTCATGATTCCTAGGTCCAGAACATTTGCATAGCAAACTTCCATTAATTTGGTTGCTTTGACACTCAAGTGAAGTGACCCCATTCATTGTACTTTCGCCACTTGGTCATTGGTTTACTCTTCATGCTATATTGGATTTTGCTTCTCGACATATTGTTATTACTGTAGTTGTTCCCTTGTCGATTATTACGATACTCTAAGCGAAGTGTTGGAGTACATAGGTGGTTTTGGTGGTGCGGCTGGCAGGTAGCTTGTTCCCCTTGGGTGAACAAAAGTTGTGTGCTCCTTGATTTTAGGTTGTATGGGCATTCCTTAATCGAATGTCCTAGTACTTGACAGATGTTGCAAAATGACTTCTTTGGGCAAGTGGCCTTCGTGGGACCTTCCACTTTGTGTACAGTGCACACAATTCTTTACTCTCCTCGGTATTGTCTTTTTTTACCTTCAACTCCATCATCCGCAACCCTTTTGTAGGGCCTTTATGCTTTTAGATTCTCTGCTACCCCTTTCTTTCGTACTATCATCGTCATTGACCCTCTTTCCCCGCAACAACTTTCTCTTTCTATGTCCATTTCTCAATTGTAAGCATCAATGTAGGAGGACGAGGGTATGATCTTTAGTTTTCTTCTCAGGGAGGGAATCAATCCCTCGATGAACCACTGCTTTAGGCCATCAGTTGTTTCATTTTCCATATTGTTCAGTAGTTCATTGAGCTTACAATTGTATGCTCGTACATTCTCATTCTTCCCTTTCTTTGTGTTGTAAATCTCTGCGACAATTTTATTGTTGTCTCTTAGTAGTTTAAACTCTTCCTGAAATGCCTTTTTGAGGTCGTTCCATGTCGCCTTAGTTTGGTTTGACAGGTTTGTATACCGGTCGATGGCAATTCCCCAAATGTGGCAGCAAATGCCTTCAACTAGTAATCATGGTTGTTCTTGCCACTAGCCTCGCGTATTGTTACACAAGTCTTGCAATGGCGCATGGGATCGTGCGATCAATCTCCTCTGGATTTAGGGAGTTTCTACTTATCTAAGGTGTTCACCATTTTCTTCACTTGGTAGGTTTCATGTGTATTCAACCAGATTGGACTGTTTTTATATCATTCACGTTTCTCTGTTTCTCTTGCACCCTCCGACACACGTGAGCTCTCTATGCGTCCACCTACATCTTCTACATGTTGGCCATCTAACAATATTAATTCTTTTGAATTCCATTAGATCCTACAACTGTACTGTAAGAATAAATCTTCATAAAGTTGTGCAAATCAGATTGTATGTAAGCTACAACGAGCATAAATCATTTGAAACTCTTCACAATCAGCATGATGCAAGGAAACTTCTTTAAAGTTGCAATCCTGCGGCTGTAGATAACTGATAATAGCAATCCACAGTCTGTAACCTTGAAAATCAGTAATGTGAAGATGTTCTGCTGGTAGTAATATTGAAAACCTTCAACAACATGAAGGATGTAAACAGTCAAACAAGGACTGAAAATTCTTCAACAATAGAAATAAACAAGGTTTTCATTTGGCTTCCCCCAAGGTTCATGAGGGGCATTGCCCCTCAACCCCACTAGGAGCGCTGCCCCCCATGAACCAGTAGACCGATGCCAAACTCATTTTATAAATTTTTAACTATATTTTGCATAAAATTTACATTTTTCCAATAAATTTAACTATTTTATAAGTTGTCAAGTTTTATCCAAGTTTCATGGAGTTGAAATTTCTCATCTATCATGTCCAAGCTTAGTCTGAGTATGTGGACTATGCTTAACATTTAGTTGGCCCCATCTAGGACTATTGTGATTAGGTGCACTACAATTCTACACCATTAGAATGCCATAGGATTCACATTAAAAGGGAGAGAGGGAAGGGAAGCATGGGGGAGAAGAGAAGGGACATAAATATACCATTCTATTCGTAGACATGATTTCCTTAGTACTTGGGTAATTTTTTCATATTGGCTCCCTAATAGACTAATGAAGGCCTATATTAAATGTATCCAATTATAACTTGGGCAAAGGTATTGAGCATTGCCATTATTGTGTGCACATGCACTATTACATATCAAGAATGTTTCACATTCAGTCATGTTGGCCTAACATGTGGTTTAGTTTTTCTTACTTATGGGGTTTTTTCTGATTTTGTGGGCTTGAGCTATTAATGGTAGTGATTTATAGTAGCATATGTAAACAACTTTGTAAACTTGAGATGATGGAATTATGATGCTAAATGTCATGCTTCATTTAGTTCATTATTGACAATTTTGGAAGTCAATTTATCAATGGGGAATATTTCTACACGTTTAGAATTTCCTATTCTTTTACCACAATAGTTTTCATAAAGAATCTCCATGATCATTATGCTTTAAATACTCTAGGAAATGTTTCTTTTCATGTTTTGTCAATTCTTAATTTAAGGGATTATTGATGGAACATATTTATTTCTTTGAGATTGTTTGATAGAACAATGTTTTTAGTTGTAAGTTTCTAGAACGATTTTTCTTTTGCCTTTATTCCTTAGTAAAATTGATACATTCACAAATTCAATTTTTTTCTTTGTTTTCATTTTTTCTTTTGAAAATTTCATGCTAAGAATGCTCGAGGTTTACAATATATGGAAGTTTTAATTTACCTTTCATTTCATATACTAATTTAATATGTGCAATTGCAGACTAGGAAAAAATGTTCGCTTTGTATTACCTTTGGCACCAACTGTCAGTTTGAGCAAGCTTGAACACTTTGCAGACCCAAATCAGAACAAGGTTATTTCAAGGTTTGAGTGGGGAAGTGGGCATTTAGTGGCACAAACTCCAAATAAACAGTCTGGCCTGATTGGAAATTTAGTGTCGAAGAATGGCTTAAACATTGAGATTTGGCAAGTTTTTCCAGCTTACAATATTTTTAAAGAATGCACATTATGCATCACAACTGTGAGTTAAATCCTTACTTATCAATACCTTCATTGAAAAGTCTCTCGCCATAATTTTCAAACTACGATGCTGTTCAACCTGTTCTATATTAATCTCTAAAATTTATTTCATGGAAGGTTAAGCCCACTGTTTAGATACTTCAATATAATTGTATACATGTCAATACATGCAGATATTTCACAAATTTGTATAGATTTAACCTTTGTACCAAGGATGAATACAAATCAGCAGAAGACATGAAGACGAGCAATGCCTTCATGTGACATAGGTGACATAGTCACATGAATATTAAATAGATAAGAATTAAAAAATGATAATAATAATATTAACTTTAATAATAAACAATAATGAAATAATAGAATTTTTATTAAATTAAAATATAAATTAAATAAATAATTATAGTATAAAATATTATATATATTCACATATTTGATATATTATATAATATATATTATTATAATAATATATACATTTAATATTATCATATATTATAATATAAATATTATACATATTATATTTATATTTTACATATTTTAAATTGCTATATTATAATTGAGTTTGAAATATAATATATACATATTATACATATGTATATTATAATATTATCACTTCATATAAAAAGAACAAATAAGATCAAATATATATTACATATACCAAATATATATCAAATATTATAAGTGGAAATAACACATCGTATTAAGCCAAAATCACGGCGACATGAGATGCAATGTTTGACTTTGAAAGGCCACAACCTATGGAAGGTCGCCTGTCTCCTTTCTTTCCCCACATGAGCATATATAGGAAGATTTGAACTCAACATCTAGGGATTTTTATGGATTTTCAATGGTAGGAATCGAAGACCCCTGCTAAAGCCAAAAACCCCTATTTTGTCAAAGGAATCTCAAATCACCATGGACGCTCTGCGTTCATCTATGCAATTAATATACAAGTGATGTTCATATCGGGAGATATAAAACAAATAACACCTATTTGCCTATCTCTTGGGTATCGCTGATAGAGGGAGTATTACGAGCTTCCTATATTGTCTATTGGAGATAAATCAAGCTGCTTATGTTTGGCTTTGTTTGTGTGAGTGGGGCTGATTGATCAAACACATGGGTGATTGAATTCATGTGCTAAAGCTCCTATATATAGAGAACAAATTTTTGGAACAGAATGATAAGGGATGTTGGATGCAGCCTTGGGAGGTCAAACACGGGTACTTAAAAATATTCTAGAAACCAATTTCAAGGAAGTTTCCCTAGGAGACGATTTGGGCTATAGGGAAAGTTTCAATTATATTTGTGATCCCTGCTATTCCCTGGTAATAAGTCTGCCATATCTAAAACTTCTATCTCTCAAGATATCTAGATGATAGTAAGACTTATGGTCATCATTGATGGAGACAAAAGAAGTATCTTTCAAATCATGGAATGGAAAGGAAGAAAGGATTGAACAAGAACAATGCATAAGCAAGGGTAATCATCTTAGAAAATAATGATATTTAGGTAGTAGGTTACTATAATAGTGTAATCCGTGGGAGTTCAGGATAATCTCCATCCTATAGCAATATACCATTATAAGAAGTATCTGGAAAGTTACAATGGGCCGACATCATTTTATTTATTATTTTGGCCCCATTATCTAATAATTTAATTAATTAGTTAAATAAGTCCTTATGATATTATTTAAGTTTTAGGACCACTTAATTAATTAACTTACTTAAGACACTTTATGAAAATTGGGGACATTATAGTTTGAGGATGAAACATCAAGTATCGAATCCTCTCTTGAATAAAGACACTTCTTATGTTAAGATTGCAATGAAAGATTATAAGGTGACTGCAAGGTTCCTTTAGGTGATGGATACTCAGTGGAAATAATGTGATATGTTGGTATCTCGAGGGGACTTACATTGTTCTCTAAGACTTGTCAACTTGATTCGACTGATATGACTTCATAATGTGCAATGAAAATATACTTTGACTTCCTACTTACGAAATGCAACTTAAACTTGAACTTGCAAATTTAAACAGCTCTTACTTCTACCTAAGGATGCAAGAAAGAGTGAATACACTTAAACTCTACTAGATGCAGTCTTTTTATCAACTCCACTCACCTAGTGCAAGCTTCTAAGTTGTTTTCAAATGATTTTCAAATCAATTCCATTTCTTTAATCCCATCTATGGATGCAAATCAAAGATCAAGTATGGATTGAAGTTAAGTTCATTCAAATGCCATTCGACCACGCAAGGAAAATTGACAATCAATAAGTGGATAGTGGCTTGGTCTATCATCGAGTCAAGCAAGGATGCATTCACAATTACTCTTATCCAACTAAATTACTAAAAGAAAATTCTAACTTAACAACTTGAAATCAAATCTATTCTAAGTGAGGAATGTAGATCTCCATGCAATACTTCCAAATAGATCACAATAATTCACCATGTAAGACAACAATGAATAGTAGAGAAAATTTGGTAGTATTTTAGCAATAATTCTCCAACAAATCTCGCTTACAAATAAAGAGAGCAAGCCTTATATAGGGGGCTCAATCACAATGGACTTCCAAGATTAAACATAATCAATGGCCCAAATTAATCCACTACAAACCCTAATTAGGGTTGCCATCCCTATCATCCAAGATATCAAAGCACCACCACGTGGGCCAATAGAAAAATTACAATGATTTTATTGACCAATCAAAAGGCACCAAACTGTGAGCCAATCAAAACTAAGCACCTAATTATCAACCAATGAGAAAATTAACTGCCACATAGGCTTACATTAAATCTTCTGTAATATCCCCTTCTGTAATAATTATTTATGAATTGATTAACTGATTATTTAATATATATATTGATTAAACACCAGTGTTATTATAAAATAAATAATTATTAATAAGTAAATAATGAATATATCAATGAAGAACTAGAATTAATTGCCAATAATGCAAAGATAGTTAATTGTATGTGTAAGCACCGATTACATTAATAAGTATTAAGGTATCGTAACTAATAATAAATGGCCAGCGATAGAGAAGAGTTGTTATAAGCAACAATTACGAATTATATCTTACGGTAAATTACTCAGAATTTAGAATATAACAGCAGACATATCTATTGGAGGCATCCCATCCATTCAGAAGATATATATTGGTTATCAAATCCATTATAGGGGGAGGAGAATGGAAGAAAAAGAAGATACTAAAAAAATATTACAATTAGTGCTGACTGACAGAATCAGCAAATTGGTCCAAATAGGACTTATGGTATTTAAGACAATGTCAGTAATGTATTTTCAAGTGGCATTATAAAATGGAAATGATGACTGGTGAATAATTATATATATAAATAACAGTATAATCACATATATATGTAACAGTATAATCATATATATATGTAACAGAGAAATCAGAGATATATGTGTAAAAATATATATATCAATAACAGAGATTTATATATGTAAAAATATATATTAATAACAATATAATTATATATGAATATATGAATAACAGTTAAATCAGATAAGTTATGTTATAAAGTACATATAAGAGATTATGATTGTATATATAAATATGCTAATAATAATAAAATCAGAATTTTATATATATATATATATATATACATGGGAGTATATATTAATAAAATCTGAATTTTATTAATGAGATTCTTATATAGTTTAGACTCAAATCTTATTGCTAGTTTGGTTTATGAGAGGGGAAAGGCTGAGTCTGAAACTATGACTAAATATACAAGGAAGTATTTATAATTATATATTGAGACCTTATTTAATCTGTCATGTTCTTCTGTTTGAATACCATTGGCGATATCTTCATATTATAATCTCTAAAAAGACATGAGAACAATTAATGTCTTATATAATTTATAATAATATATTAATAGTATAAGTTACAATACAATAATAATATTGAAAATATAGTAGTCAAGATATAAAAGTGATATATCGAACATTAATACAATATAATAATATATGTATCAACATATTATATATTAATAATAAAGTAATGATATATGATTAATTAACGATGTATATTAATAATATATTAATATAATAATAATTAACAAATAATAATCTGAATATTATCAATAGATAATAATAATATATTGTTAATATTCTGATATTAATAAATAAATATAATATTAAATATAAATAATATTATTATACACAAATAATAATATTATAATATATCATAAATAAATAAATAAATAAGCACATACCAATGGTCGATATCATTGCACTCAAAGATATGAGAAAGACAACAACGATTACTTTATGACCAATGTCATTGTAATTTACGGGATGAAGAAGGATAATAATCATGAGAAGAGTATTATCGTGTTACTCCCTCACTTAACCGATTCTCATTATCGGCTTGTCATAAACAATGCATAACTAAACATAATAAATAACAAACCACCGATGACTAATGGTGACTATTCCATCGCACCTTTTCAATGGACTGATCATGAGTATATATATATATGGCTATCGTATCATTGCAAAGGGAAGGGGGAGAAAAAGAAAAGATAAGAGAGACAACATTAGGATGACTCAGCAATCATAGTCATCGGTCAGCCTACACCTTTGTTGACAATCAATAAGAATATTAACTTAGTGCCATCTATTATTATGGGGGACAGAAAACGCATAAAGGAAATTGGGGACAGCAGAATGCAAAATTGGATGTAAGTATTTTATATATATATATATATATATATACTTTCAGATTCTTTTAAATATCTAAGTAATAAAATGATTCAGATATAAATATATATATATATATATATATATATATAAATAAAAGGTTCTTTTAAAATGATATTAGTAAAATGATATTAGAGTTAGAATATGTATTCAGATTTAATATTAAAATGATATTAGTAAAATGATATTTGAGTTAGAATATGTATTCAGATTTAATATTAAAATGATATTAGTAAAATATATATATTCAGATTTAATTCAGATTTAATATATATGTATTCAGATTTTATATATATATATATAAGTTAATCAATTCAAGAATTTATGTGATATAAAAGAGCATAATTTCAGTTAAGTTCATAAGTAGTATTATGATTTCCCTCCAGATTTATAAATGATAATTTATTAATAGTATTGACAATGTAATTTTCTTATCAAAAGTAATAATAAAAGAGAGCTCTCAAGGGAGATTAAAACCTCCACTAAGCCAGTGTACATTGATGATCCACATATGCATATGTACTAAGCCTTGGATAGAGGAAAGCTCTTCCAAGAAGAGGAATGGACCTATGGTCAGCCTATAAGCCTCGAGTGATGCACTCCAGAGGATGACGACAAGATTTAATCAAGGACAAAAGGGTCCTTATAAAGGTTAATGCGTCCGACCTGGTAGACTTTGCTCGGGAAGTCCCTAAGGATGCACTCCAGAGGACGACGACAAGATTTAATCAAGGGCACAAGGGTTCTTATAAAGGTTAATGCGCCCGACCTGGTAGACTTTCTTTTGTAGGGGTTAATTAGTTGGGGTAGATAATTAATTATTTAGCTTTATGTTCATACTTATGTTTCCATATTATTGTTACTAATGTCTTTCTTGCAGGTTAATTCTTAGAAAGATATTCTTAGGTTGATTCTTGCCGGTTTATTTATGATTAATTAAACAAATCTATTATTAATTCATCTAAGATTAAGAAAAGAGATATAGAAAATTAGTTTGCAAAAAGCTTAAATGAGAAATTTACGCAAGGTCTCGACAAGGGACATTACATAATCCTATATACTATTTGACTCAAGGAAAGAAGTTGTAATGTAACCAAGGAGGGGCTTGTCTAAATCTAGGTAATGGCTATCTGCCCCAAAATAAGGTGGGGGTCAGCGTCCCCATAGTTTGGGCTTGGACCTGTAAACTTTGAGGGAGCCCATTATGGTTGGTCTCTAGGCACCTTGGATAACATCTACACTTCCTTTCATGAAGTTAAAATAATAATAAGATTGGATATGAGTGTTAAAGATAACTAAATCTAATAAGATAAATGACTAATCCGATCATGGACATTACAATCCGAACCTTAATGGAAAAATTTAAGATAAATTAAGAAAGGTGCCAATAGGGGACATTACATCTTCCTTTAGAAGATAATTTCCTTTGATCTTTTCTCTTTTTGCAAATTCGATGAACTTGGACAAAATATCATCAAGTTAATCCATTGTAGGACTAGGTGCCCTTTATATCTTCCAATCAATATTATCTAACTTAGATGTACTTGTGACAAGGAATCTTTCCCAATTTGGCATGTTGTCTTGTCCAGAGGCCATGAAGGCCTTGAATGCTGCAACCTTTCTCAACTGCTCCCTTCTGACGGTGTTGCAATCTTCAAAATGGAGAGCCCTCATTCTTTCTTCAAATTGATATTTTCTTCTTTTCTTTCGTTGAATTGAAATGTTACCTTCACCGCTTCCTCAACCTCATCCTAAATTGCTTGAACTGTGGCATTGAGGCTATGAAAATCACCTTTTACCTTCTCAAGAGTATCCTGCCTGAAAACTAATGCAAAGTACCACTTATTGACATTCTTCATTCCATGTTCTTTTATTATTTTATTCTTCTCCAACAGCTGTTCAACAATTCTTGTCAATTCTTGCAATCATGGAATAGTTTTTTTCTCTAATGTGCCAAAATTCTTCACAAATTGCATCTATGGCTTGGAGCCTTGCTTTGATCGATGTGATTGTATGATAGTGCCTTTCGAATTCTAGAAGGAAAGTAATTACTTCCTGCACAAATTCATCCACGTGTTTGACTCTTGGAATGCCATCTTCAAATTCTCCAAGTTATTGATTGATTTTTTTTCAAGGGTGAGAGGTGGTGCAAATGCTTGATCTTTTTGCTGAATAGGATTGAATATTTTCTTGAGGTACTCTCTAAATTGCCGATTTTCTTCCTTATATGTCTTCTTCTTTCCAAATTCCTTGCCCACTCTTTGCTCCAAAATTGAATGGCCCCATGAGCATCTTCAAACTCCTGCTTCTTCGTTGTAGCTCCTATATAATGTTCAATGATATCATAGTCTCGAGGAAGAATGTTATCTTTTGTTTTCTCTCCTCTTGGAATAGCAATTTGAATTTTGCGAGATCTTGAATCATCCCTAATCACTTTTGCTAATCTCCTTTCTTGCTGACTTTCCTTCTTTTTCCCCAAGTCTTCTATGATATTTTCAATATCCTCAATTGGTTTTGGATTGACAATCTCCTTCCCTTGCAACATCTCCCTCAACTAGGCAAGTGCTATGCATTCTCCTGACTCTATATTAGGTTCTCCCTTATCCTATTCTTCAATTGGTGTGATGGCTACATCTTCGCTTGGGCCTTTGTTTGGAGGTGGAATTTCACCTTTTTCAGGAGAATCCTCAATATCTATCATTTCATCTTCAATTGTCCTTTGCGGAGGAGAATTTCCTGCGATCTTTCTTGGGCTTAGAGGAGAGTATCAAGAGGAACTTTGACTAATACTAGCCTCTAATTCAGATGAGGTTTCCTGATTCACCTCCTTATCCTTTGTTGGAATAGTCTTTCGTTCTTTGGAAGTGTCACTCTCTTTCAATGGAGGAGCATTTGATTTCTGTTGCTTGGCCCATGGCTCCTTAATCCTTATTCCTTTATCCTTTGAACCTTTGCTTTGCAATGCTTTTCCAACAATTTTCTTCTTTTTGCTGCCTTTATCTTGTTGCCTTTCACTTGGCTCTTGAGGTTTCTCAGATGATTCTTCCTCAAATTCCCCTACCTCCTTCATTTTCTCATATACCAGTGGAATTCCTCTCTTTACTAGGTTTGCCATCTTTCTATCTAGCCATTACTAGGTGAAAAGTGTAACAGGGATCATCAAAGTCTCCAAATTGATCTCCTTTTCATCCAACCAGTCAATAGACTCCAGCTCATGATTTGTAATTGTTTTGAAATCTCTTCTAGTGACTCTATCATCTTCCGCCAATTGATCAAGCAATTTAATTTGCTTCCATTTGTATTTTCTGCTCATACCCAATGTTAGCCTTGAGAACATCCTTTTCTTGATCTCCAAATCATCAACTGCATCTTCCCAATAATCTTCTAAGTGTGGAATGTGTTGGAACCTGTTTCCATATGCTCTCTTGATTTTCTTTTCTGGATCAAAGTTCTGTCTTGCCTCATAATATCCTAAGGCATAAAAGTCAAATTCTTTCTTCATGGCCTCAGCTACTGCAAGAGATGGACAAGTCTCACTTCTCATATTGAATGGAAATCCACTCCTCGGCTTGTGTTTGTGCCTTTGAATCTTGTCATAGGCGACCAATTGCCTTGTGTAATGTCCCCTTCTCCGAGATGGAATTTAATGATAATAATGTTAAAATATAAGATTAAATAAATAAATATTATTATAATTAAATATATATAATTATAATTATGTTGATAAAATTAAATTAATATATAATTGTTGATATATATATATCAAACTTAAAAGAGATTTAGTAATGATTAATATTAATATTTAATAGTATTAAAACATAAACTAAATAAATGAATAATAATATTATAATAATAAAATAAATAATAAATAATAAATAATAAATATAATATTAAATTAATTAAATAATAATTAATTAAAAAATGACATTAAATAATATATAATTACCTTGGTGGAATCGATGCTATGGAAAGACAACCAAACTATTAAAACATAAAATAAATAAATGAATAATAATATTATTCAATAAAAATAGTAATAATAAAATAAATAAATAATAATAAATTAAAATGCAAGAATAAATAAATAGAAATGAATTATAATGTGATATATAAAAGTATTGACTATAAGAAACATTGACACAACTGATGATTAAGGACGACGAATATATGGAAAGAAGAAATGGTGTGGAAGTCTCTCAAATGACAATCACTGTGTATGAAAGTCAGCTTGTCTCTATTGATATGATTGTAGCGTGTTATTGCACCAAGCCAAGTTGATAATTTTTGATGATGCCAAATAGTGGATGGGGGGCGACTACGCTAAAAAATCACCAGGAAAATAACGACATTGTTGTGTATGTCAAACAACTAAATGACCAATGGGTAATCGCTTAGTGATGATGATATCACCACTAGATTAAATGGAGCCCCTCATAATCGATGGTCAAACATTTAGAGCCGCTAGTCCAGATGAATTCTCCTTAGCGCATGAAGAGATAGAACAATTATAGAATCCTCAACGACTATGAGTAGATGAAAGCTAGCAAAGGTAGGGCTTAGTACTATTAGCACTATGCATCCTCATGTAAGAGGTCTCTGTAGCGGTCAATGCTATTACCTCGATCGTTATAAACCTTCGAAGGGCCAAACTGATTCGATCTATTAGTTAAGAGAACTGATTTCATGATGTTTTCACAGCCAAGTCTGACAAACTTTTGTGGCATTTGCCAGGACACCGAGAACCAAGCAATCTTTCATTTGAAACCTGTATTCATTTCAAACGGTTTAGGTGTGAACAAGATTGTTATGGACTAAGTACAAACGTGCCATGGTGATTATCAACAAAAGACTAATCACAAGTCTACACAAGGAGGCGATTAACATAAAGGTAATAGAATTAGTGTTGAAGCGGTGTCTTTAGCAATAAGGAGATATTAAAAAGACATGTACCTTGGCATTGTGTTGTATCTTTCCAACTAAAAGATATGTGATGGCATTCCCCATCGTTAAAAGGATCATCAAAAGATTACAAAATATGATATAGTTTATCACTTTGTAGAAGAAAAGAATCTCATTCCCATTTCATAGGGAAGAAATCTGAAATCACAGTAAAATCAACATATATAAGATATATCAGATAATAGCATCCAACTCAGATCAATACAGATTATACCATAGCCACATCAAGTAATACATTAGCAACATTTATATACATTTACCTTTGGATCAATTAATTGACCAATACATTTCCCTCATACTTACACATTGATCAGTAATTAGATAAATGCAACCTTCACATGTCTTCTAGTAGTGAATAAGATCTCTTTTCTTATCCCAAGTATCATAAGACATTCTATTTCATTCATATTTTGATATACCTTATGGTCTACGAATTTTGATACAATTTAATCTTCGTCTTTTATTACATTAATAACAAGGTAGAAAATAGTTAGGATAAAGATTTGGTTACTCAACAAGTTCCTTTGTGGAAAACTCTAGAATAGGGTACAAGTCTTAGATAGAAAGAAGCCTCTTGCACTTTGAAGTTTGAAAACATTGTCCCTATATTCCAAGCTAGAAGGACAGGGGACATTACACCTTGCCACTTCCATAATCACCAATTTATTTGTAGGTACCTCGGAAGATTTCGAGGACAAGTAGTCCCCAACACTCAAATATATGCAAACTTAGGAAATTGAATGTACCATGAACCATGTTTCTTGATTAGGTTCTTAGCTTCTTCAGATAGCCTTTTGTGTAGAGCCTCTTGTAGTGTTCTTATAGTTCGCAAGAATGACACGAAAGAGATGAATCCTGAGACCAGCTTCACTTCGAGGAATAAGAAGATTGGTCCTTCTCATGTACAAGGAATTGTCCTTCTCCCGTTCCACATTGCCCCAAGCTATTCAATCTTGAATGCGTGAATACCACGGCCAACATGTAGACCAAATAGGAAGTCATATGAAATGCCTTTGTGCTCTTTATCATCCTCAAGTGGAGATCTAGGTTATCAGTGATAATCTTGGACTATTCAAACATAACCTCCCTAGTGGATATCTTGTGTACATCCAAGGCTTGAAATTAGCTCCTTGTGTTTCTCCCATGACCCTGCTTAACATGATGACGAGGTCGCCATAGTCTTCCTTAAAATCTGATTTAGTCAATTTTGTTAGCCTAAATAGCTTGGAATGGTGGTTCCTTGGCTCAATTAGCCACTCCTCATTCATCTTGATGGTACAAACCTCCACTTGATCATTATACTCCTTTAGAGCTTGCTCCTTTGTCATGTAAACACCCAATTTGTGGTAAGGTATGTTGAAAGTCTTCGTGATTGCCCGCTCAGTGAAGAGTGTCAACACTTGCTTGTCTTTCCCACAGTGGATTGCCTTTGTTTGTGGATTGTAGTGCATGGCACATTAAAGTACCAACTTCGTGCATTGCATTGTTGGAGGGAAAGCAACAGCTTGAACAATTCTATTCTTTACCATTCGCCTTGCCATCCTTGAAGGATTGCCTCTAAACATTCGATCTCTAACTTGTGACATGTTCATTGGCCCAAGGTTGGTATCTCCAATCTTCTTATTCCTTGAGGTGAAGCTGGTCTCAGGATTCATCTCTTTCGTGTCATTCTTTATTTGGGCTTGTCCATCCTTCCTGGAGTTCCCAACTTTAGCTCCTGACATCTTCGATCCTGCAATCAACATCCATAGTTAGATTTTAGATTTCAAATTTCAATTAGAAGATAAAACTTTACAACTAAAGACTAAAACTTGCACAAGGAAATTTATGAAATCATTACTAAGTTTGGATTTCATTTATGATGCTGGTTTCATGATTCCTTCAAACTTTTCAATAATTTCAATAATTAAGGTTATTGAGACAAGTACCTAGTTTGGCCCAAACTTTGAAATCTGGGTCCTTAGCTTCTAATTTCAAGTGGATTTCCTTCAAATTCTAACTCTATATGGTCTGATTTTCTTGTAGACTAAACCCAGATTTCATGAGCAAGTGATAAATCTGATTTCCTTTGTCTTCTAAGCCCAGATCGCTTCCTACTAGGAAGTTTGAATTCTGAATTGATAAAATTAGAGATTTATTTTCACTGATTTCTCCAAGTTCATCCCCTTTGCAACCACCAAAATCTCACTGTCTTATGCATGAGAAATCACTGCCTATAAGGCTTGAGAAGTTCGCTTCTTTTGCAATGGGAAACCAATGCTTATAGAAGGTTGATCTGATTGTTTGATGGTCAAATGAGGTGTTATTTACTCCTATATAGGTGGCCACAAGGTGAAGGGTTGTGTCCTTTATCTAGGCCGACCTGCCTATACAAAGGGCCACTGAAATTTATTTATTTAAACAATTAAAATTTCCTCCAAAGGTCGACCTCATCCATTTGCAAAAAAAATTATTTATTTGAAGTCTGAATTGCAAGTCGCGCAGCCATATTTATTTTTGGATAAAATTAGATTCCACTTTGTCTTTTGATTTTCATTTCAACTCCAATTGATTTCTCCATTTTTGTTGAGTGATATTTTATACCAAGGGCGGAGATTTTAGGATCTTGGGAATGAAATTCCCAAGTTATGAAAAGTTCCGCCCCCTTTATAGAGTCCTATCCATCATTTTTGTTTGTGTATTTGGCCAACTCTTTGTATTTCAAAATCATCTTTTAGACTTGCAACCTTCGTTCCTTACCTTAATCTTGTTGTATTTTAACTTGGAGAGATGGCGGAGATTTTGGGATCTTGGGAATGAAATTCCCAAGTTATAAAAAATTCTGCCCCCTTTCTCCTTTCACATTTTGAACAATGCTACCATTCTCCATTATTTCGAGCTTATTGTATGTTTGTTGATACTCATCGTTGACTGTTGACTGATAAATTTGACATTCTTGTGTCGAATGTTATAGTCAATTTCTTTGCATATCATTTTGCACTGGTCTTATTCATTCTTCAATAGCAGTTGGTATTATCTATTAGTGAGATTCTGATGAAGGCTTGGTCACACTCAGTTCGCTGGGGGTTAATGATATCATCGACAAAAGTCAATAGACTCTTTTAAATGATATTGTAGACCAGGGTCAGGCTCATCAATTGTTTGAATGTTGCTGAATCATCAAATAGTCTTTGCTATATCAGGGTTGGGTTCATCAATTGTATTAACATTGCTGAATCATCAAATAATCTCCACTATATCAGGGTTGGGTTCATCAATTGTCTTAACGTTGCTGAATCATCAAATAATCTTTGTTTGCCCATTGCGGTTCATAGGGCATTATCCTCTCTACAGTCGTCCCTAATCTTCTTGGTCAGTGTACAGATGTATTCAGTCTTCTTTATTCTTTGTTAACTCTTTTAGTCTCGCTTAAGTCATCTTCCAATATAATAGTCAATATCGATAGCATATTGATCTTCCTTGTGCATTACTGTTCATCGTATGTGCCTTGGTCATAATGTGGTAGACACTGCTGAGTTTGATATGTAGTTACTGATATATGTAAAAGGATTATCCAATTCCCAAAAGCCACATAGAGAGCCATCAGACTGGTAGTGTTTAATATCTCAAGATAAATCAATTGAGGTATCTTTGTTGCTCCTTGCATTCAATTAAAGTCAAGCCAATGATTGCTCTAAATGTCTTAAATTTTTAAAGCATTTTTACTTTGTATTTAAGACTATCCAATATTAATGTGCACTTAAATTTTCGATTTGTATTTGTAGTTGAACAATGTGTGTATCTGTAAGGTATTCTTTTAGTCAAATAGTATAAAAATCTTTTGTTGAGAAAAATGGATATCAACCTTTTGCCATAGGTAAATCGAAAGAGAACACATTTACTCTTGTTCAGCACGAGTATGGAACACCCTAGAAAATATTATAGAAATTGTAAGTACCAAGCATATATTGTGTAAATTAGGTTTGTTTTTATTTGAGTTTCCCCTTCTAACTTGAAGAGCAGTTTTATTGCACTGTTCTATTTTGTGTCACACAAAAAGTGAGAATTAAAACACCAATTTTTTTTGATAAAATCAAATATCTAACAATGCAAGTGTAGTTGCAGGGTCTATTTTCAATTAAGAAGCATAAAAACCTTTTGCCTAGTGTGGAAGAGTGTCAACCTTTTGGCGTAGGTGAATCTGAAAAGAAAGATATTTGTTATTATTTAGTATGACCACGAGAAACCTCAAAGTATATTGTAAAGATTGTAATTAACAAGCCTATATTGTGCCATTTGCAAAGAGCTTTCCCTTTTAATTTAAAGAGTGGTTTGATTGCACATCTATATCATTTTGTATTGTATGAAAAGGTTCAAATTAAAATCCTAACATGTACAAAGACAAATATAATTTAAAGTTAGCCATCTTTATGGTCTCAAATACATGGTAATAATTTCCTAGACACACTGGACCAACTTGATTGATAATAAGACTCCTAGGTCACTTGATACATGAAGATGGAGTTGATATGCAAAATTTCAGTCTAGTGCCTTATTCATTGGGTGATGAAGTCAATGAAACACTCTATTCCACAAAGACTAATCATTACACGAGTAAATATGAACCATAATTGATGACTTGTGCCCTTCTTTGAAATGGAGATGAAGATGACTTAACCATGGTGATGAATGAGATGGTAACTATGCTTGGAAAGCATATGCATGAATGTCACTTGGCACTTGATTTTGAAAACATAAACCCCAAAGTTACAAATGAGCTATAATGTCCCCTTTTCGCTTGCCTTAGAAATTTGCCCTAAAATCACAATTACACCAAATTTAGGGTTAGGGTTTATCGCATGTAGGGTTTCTTTAGTTACGTAATCCCACACGACACATTTGGGATTCATATAATGTCATAATTGGGTTTCTTAGGATAACTTATAAATGTAAATCAACTCCATAGACATTGGAATTAACTTGAGGATGATAGTTCGAACTGGTGCTGAGAGGGGAGGGGTAAATCAACACCTTTAAAACTTTCCTCTCTAAATCTGATGAAGTATACTAATAACTGTAAGCTTAAACAGATTCAAGCATAAAATAACATCAAGCAAACAATCACACAGTGACACTAGATTTATCACGTGGAAACCCAATTTGGGTGAAAACCACGGTGTTAGGAGCCTTCCTTGTTAAAGGATTACAACGCACTATTAGATGCGACCCGGTTAAGAGATTTGATACAATAAGGCCGGTTAGTGCTTGCTTGGTTAGAGGATTTAAAACACCTAAGAAGATGTCATCCGGTTAAGGGATTTGATACAAGGGACTTGTTAGAGTCCACCCAAATACTGAGATTTTAACTATTGTAATTGTTAGAATACAATAGAAGGATTTGACCTTTTACAGATAGCTTTGCATAGCCTGATAAGATATCTATTATGCTCAACTGAGAAGCATCGCCGATTGCCGCAGGTGTGTTCTCCTTTACTGTTGTGCTTCTCTGCACACTCTTCTCTCTCTTCTTCTCACTTCTATTTACCCTAGCTTCTTCAGCGTACAGGTTCACTCTTTTCCTTGGCAGCATAAAGGCAACATGTATTCTCAACATGCAGAACAATATATAGAGTCCTTGCCCTAATTGCGCACTTTATGCATGACCTAATTATAGATCTCCTTCGGATTCATCACTCAGTGGAGTACCAGTTCACTGAGGAAACATCTGATGCATGCCCTTGCTTTATCTGCTTTATGAAGAAAATAGTAGATGCGTGTCACACACCTTTCCTCCGCATGATATAACTCCTTGTTTTAAAGCCACAATATTTGGCTTTAAAATCTCTAAACATGCCTCAAACCGATCAGCATGTTAACTCAAAGTCTTCTGGATTTTAAGTAGTAAATCCCCATCAAAGAGTTTGGTTACAACAGATAGTTGACTATGACTTCCCCAATTCATCTTATCATTCCGAAGTCTTCTCTTAATCGGTTGAGATCCTTATGTTGTAAATAGGTAAGAACTTTGACCTGTTAACATTCCTTCAACTACATACCGGTTGCACCTTTTCCTCGGTTGTGTAGTTGTTTCTTTTGCTTACTGGTTGCTTCTTGTTCTCGGTTGTTGATGTTCTTTGCTTGGTGACCGGTTTTGCTTAGTGATTGGTTTCTCCTGGTGAATAGAACTAGTCTCTTCTTTCTTGCATAGTGTTATCGATTGCCAGACCTGTTTCTTTACATGTGGATCCACTCTTGGTGCCCTCCTTAGATCCTTAGACCTTAGCTTGAGATGTCAAAACACCTCCTTCCTCTTTCCTCTTTTGCCAATCAATGACAATACTAAATTGCCATGTATACCGGTAGCAAGTTTACCAGTTATCGTCTCTTAATGCCAACAATCTCCCCCTTTGGCATTGATGGAAAACCTTAATAGGGAATCAAGACACCTGCTCTATGCTTGTTTCTCTGTGTGCTGCTATTGCCGACCGGTCATCTATTGGTTCATTGGCCGGTCATCTATTGGTTCATTGCCAAACTCTCCCCCTTTTGACAATAATGCCAAAGGTTAGTCATAAAGACTATCTTTATCAAATTTGCTCCCCCTTCGAGCAACAATCCTTTTCATCAGTCCAGATAAGTTGAGGTTAAGACCTCTGTTGAAGCATAATGAACTGATGAACACCTTTGCAAATTTACTGAAGATTAGGGAGGGGTATCACCCCTAGTTTACCTCTGAGATACTCAAAAGTACTCTTTGGTAATGGCTTTGTGAAGATAACAACAATTTGTTCTTTTGTGGTAACATACTCCAATCTTACCTCTTTGTTTTGCACCAGCTCTCTTAAGTAATGATACTTGATGACAATGTGCTTTGTCTTAGAGTGCATTACAGGGTTCTTGGATATGTTTATTGCACCGGTGCTGTCACAGTAAATGACAATCAGTTCAGGTATTGGTTCTTGGATTCCTTCCAGTATTTGTTTACCTTTGTGCAATTGATTGCTGCAGCAATATATTCAGCTTCTGCTGTAGACTGTGAGATGCAGTTTTGTTTCTTGCTTGTCCATGACACAATCCTCCAACCGAGAAAGAATGCACCGCCACTTGTGCTCTTTCTGTCATCAATGTTTACAGCCCAGTCTGCATCGGTGTAAACCTTTACTTGGAAGGCTCCCTTGTGAGGAAACCACAAGCCATACTCCTTAGTCCCTTTCAGGTATCTGAAAATTCTCTTCATTGCTATCAGATGTGTCTCTTTTGGATTTGTAGAGAATCTTGCTACTATGCCAACTGCATGTGCAATGTCCAGTCTACTGTGTACTGCATACTGTAATTTCCCTATCATGGACCAATACATTGTTTCATTCACTTCTTTTGCATCATCATTCTTTGATAACTTGAGGTTGGTTATCATCGGTGTACCAACCCGTTTGGATTCTTCCAGTCCAAAAGTCTTAAGAATTTCTTTTATATACTTAGACTGAGAAATAAAGATGCCTTCCTTTAACTGATGAACCTGTAGTCCAATGAAGAATTTTATGGGTCCTATCATAGACATTTCAAATTCGTTCTTCATTTCTTCAGCAAAGGACTTACTCATCTTGTCATCTCCTCCAAAGTTGATATCATCTACAAAGATTTCGGCAATCAGGGTCCCATCTTTTCCGGTCTTGAGATACATATTGCTGTTATCCCCGGTTCTTGTGAATCCTATAGTTAGGAGGTATGAATGCAACCTTTCATACCAAGCCTTTGGACCTTGTTTTAGCCCATAAAGAGCCTTTTTCAGTTTACAAACCATATCACCCTTTTGTGTGAATGTGAAACCTTTCGGTTGTTCAATGTAAACTTCCTCCTCCAGTATTCCATTGAGGAATGCAGACTTTACGTCCATTTGGTATAGTTTGAATTTCTTGTTGGTAGCATAGGCAAGAAGAATTCTTACTCCTTCCAATCTGGCCACAGGTGCAAAGGTTTCTCCATAGTCCAGTCCAGCTTCTTGAGCATACCCTTTGCAGACCAGTCTTGCTTTATTTCTTATGACTTTCCCTTCTTCATTCAGCTTGTTCCTGTAGACCCACTTTGTACCAATGACATTCTTATCCTGTGGTCTAGGCACAAGCATCCATGTGTCATTCTTTTCTATTTTCTCAATTTCTTCCTCCATGGCCTTGACCCAATTTTCATCTTCTAGAGCTTCCCTAGTGGTTTTGGGCTCAATACAGGAGAACAAATAGATATTCTCCCTGGGCTTTTTCTTGGTCAAGATATTTGCATGTTTGTCACCAATTATATTATCAGTGGAGTGATATGTGACATACCTTGGGAGAACCGGTCTCTGTTCTCGGTCAGGTTCTTCCGGTTGAGCAATTCCTTCATTATGGTCATGAACAACTTCTTGTTCATTATCTTGTGCTGGCCTGTCAACTTCCGGTACAGTCTCCCGCTCCAGATGTCTGTTCACAGGTTCTTCTCTTTCATCTTCGGTTGTTACTTCATTGAACTCAAGAAGATTTCCTTCATTGTGACCTTGCAGGCTGTCATATTCATTCTGACCCGTCTTCTTAAGTGGTTCTAAATATTCATCAACTTTTACATTGATGCTTTCAATTATTTTTCCTGTTCTTTTGTTCAGACACTGGTAGGCTTTACTTTTGGTAGAGTAACCCAGAAATATTCCTTCATCACTTTTGGGCTCAAACTTCCCAGAGTACATGCCTCTTTTTATGTAGCAATCGCTACCAAAAATTCTGAAGTATCCTATACTAGGAGTATGATTGAACCATAGTTCATAGGGGGTCTTACGGGTTCCCTTTTTGACTTGAACTCGGTTCAGGGTGTAGACAGTAGTGCTGATAGCTTCTCTCTAGAAGTGATGAGGCAGATCCTTCTGAATCAACAAGGTTCTTGCACAGTCAATCAGCGTCCTATTTCTTCTTTCTGCTACTCCATTTTCTTGAGGAGTCCTTGGTGCAGATAACTGCCTCTTTATGCCATGTTCCTCACAGTAGTGAGTGAACTCTTGAGAGGTGTATTTGCCTCCTTTGTCTGATCTCAGACACTTCAAGCTTTTACCGGTCTCCTTCTCCACTCTGGCCTTGTAGATTTTAAACATGTGAAATGCCTCCGATTTTTCTTTGCGAAAGAGTGTCCACATCATCCTTGAGAAGTCATCTACAAAGAGCATGAAGTACTGGTCTCCGTAGTAGCTCTTTGTTCTCATCAGTTCACACAAATCTGTGTGCACAAGATCTAGAACATATTCAACAGAGAAAGATTTACTGTTGAAACTTGTTCCTGTCAGCTTTCCTAACTGACAATCTTTACAAATACTTCTGATGGGTTTTGTAATCTCAAGGAGTCCTCTAACTGATTTCTTTTTGCTCAATTTGACAATAGTGTCAAAGTTTATGTGGCAGAGCCTCTTGTGCCACAACCAGCTATTGTCTTCTTTGGATATAAGACAGATTTTGCTTGATTCTGCTTTGACTGATGCTATGAGACATGCTCCTTCCATTGAATCTAGGTAGAACAGATTCCCTTTGCTCTGTCTACCGGTTGCAACATGAGCTCCGGATTGATTCTTGACTACACAGGAACCTTGTCCAAATTCCAACAAGAATCCTTGTTGTTTAGTTGTGCAACACTCATTAGATTGTACTTGAGTCCTACCCAGTACACATCTTCACAGACAACATCATTGCTGAGTGCGATAGAACCTTTACCTTTGATAGCACAGGGAGCATTATTTCCGAAGGTTACTGATCCACCATCATTTATCTTCAAGTTGATAAACTTGTTCTTATCACCAGTCATATGGTGAGTGCATCCGCTGTCAATGATCCAATCATCATGCTGATGAGATCTTGAGATAAGTGCCATTTCACTTATGATTGGGCTCTCTTCTGTTATTGCAACAAATGCAATCTTTGGATCTTCAGAGTCTTTAGAATCATCGTTAGCGACTCCTTCTGCAAGGTAGCACTCCTTTTCTTTACTCTTGAACCGGTTGCCTTTGTCTTTGTTGTCATTATCTGGACATCTTGTAGCAATATGTCCTATCTTGTTGCAAGAGAAACATTTCAGAGGAAGCTTTCCTTTGTACTTCCCTTTTCCTCTAGGGAGTCTCCTAGCAATGAGTGCTTCAAAATCATCTTGCTCCATCTCTTCTGAGAGCAGATTCTCAACAAGAATACCAATCTTACCGGTAGAGTAGTTACTGGTTTCTCTTCCCTTTTTGGTGGAAGAGATATTGACAGAAGATTTAAAAGCTACTTCCTGAATGGGTAAGCTATTATCAAAATTATTTAATTCAAATGCAGTCAACTTACCGATTAAGGAGTCTAGAGTGACTTGATCTGTGGTCACCGATCTGAGTTCTTGAATGGCAGAGATCTTGATGGCATACTGAGGTCTGAGCATTCTCAATATTTTGCTAACCACCTCCTCTTCACTGAGTTTTCCTCCAACGCTCTTGATGGAGGTGATCACCTCTTTGATCTGGTTGCTGTATTGTTCAATGTCTTCTCCTTTGTTCATCCTCATGTCGTCATACTTTCCTCTGAGGCTCTCAACCTTATCTCTTTGAACGTTTGGGTCGCTTCCATATACTAGTTGCAACTTAGCCCACATCTTGTGAGCTGTTTCTAGATTTTCAATCTCAGCATAGACATGATCGGGTAGTGTACTGGCTATCAAATCCATGGCAGTGGCGTGTTCAGTCTTTATCTTTCATTCATCAGGTGTTAGGGTACCAGCGGGTTCATTGTAATTAGTGGTAACATGAGTCCAATACTGATCTCCGGTGGTCTTCATGTACAATTTCATTCTGCTACACCACAGAGTAAAGTTTTCTTTGAAAACTTTGGTCCTTCCTTTCTCATTATCTTGATTTTTACTTTATGCGTTTAAGCAATAAAGAAAAGAAACCCGGAGCTTTGATACCAATTGACAGTCCCAACCGGTGCTGAGAGGGGAGGGGTGAATCAACACCTTTAAAACTTTCCTCTCTATTTCTGATGAAGTATACTACTGTAAGCTTAAACAGATTCAAGCATAAAATAACATCAAGCAAACAATCACACAGTGACACCAGATTTATCACATTGAAACCCAATCTGGGTGAAAACCACGGTGTGAGGAGACCTCACAAATTCTGCACTCTTCTGAAGTGCGCCCTGTTAGGAGCTTTCCCTGTTAAAGGATTACAATGCACTATTAGATGCAATCTGGTTAAGGGTTTTGATACAATAAGGCCAATTAGTGCCTGCCTGGTTAGAGGACTTAAAACGCCTAAGAAGATGTCACCCGGTTAAGGGATTTGATACAAAGGACCTGTTAGAGTCCACCCAAATACTGAGATTTTAACTATTGTAATTGTTAGAAAACAATAGAAGGTTTTGACCTTTTACAGATAGCTTTGCATAGCCTGATAAGATATCTGTTATGCTCCACTGAGAAGCATCATCGGTCGCCGTAGGTGTGTTCTCCTTTACTATTGTAGATGGCTGCGATAATTTTTACCAGTGCTGAAGATGCCAACACCCAAGCCCACGTCACCCCAAATTTGAAAATGTACTTCCTTGCAGATTTTTGAAAATTCCTTAAAAATAAATCATGGCATTTTGGGACTCCAAAATGCACCTATCTTTATTTCCTCGATGATAGAAATCCGATGCAAAAATACCCAGAATGATATGCTGAGTAATGAGGAAGATATGAGCAAAAATGTGGTTCCAAAACCCTATCTTGAAATTTTGAAAACTGAATTAGATTTGTAGCTAAAACTTTTTCGGATTGCTTTTTTCGCTCTGCTTTTTCAGATCTGCTTTTTCGCTTTGCTTTTTCGGGTCTGCTTTTTCACTTTGCTTTTTTCAGATCTGCTTTTTCGGACTGCTTTTTCGCTTTGCTTTTTCATATCGGCTTTTTCGGACTGCTTTTTCACTTTGCTTTTTCGGATTGCTTTTTTCGGATCTGCTTTTTTTTCCTCTTGCAATCAAAAACTCAAACCCTCAGGTAAGTCTGAGGACTCCAAATAAGCTCAACTTGAAATGGCTGAATACCACTTCCAAAGTGCAACCCTTCAAAGGATATTTCACCTTAGTTATGCAAATCCTTAAGAAACTCCGTTCCTAAAGATCAAATGACAATCTGCAAACCGAGATGGCGCCACAAATGCTCGAAGAGAAAAGTAGTGTAAACTCAAGTCATGGGATGTCCAAATGAGAGGCCAAGCACTCTATTTATTCACTTTTCTAAGAAGCCACTAGAACTTCTAGAAGTATCCATAAAATATTCTTATAAAATCCCTTTATAATGCACTTTTATATAAAAAGTAACTTTATAAAATAAAAAGTGCAACTCAACTCAAAATTATAACATTTTGGCCCCACATAACACATTATAATAAAAATATGATAAACACCATCTCTCCAAGAGCAAATAAGACCATCCAATCCCCAAATAATCATTAGAATGACTCTCTCACCAAAACCATCTACCTACGAGAGTCCATGATAGGCAAATCCACTGAAAAATGACATGTCACTAAAGAGGGGACATGACATGGGTCCTATTGCCATTCTCCTTCATCTTGTCATTCCTAACTCGCTTCTAATGATTGAACATCTATTCACCATAGTAGGGAATGTGAGGAGTATTCACAATAAGGTTCCTCGAAAGCCTATCCTTCCTAAGCTCAAAGGTAGTCCAATTTGTCCCCCTTTGGCCCATGGGGATTCCCTGGTCAAAACCATGAGGTGGTGTGCTTAGAAGGTGGCCTCATCACCGTTCTCCCAATCGCGACTCTCACTTTCCTTACCATGATCTATTACAACAATTATAATTAACATTTTAAATCTTTACACCAATAATATGTAACACATTTATGAATTTCATATTAAATTATAAATATATTTATTTAACAATATATTAATGAGATTCATATGTAATTATATATATATATATATATATAGAAATGTCTATATATTTTTATAATTACTCCTTAAGTCCAATGGCAATAATCATTAAAATACATTATGTATTTGTACCAATGGTATACATACCAAAATGTCGTAGTCTAAAAATCCTTACTCTTCCTTTTTATTTCTTTCCCATTCACCCTGCTTAATGAGGTGTGTTTTGAACTTCCTCTTATATTTTGTATGCGGGAATGATCGTCTCTCAAAGGACCGGTCTTTATGTCTCCCCATGTTAGACACACCTTTTCATTCAAGAGTGTTCGGTTAGCAATGAAGAAATAAAGAAGTTTGTTCAGGAAAAAATTTGAAGTATCATATGGTCAAAGCACAAGGGGTGAAAAAAAGTTATTATATCAAAGAATTTAATCCCATGGTAGGTCACGAGGAAAAAGCATATATAGGAGCAAAGATTAAATGGAGAAGAAAAATGCTTATAGCCCAACTTAGAACTAGCTCTCACCATTTGAGGTGCAAAACGGGTAGATGGCTGGTGCCAAAAGAAGAGTGGGAAAACAGGACATGCCTAATCTGCGACATGGAAGTGGTTGAGACGGAGCATCATTTTATCATGGAGTGCCCGGCTTACAACGACATCAGATCGGGTTATGTGGATATTTTAGAGGCAGGCAGATTAAACTACCTATTTGAATAAAAACAATTAGGCAGCACCACAAACCTGATTATCAAAATTCATCGTCAGAGAGAAGATTTAATCAAGAGGTTACAACTTATTTAGGTTGTCGGCTTCTTTTCCGGGGATGTGTGCTAGGTTGCGGGTCCCATAGGATGCTTTGGCCTCATGGACGTTTTTAAAATCATTCATTCATTCATAGATAACCACAAATCTTTAATAATATTGATATTGTTATTGCCTCTTGACTGCTGCCATTACTTGCCAAAATCATGATTCTTCACGAAGCGATTAGTCATTGATTACAGAGGCTTTTTACTGCTGCTGATATATTTGTTAATTAATGTCAATGTTAAGTGCACCCTTCTCATGGTAATTTTCCTTCTACAGTGATACTAGTGGCCCTCTCTAAAATGCAGAATCCTTCAAAATCCTTCGATTCGGCAGCTTTGTGTGTAATCGCTTAGGTCTTGCTTTCATCGTATCCTAGTTACATGAGAGCAATCTCTCCATGTGTAATTGCTTAGGTCTTCCTTTGATCGCTTAGGTCTTGCCAATCATTTATGAGAGTCTAAGTTCAGTGGACTCCTCTGTTCATTATGAATTTACTGTTCTAGTCGAAGCAGAAGTCATATATTTGTTTTTGACCCTTAGACAGAGATCCTTGTCTTAGACATGTTTGGTTGAGGATTACATATTTTGAACTCTTGTGTATTAGTATTTGTTTGAAGGATAATTATTCAAGGTCATAGAATACTTATTCTTTCTTATGCTTATCAATAAATGGTAAAGGCTTAGACAAATAAGTTTCAATCTTTAATTAAAACTTATTATATTGTGTATCTTCTAAGTGTCTCATGGCGGGGACATGTCATGAGCTTTGATGTTCCAAGATAGAATGGCGGGTGTTGCCTTTGTTTTAGAAAATTAGGAGGTAATCTATATCAGTATTAGCTTGCTTTGATCCCCTTATTCAAATTTGAGATGAAGTGGATATGTTGTGTTTTGACACCAAGGCCCTTCCACTTGTTTGCAGCTTGAGTCAAGAAGACATATGCACATTACTTGTATTTTATTTGCTTCCAAAGCTTTGTTGGCCTTGTATGCTAGGGAAGCTTTAGAAGGAATATTCAACTTCTCACTAGGATTTTTCAACTTGACCCCCTCAATCTTGGACACCCCCTTATGATCATTCTCAAATCCTACCTAGGCCCTTTTGTTGTGTTTTAAGACAAGCTGGTTCTAGTACAAGTCTTAATGTGAATATGATATCTTTACTATTCTTTCATGGTATCCTGTTTGATATTCATCAGCTCTTTGTTTCTTTTGAGGGTCCTCTCACAGGGCTCTCTGAAACTGTACTATATCTTATATCTCAGCATTTAGCCACTTTAGCTTTACCCACTCTTTCTTTGTTCACCTTTATTTTTGTATTTTAAGTTGAGATATTGTTTAAAACCTGTGATATCTAAGTACTTTGCTTTTTCCAGCCTATTATACTCTGAGTCCTATTAACCTATTTTGGTTAGTCATGGAAACCAATAAATCTGTGTGTGTGTGTGTGTAGAATAGTGAGTTTTAGAAAAAGTTACAAAACTACCTAGTCGAAGGAAATTAATGCATGGGCTATATTGATATCTCCTAATGACAGATTGGTACTAATACAGCAGAACTTGGTTATCTTGGAGTTCCTATGGTGGTCGTGTTCCCTACACATGTACTTGAGGTATTATTAGTGTTTTTTTTTCGTTTTTCAGTAACTTAGCTAAATGGTTGTGTATGCAAGTCAAAACCAGTGAAGAAGGAATTTGTGTTTATTGTTTAAGGTGTTCCCTTTACATTATCCAGGATTTAAATTTAATGTGATGCTTGAAAGGCATAAATTTCTGTAAAGAACACAGGGACTGCTTGAATTTGTATGTCTTGTGAATAATTAGCTTTATGAAAACTGCAAATGATATTGTAGAAAATTAATCAGAATTGCAATGAATTTTCTATCCTTCATGAATGCATCTTTAAGATAAATACATATAAATATTAACTTAATTTCTCTAAATGGTCAAAAATTTAGGTTTGCAGGGTTACTACAGGAAGACTGATGGGCACGTTGGTAAGGTTACGTGGAATGATTGGAGATATAGGTGTAATTTTGATGAACTTGGTGAATCTAAAGAGTTCTTCCTTTCTTGCATGGCCCAATCGGTACGTTTCATCTCAACAGCATCCTTTATTTTAGAAAATCACATACTATTGTTTCATTCTTATAAATTTCAATTTAATTTCTGTAACTAGATCCTTCAAACTCTTCTTTCACTTGTTGAAGCAGGAGTTACTGAAATATGTGTTTACATTGATGATTATTTTATAGCAGAATAATATTATCAGATCTCTGTTACTTTTCACAAAATTTTGATCCATTGCGAGGCTAGATGAACCAAATGTCAGTCAGACATACAAAGTTCTATTTTCAGACTACATTTTCAGTGGAATTGTTTTAAGTCTAGGATAACCCTGGTTCTTTGTGTTTTATATGTTCGATAGTAAATGTGGTAATGGGACCTGAGAATGGGGCAGACCAGTCATAACTCTCTAGTAGGATATCTGGAGAATCAAAATGTCATGATCAAATTAGGAGGCAGTTAAAGAACTTAAGGTGAGCAAGGATCATCTTATTCTGATATGGTGAAGATTGGACTGTCCACTGTATGTTTAATATTAAATACCTTATTACCCTCCCTTAATGGTCATTCTACTAATTACCTAGACATAAAACTTATAGATCAGAACGGATAGAAGGTTGATTCCTTCTTTTTCTTTGATTGCTCTGCCACATGAGCCTGCTGCTAAGACACTCCTTGGTTGGTCTTTTGATCAGCCAACCTTTGTCTGTAGAACCTTTGGTATGATCAAGCTTCCCACAATTGTGATAGGTGATCTTCTTCTTGGAACCCTCCTTAGATGTAGGCTGTCATTTATGCTGAATGGACACACCTTTATTTGTGGCAGAAAATGCCTGTTCCACACTGACCACGTCACTAGTACTACCAAACTGCTGCCTCCACCTATCTTGTTGCAATAGCTAATTGCACAACTCATCAAATGTCAAGTCAACATTAGTGGAGGTAATGTTGAGCATTTCAACCTATGTTACCCCAGGTTTTCGAGATGAGGGGATGGGAAAACGGGTTTCTGGGACATTTTTTTTTCTCAGAGCAGGCAATGGCAATGGGAACAACTTCATAAAAAATAGGGAAAATTTAAAATATATAGGGAAATTTAAAATATCCATATAAAAACATGGATAAAGTATCAAAATTGAAACATTAATTTTATGGGACAGCCAAGGGAAAGGTTTTTGGAAGTTTTCGAGTTTCCGGGACATTCTAGAAACAGAGACGGGTCAATTTCTGCTGGAAAGGCGTCCCCGGGTGACACAGGTATCAACAAAGTGTTTCTAGGACCATGGTAGACTCTTCAGCGTAATCACTGCCATGTCCTCTGTTGTCAGGATAATTGTATGCACGGGTTATTATATTAATAAAGTATTATGTTAGCCTCGGTCGTTAGTGACCAAGAGATTAGACAGTTCTGTCACGACGCTTCGGTCATGGCCCTTCGGGTACTTTATATACCCTCTCGGAGGACGGACACGGGAGATATGGAGATATTATTGTATGATCATTATTATGAAAATGTACTTGCCAGTCCGGAATGATTAATGAAAGTATTTATTATTCTATGATATATTCTGTGTTTATTATATTTCCTGTATTATGTCTGTGCAATACTAAGTTTACCCCAGCGGGTAGGACACGGGAGATATGGAGATATTATTGTATGATCATTATTATGAAAATGTACTTGCCAGTCCGGAATGATTAATGAAAGTATTTATTATTCTATGATATATTCTGTGTTTATTATATTTCCTGTATTATGTCTGTGCAATACTAAGTTTACCCCAGCGGGTAAACATCTGGAGCCACTGCCTAGACGTACTCGGGAAGAGAAGTGAGGAAAGGATTTATGCCCAATGTTTTAAATAAAGATAGAAATAAAAAGGCACAAGATGACGAAGGCGAGGCCGCACAGAAGGCTTTGATCTCCGCGCAGCAACGTGAATGTCGGTATAGGTTGAGGCAACTTGCCAAGGACCAGCTTGCCGGAGGGTTGCCCGAAGGGAACCTCGGAAGTGGTACGGAAGGTGCAGAGGCCGACAGAGAAGAGTTCACTTCGCCGGAGCATCGAAGAGTGTGGAGTAGGGAGGAACTACTCGAGGAAGCACGCTTGAGAAAGGTTTTACTTCAGGAAGAGCGAGACCGGTTTGAAGATTTAACCCGTACACCAGGTGTGGAGGACTGAGACCACAAAGGGAACCGTACAGTTGAAGGTGACGGTACTACCGGAGGTGCCAGTGACAGTACGACTGAAGGCGCTGTGAACGCATAGGCGAACCCTCTGTTGGAACCAAGGACTCCACACAGTACGGTCCCACCAGTCACACAACTACCGCAAGGGCAAGTGCCACCGGTGAACACTACACACAATACTCAAGGAGGAGGTAGTTTCGGAGTACTGAATCCCCCACGGAGGCAACAACCTACTATGGCTGCGAGTAAGCAAAAACTGCCCAAGTTCACAGGCCAAGCGATGGAGGATCCTGTTCGGCATTGCCGGACCTGTGAGACTATATGGGCTGCCAATGGAGTTACCGACCAGGACGAATGGATCCGCCAATTCCCCGTGACATTAAGGGAAGGAGCCATTGACTGGTACTCGGATGTAGACAAATCAGGCCTGACGACATGGAATGATGTGAAAAAGGCCTTCCAGACAGAATTTCAGTTGTTAAGGGACGACAATGAGATTCTGGCGAAAATTTACAATACAAAGCAGACGAAGAGCGAGTTCGTCCGTGCCTACGGACAACGACTGAAGGAACTCATAGGGAAGATGGAGTCAGCCCCGGCAGACGAACTCAAGAAAAGGTGGTTCGTGGAAGGACTAAAAGCTTCCCTTCGGAAGAAAATGAAAATTGTCCCACCCACGTCGTACATCAACGCGTACAATCGAGCAATGGATTTGGAGAGCAAATATAAGACCTCTAGGAAGGCTAAGTCTTCAGATGATGAATCGGAGGCAGAAAGCAGCGAGGGCGAATCGAGTAAGAAAGTGTTGGCCCTACAAAAAGATTTGGAGAGGATGATGAAAGAACTGAAGGCCACCAAGGGAGGCTTGAGCAAAGCAGAGGAAGACACCATGTGGTTCACAGACTGCAAAGAAGCAGGCCACACGAAAGGTTCTTGTCCCAAGAAAGCCTTTTGCGACATCTACCAAATTGCGGGACATTCCACCAAAGAATGTCCCTACAACCCGAGGGCAAGAAATCAACAAGTGCTCTTCACCCAGGAGCAACCCTCCACGTCCGGGACCGGAGGTCAACAAAACACTGCATCATCCGGCGGGTATAGAAACAACCGACGGGGAGGCCGAGGCAATGATAAGAACAAGTTGCGGGTTCAGTATGACGCGAAGGGGAGGCCCATGATATAGTGTAGAAGCTGTAACCAATGGGGGCATTATGCCCGTGACTGTCAGAATGAGGCTACCGCTCCACTAAAACTGTGTCGGTGGTGCGGATCGGGGGACCACGAGGATGCTAGCTGTCCGAAGCCCGGCTGCAACATCCTAGACATGGAATGAGGGGGCACGGAGAAGGTCCTGGCAATCACACGCAGGCAAATGAAGAAGGCCACATATCCTCACCCTCTGACGGAAAAACAAAGGATGCTTGAGGCGAAGGCCGAGATCGTGAAGGGTATGGAGGACCGAAGGGACTCCATAGATGCTGGCACTTCTACCCGAGCAATGGCCGAACAAAATATTTTAAGGCAAATGATGCTAATGGAGGTACTCGTAAAGGTCAAGGACCTACTGGAAATTATGCTGCACCTGAAAATGGCCCTATTCCTAGGCCAAAACATTTCAGCAAGCACGGTTGAATGGACGGAGGTTCCCGGCGGCTCCGCAGCCGACCCCATGATGTTATCAATAAATAATGGGCGAAACCCTGTAGTGGTGGAGATGGGTATTTTGGGTACCATCCTCACGAACACGATTGTCGACGGTGGGTCTGGGGTGAACGTCCTACCGAAGGAGACCTGGAAGAGCTTGGGGAAACCAACGTTGTGGCTGCTGACCTTCAATCTACTAGGGGCCGACCAGCACGACATCAAGCCCCTTGGCACGCTGATGGCACAACAGGTAACTATCGGGACCCAACCATTCATCCTCGACTTTGTTGTAATCCCCCTAAAGCAGAAGGGGTATGATGCCATCCTAGGAAGGGGGTGGTTGGTGACTGCCAGAGCCAATCACAATTGGAAAAGAAACACCTTGGCATTTGAAAAGGGGGGAAGGAAGTTTGTGGTGGACCTTACCACGCAGATGGTTGGGGAGGAAATGGTATCCGATTCGGAGTCAAATGACGGAATAGACGGAGGGGAAGAAACCATGGAGCCCAATGCCAAAGGGATATTGAAAGTGGACGATGATACAGATTCGATGGACGGTCTATTCCACTGGCAGATGGGGGATTATGAATTATTTCCGCCATCCTGCAACATATTGAAGATTGAGGAAGCCAAGAGCGAGTTCCCTTCGGAATATACAGCATACCGAGAAGGGGAAGTCCAGATGAAAGAGAGCCCTGCCCATGAGTTTCGGAAGGAGGAACCCATCTTGTACAAAGAAGCAAAGTTGAAAGAAATAAACCTCGGGGATGAGAGAAATCCAAAAACCATCGTCATGAGAGACGACTGGAATCCTGTGTGGAAGATTGTAGCCTTCAAAATCTTGATTCTCCTTTTGATGTACGGGCAAGAGACCGTGGTCCCTGTACAATTTATGGTTCCAAGCCTTTGGATTGCCATTGAAAACAGACTCGGCGACAGGGAGAGGGAACAGCTGCACACTCTGTGGACTCTCGACGAACGGATACATGATGCCAGCAACGGGACCGAATTGAAACCTTCCCCGGAGAGGATGGATCTGAGAGGAGGGACAGAACAATCGAGAGGGACTTGAGCGGTTAGGCAGGCAGAGCTGTCCGTACGGGCGACCAGAGAAGCTTTCGGAAAGGAAATTGTGAATGCCGTCAACGGTTCGAAACTAAAAGCATATCATCCTAGGCCGGAGGCGCATCAATGACAGTCCGCCGAGTGATTAAAAAAAAATTCTAAAAAAAAAACAAAGAAAAAAAAATTTTAAATTTTTTTTTTAGAAAAAAAAAAGGAAAAAATATAAAAAAATTAAAAAATAAAATCAAATAAAAAAGAGAGCACCGTACGGCAAAAAGTGCACAGCATAAAAGTACCGTTCGACATCTCAACCGTACTGCATGAACACCGCACGGCAAGAAAGACAACTTTAAAAACGTTGGCCACCGTATGGGCAAAAGCAAAAGTTTAAAGCACGACCTAAAAGAAAAGAATATCGTACGGCCGTACGGCAAACAGAAGAAAGGGAACCCGCCTTACGGCCAAGGGTAAACGGATAAAAGCGCAGGGAATAGAATTGAAGCTCATTTGATCACCGCACGGTAGAAGAACACAACACATGACCGTACGGACAACCTATAACATGTGCGGCCGTACGGTAAAAGTGGACAAGTGTGAAATGCCGTACAGCGCCAGCGAAGAGGTAACAGGGACTTCCGTATGGCATTCAAGAGAGTTGCAATGTGGAGTTTTTGTATGGGACTTTCGAACGGTAATTTTGACTTCCATATGGCGAAGGAAGAGATTGCGTTTTAATTTTTATAACACTATCACCGTACAGTGACAAAGGCAGAAGAACAAAAGGAACATCCGTATGGGTTGTACGGCCACGGAAATAGACAACCCATATGGCAGGGAAGAGGGAAAAGAAAAACGCGCATGTTGAAGACCATTTTTATTGTTCGTATAGCAGAATAAATAAAAACAAGGAAGGATTGGCAGCAGGGAGAAGGTTAAAAAAAAAAAAAACGACGACAAATAAAAACAGTTCACAATGACTAATGAATGGTACCGAAGGGAAGGACATAAGCAGGTAATGTGGAAAACATAAGCGCCTGGCAGAAAAGAGTGTGGGATTGGAAGAAAATCACGAAAATGGTGCGCTGCCCCTCGACCCCGCTGGGGGTGTTGCCCCCTAGACCCCCATCGTCCTTTTGAGGAACACCCCCATTGTGAGTTGGGGCATCGAAAACGACAGGAGGAAAGTATTCAGTTATCAGCCTTTGGAGAGTGTGACCAGTTGATGAGACCCGGAGTTGCTGTAGGCATGGAGTGTCTGCATGCCGAGGGTGGAGAGAGCACTGGAGCAAGCCTTTCGAGAGGGGTACTACGCTTTGAGGCACTCAGAGGAGTAGGTGTTGGCTAGACGTGAGACTGTTTTGGTGGATGCATAGAGAGCTCGGGAGGAGCTGACCACCCGGTTGGAGGCAGTAGAGCAACACTTGGCTCAGCGTACCCAGGAGTGAAGGCGGTACAGGTGCCTATCGAGGTTAGATTGGCTTGGAAGACAGTGTTGTTTGAACAAGAGTTAGTGGAGGCTACAGTTGAAAAGTATGTTTTGGAGACAAGTTTGGTGTAGGCACGGGAGGAATGTGATGTGACGGAAAAAGAACTACGAAGCAACATTGATGGGGAGGGCGGTACTTCAGCTTTTTCAGGGACACCCTCCGCCCCTTCTTTTCAGTGATTTTCTTATTCTATGTAGTGTCATCTCCCTGTTGTTGTAAGTCGTCGGAGACGACTTGTTTTTTTTTTGGGGGGGATGATGTTGTCGGGATAATTGTATGCACGGGTTATTATATTAATAAAGTATTATGTTAGCCTCGGTCGTTAGTGACCGAGAGGTTAGACAGTTCCGTCACGATGCTTCGGTCATGGCCCTTCGGGTACTTTATATACCCTCTCGGAGGATGGACACGGGAGATATGGAGATATTATTGTATGATCATTATTATGAAAATGTACTTGCCAGTCCGGAATGATTAATGAAAGTATTTATTATTCTATGATATATTCTGTGTTTATTATATTTCCTGTATTATGTCTGTGCAATACTAAGTTTACCCCAGCGGGTAAACATCCTCCACTTCCATCTTGAGACCAATAGCCTCCAATTGATTGCGGATATCCTTAATCTTCATAAGATGCTTTTGTAGAGACATCTCATCCATTACAAGAGAAAACAACATATTCTTCAAAGAGAAAGCTCGACTTTTATTCGACATTTCATGGAGACTTTTCAGGCATGCCCAAATCTCCGCTGCAGACTTTCTAGATGGCACTTTTGGAAGCATCTCATTGGTGACAGGTAACTTCAGCAACATAACCGCTTCTCGGTTACATTCATCAAACTTGTCCTAGTCTTTGCCCACTGTTGTAGGATGAATAGAGTTACCTAGAACAAGCTAGTCCAAGCACTAGTACTTAAAAATCGAAAGCATCCTTTGCTTCTAGGTATTGTAATTCCTGCCATTGAACTACTGATTTCCCTCCAACATGATGTTGGTCAATGACGCCATCCCTCCTGTTTTCCTATGCCAAAAAATGAGGCAAACTCTAGCTTTACAAGATTCTGATTTTCTATCAAAAATCAGTAAAAAACCTTAAGCAAAGAGCTGGCACAAATCCTAAGACAAATGCGCACCAAGTACAAAACTTCATTTTTTTGAAAAAAAAATGATAAAAACGCTTTTGCAAATCTAAAAACCCTTGATTTTAATATAAAAATCATCAAAATAATTCTTCAAAACCCTATCTGAAAAAAGAACTTGCTGCACCATAATACATTTGCAAAAATACTTAATCATAGAAACCCAGAAAACAATAGCATGTGAAAAGAAAGAAATCCATGATTTTTCATAATGTCTTCACAAAAAATCTGCAAGCCCTAGGCCAAGGTTGCACATACCCACAAAAAGGCCTTACAATTTTGACTGAAATTTTTTACAAAACCAAAACTATCCTTGCGGGTCTGAGAAAAAAGCACACATGAGAAGCAAAAAAATGCAGAAACAGCTCCCAACAATTTGAAACGGTGCTCAAAACTACTCTGCAACTCCTTCACAGAGAAAAAGGAGGTCAAACCCTTAGCTGCATGGGTTGCTTTCAATGAAAAACACTAACAAACAATGAGAGAAGAAAACCCTCGAATTTGCAAACTAGAAAAACCTTCAAAAATTTGGGAACGATTTCCCTAAAAGACACCACAATTTTTCATAAAAAATTGAAAAAAACTTCTCGAAATGTTTTCTTAGGTAAAAGCTATGAATTTTTATAAAAAATTCACTAAAAATTGCCTAAACTTTGATACCATGTTATGAAAATGTATATTCATAAAATATTAATTACAATATGGAGACAAAGTCTCCTTATATAGAGAATAACTGAAAAAGAAATGGAAACTTTCTAAAGAGATGACAATAAGAAAGTTTCCATATTATTTAGAAACTAACTAAAAACCTAAAACTTGCCTATAAGACTAAATCTCTAAATATCTAAAATATCTAAATGACCATTAATATTAAATACTTTATTAAGCATCAACTCCCACTTCTAAATCTGTAGGCACCAACTGCTTGGTCACTTCATGAACACAGACTCACTAGAGGCACCAACCCCTTGATCACTTTGTGAGCACCAACTCATTAGAGGCACCAACCTCTTAGATTGTGTTTCCACCTTTATTATGTTGCTTCTACAATGGATGATGGATGATTATAATCTTCTCCAAATGTGCTGTATTGTTCGCTTATATCCCTTTTGAATCTTCCCCAAGTTCTCTTCTCAAAATGTATGTAGATGCAATTTTAATTACTATGAGCTTGCCTCAAAGTTTCCTTTAAACCTCCTACATATTTTGAAAGAAATGCATGACTCGCTTCTAGCCGGGCATCAAGGATACTTGAAGACCTACAGACAAATCAGTGAAAGGTTTTCATGGAAGGGCCTAAACAATGATATATTACAGTACGTCCAGGAAAGCTCTACTTGTCAACAAAATAAATCCAAACACACTTTGCCGGCGGGTTTACTTCAACCATTACCGATTCCGGAGAAAAAGTGGGATAGCATCTCAATGGATTTCATCTCCGGGCTCCCTAAGGCGCAGGGGAAGGACTGCATCGTTGTGGTGGTTGACAAATTAACCGAGTATGCACATTTCTTTGCTATTTCAGCAGAGTTTTCGGCCTCATAGGTGGCAGACTTATTCTTCCAGGAGGTGTTCCGCTTGCACGGACTCCCTCGAAACATAGTCAGCGATAGAGATAACCGCTTCCTCAGTAATTTCTGGAAAGAATTGTTTCGGCTAGTAGGGATGGAGTTGTCGCCAAGCACTAGTTATCATCCCTAGACTGATGGACAAACATAGATTGTGCATAAATGGCTGGAAGGTTACCTTAGAAACTATGTTTCCGCACAACAACGAGCATGGGTCAAATGGTTACATCTGGGAGAGTACTGTTACAATACCACCTACCACATGTCCATTGGGATGGAACCTTTCAAAGCCCTGTAAGGGTATGAACCTCCTTCGTTTGTGGACTTGGCTCAGGGCGACAATCACGCGCCGAAGGCCAAAGACTGGTTGCAAGAAGGAATAGATATTTTAAGATCCCTAAAGGAAAATCTCCAACGGGCTCAGAATCAATAGAAAATGTATGCTAACAAGCACCGAATCGAGAGGAGTTTTGAAGTCGGGGATTTGGTATACCTCCGACTTCAACTGTACAGACAGTCCTCTCTAAAGGTTTCCGGGAAGGAGAAGCTGAGGCCACGTTCTACAAACCCTACTGTGTGACCAGGACAGTGGGCGAGGTTGCTTACGAACTGGATCTACCTGAGGGAAGCTGAATCCACGTCTTCAACGTTTCTTGCCTGAAGAAAGCCGTGGGTCAACATGTAATGATCTCCACAGACCTGGCACCCCTCGATGACGGAGGGAAGTTAGTATTGGAACCAACATAAATCATCGACAATCGTGAGAAAGAATTGAGGACACGCACGGTAAAAGAATTTCTTGTGCGCTGGAAGGATCTACCACTTGAAGACGCCACTTGGGAAGGCGAAGAGATTCTGGAACACCCTAGCCTGAAATTGCTTGAAGACAAGCAATTATTGGGACGGGAGGATTGTAATGTCCCCGTCATTAAATAAATAATAAAAAATTTGTATTTGGGTTCCGATCAATTTAGTTTATCTCGGGCCCATTTTTTATTTGTTGGCGTAGGTGTAGTTGTTTCCATCGGCTCTATTTGTGCACCCTTGGGAGTTTTCTCACGGGTATTTATGCCCGACATATAGGATGAAATTAATATGTTGAGATTTGATATTTTATTTATATTTGCAAATTCCTGTCAGTATTCTGCTGGTTGCCATTTCAGAGGTGAAAGATTCTCCCTATTTGGTATTTATAGTTTCGGTGGGATTCAACCCTCACTCTATTCTGTTATTCTATTGTATCGGGTCTGGCAAATCCAAAGTATCTTCAATAAGATCAATAAGGTTTTCTTCTTCTGGCAACTCTATTTGACTTGCGTATTGTTCTGCGTTTGCAATAATCATTTAATTATCACGAAGGTTACATCATACAACGTCTGGAAAGTAATTCCCAATCAGCGTAAGATCCTTTGGACGGCTCTCTGCTACACCGTACGGCCTTCATCATCATCGTACGAACACCTCTGCCATACCGTACGACCCTCATAGTTAGCACACCGTACGACCTCAACACAACCGTACGACCTTCTTGGAAACTCCGTACGGCCTCCTTCCTTGACACCGTACGACATCCAACACATCCGTACTGTCTTCAGCAACTCCGTATGACCTTCTTCATTGACACCGTACGACATCCAACACCTCCATACGGCCTGCAACAACTTCGTACGGCCTTCTACCGTACAGTCTCCCTGTTCCCATTCTTGTTCCGTATGATCTGGATTGAGTTGTGTCCAGGTTGTGTGGGGACGGGTGTAGTGTTTCCTATGAGCGTGGTCAGGAACATTACAAAAATAGCCACCCAACAGCTGTTAAAAGTGGCACAAGGAGAAGGCAATCATTGGGAGCCTTTCCTACAATATGCTTTAAATAGGAGAGTTTATACTAGGTGGCACTAACACCAAGCGTATTAATCAAATGTATTTGCTGTTCCTGAAGTCTCCATAACTTGCACATGTTATCATCTGATTCTCTATTGACATGTGGAGTCGCTGTTTTTAGTTTTGAGTCTTGACTATCTAGCATAAGCAATGGTATTAATCTTCTCAAAGATAATTGCATCTCATAATTAGTGCTGCTGATTAATATGAATTTCTGTTCATTCCTTATTACATAGTTACTGCTTGTTTAAGATAAACAATAGCACTGCCTTGCTATTATGAAGTTGCCACCATAAGTTTATCACTGCTCTAACATATTGTTGGTCAGAGACCTGATACATTTTCTGCTCATAAGATCAATGTCTTCGAATTTTTAACGTTGCCTTTATTCTTATAAAAGTTTGCTGCCTTGCATTGCCTTCCTTTTCTTTCACACTAACTTGGTTGATTAAAACAGATTAATACAAGTTCGGTTACCAAAGGGCGGTCAGCCTGAGATTCTTTATTTTAATTCTTTAATAAACTCTTTTGCTGCCTTATTGGTCTTCATCTCTGCCTTATCGCTATCTTGTCTTAAATAAGATCTGCCATAATTAAATTGCTGCCATATAACATCAAATTGGTTTCAATCCTAATATCTCAATAGATTAATGAATCATCATGCATAAACTTCTCATCATCTTTATCACTACTCCAATGATTATGCTTATTATTCTTATATTCTATTATCAACTTCATCAATATATAGTTGTAATCTGATTTTGTTTGGTCTTGTTGGCAACTCATCCATCGATTTGTGGCCTATGGCCTTTTTGAGATTTCCTTGCCATAGATTTTGTTTGACAAGAATGATAATGATGTCTTCTCACCTTTGACATCAACAACAACTTCTAATCATTTATATACCTTTGACATCAATGAAAACTTTTCCAACATTTTCCCCCTTTGTGTTTTTTTGACTACTTTCCAAGAAATTGTCTGGGAACATATTCCTCAATGAACTGTTCTTCATCACCTTGAATAATATTATGAAGATATTCAACAGCATCCATAATATCAGCACATTCACAATAATATACTAAACTTTTAGAATCATTGGGATCATAATTGCAACTGAATTTTTGTTGAATTTCGATTTTTAGAATGTAGACTAAATTTATGCTCTTTTTTTTTATGTATGGTAATTACTTATTTTTGTTGAATGTAAGTTATTTTTTTAATAAAAAATGTGTACTTAAAGTTAGAGTTAATTTTATTTTGTAATTGTAGATTGCTCATAGATGCAATTTCTAGGGCAAAGGAAGTGGTGGAAGAACAAAAACTACAATGGAGGCAATGTGGGTGCACTAATCTTTCAGATGGATGGACGGATGACAAAAACTACATCATCATTAATTTTTTGGTTTCTCGCAAGGATGGTGTGGTGTTTTTGAAATTTGTGGATTCCTCCAACAAGGTGAAGGCTGTTGAAGCTTTGACTCTAATGTTAGAGCAAGTTGTAATGGAGGTGGAAATTGATAATGTGGTGCAAACTATAACCGATAATGGAGCAGCATATGTTTCAGTGAGTAAGATCCTTAGAGAAAAATATAGAACAGTTTTTTGAACTCCTTGTGTAGTGCATGTCCTTGACCTTCTTTTGGAGGACATAGGAAAACTAGATTGGGTGAGACCTGTTGTAGAGTATGCAAGAAAGATTACAAAATACATCTACAATCATCTTTGGGTTCTTCACATGATGAGAGGATATGCCCAAGGGAAGGAGTTGGTAAGAGCGGGAGTCACAAGGTTTGCAACGATTTTCTTAACATTGCAAAGTATTCTTACTTCGACTTCTTTGAAGCAAATATTTGTGAGTCAAGCATGGCTAGACTCAAGTTATTCGAAGAAGCTTAATGAAGATAGTGTTGCATCTATGGCCTTTGACAACCAATTTGCACAAAGAGCTACAAAGATTGTGAAGGTAACTTGGAAACTTCAAAACTTGAATATTTAATTTTTTTGTATTCAAGTCTTCATTATTTATTTGTTACTTTAATGATTAATCTTTTTGTACTTTTCAATTGTAGGTATCGAAGCCCTTTTTTTAGAATTCTCTACTTGGTTGATGGGGATCAAACCCCAATGGGATATCTCTATGAGGCCATGGATAGGCCTTCGACAAAGTGTTGCATCTATGGCCTTCAACAACCAATTTGCACAAAGAGCTACAAAGATTGTGAAGGTAACTTGGAAACTTCAATACTTGAATATTTAATTTTTTTGTATTAAGTCTTCATTATTCACTTGTTACTTTAATGATTAATCTTTTTGTACTTTTCAATTGTAGGTGTCGAAGCCCTTTTTTAGAGTTCTCCACTTGGTTGATGGGAATCAAACCCCAATAGGATATCTCTATGAGGCCATGGATAGGGCCAAGGAGGCTATAAAAAATTTCTACAAAGGGGACAGCCTCAAATTTGACCTCATATGAGAAATTATTGATAGGAGGTGGAATAATCAGCTCCACCAACCCATTCATGCTACAGGGTACTTCCTCAACTCTCGTTTTCGCTTCTCACCATCCTACTCGGATCCCAATGGAGAGATCATGGAGGGCCTTGCTGAATGCATGCAGAGGATGATACCCAAGGTTGAGGTGAGAGACCTCATTTATTCCGAGTTGGACATGTACAAGAATGCATGGGGAAATCTATTTTCTTCAAACATGGTGAAGAGAGGAAGAAACACTCAAACCCCAGGTATAATATTTGGAATTTTGGAGTCTTTCACATGCATGATAAGTAAATAAAAATAAAAATTGGTTTTTACCTTGCTTTCTAACTCTTCAATATTTTATTTTGCAAATGCTTGGTGGTGAATTTGGGGTGGAAATGTCCCAAATTTGCAAAGACCCGCCCTCCGAATCTTATGCCAGCATTGTAGTTCATCCAGTTGTGAGCGCAATTGGAGCTTGTTTGACGCCATCCACACGAAGAAGAGGAACAAGTTAGCGCAAAAACACCTCAATGACCTTTTCTCTGGGAAATATAACCTTTGGTTGTGCACAAGGAAGGTAGAGCAAACACCAACTAGTCCAACTTGATTTGGATGACATAGATCCTTACTGTGATTTTGTTAATATTATTGTAGCTATGGTCGGATTCTACAGGTCGACATAGATAACATAAATGTCTTTTAGGCCTATGAGCCTTAGACATTTATATGAGCCAATTCATTAACATAATTGTATATTAATTATATAATTAATTATATGAGACATATATATAATTTATTTATATGAGACATTTATATATTAATTATATATTTATATAATCAATGGGGCCAACTTGGAAGAGTGAGACCCTTGGTGAAGGAGCACTACCAATAGATATAAAGGAAGATTGAATCTTCCTCTTTTGAATCCAACGCACACAATCCTACAGTAGAGTGAATTAGAAGAAGAGTACTCGGGGGAGACAATCGGGTATTGTCTATGGTTGGGAGGGCAAATCATTGGCTGTGGTTAAATGAGGACCAAAACAATAGATTGGACATCATAGGAGCAGCCTCTATTGTTTATAGAGGATGAGATCTACGATTTGCAGAGGCAGGCTATGGAGGAGGGTCAGTAAGAAGAGGAAGAAGAGGAATCCTCTAAACTAATGAGGAGAGAAAAGAGAACAAAGAAAAATACTCCGCAAGCACCTCCACATGAGCCCCTATAGTTTGAAGCAATCTTCAATGCTATTGCACAGTTTGGAATTTTGAAAGAAACTGTAGATCTCTATGCAAAGGTGCTTTATATAGACAAGGCTATCATTGAAAAGGCCATAGTGACATACATGATGAAATACAATGTGGCTCTAACTGAAATCATTGATCAACTTCCAAAAAGCCTTGCAGATACACTAAGCGATAAAAGGAAAGAGTCAATAAAAGAGGATACTAAGTTAAGACAACAAGCACTAGACAAGGCCGATCCTCTATCACTCGAGAAGAGAAAGACAAACTATCTCAAAGACTAGCACAAGAACTCAGAACAAAGCAAAGAGTAAATACTATAATGAGCATGGAAAAGGACAGTAGAGAAACAATAGAAAAGGAAATAGTGGAGAAGACTACAAAATCTTTGGAAGAAATGAAGTGGGCTGAAGTGGCATTTGAAGAAAATACTTTTACACCTCTTCTAGACGTCTTTGTGTTGACTCAAAGACCTTTTCATCTTTTGATGTTCCCTCTTCAACGAGTGTTGAGCTTGAGAAGAATTATGAGCAAAAAGGAGACTTCTCCGGTGAACAACATGCAGCAAAGCTTGGATGAACAAATGCAGGGCAACAAGGAGAGAGAAACAATAGAAAAGGAAATAGTGGAGAAGACTACAAATTTTTTGGAAGAAATGAAGTCGGCTGAAGTGGGATTTGAAGAAAACACTTTTACACCTTTTCCAGATGTCTGTGTTGCTAGACATGCCTAACTTGTTTTCACAACTCATAGACCTGTCATCTTTTGATGTTCCCATTTCAAGGAATGCTGAGCTTTAGAAGAATTCTGAGCAAAAAAGGAGACTTCCCTTCTGGTGAACAACATGTAACAAAACTTGGATGAACAAGATGCAGGGTAACAAGGAGAGTTGAATGTTCCTTCTCTAGGGAACATAGTACAAGATGAAGGTTAAAATCTCCCTCCTCCGGTGAGCTCTGAACAAGTAGATGACAGCAGCAAGGTTGGTGCTAATGCTCAGGATACTGCAGATAAGACAGTTGAGAAGCAAGTTGATGATGCTTCTAAGGGAAGAGGATCCTCATCTCCGTCCACAAATACTTTCAAGGACCTGTTAGCCCTACAAATGCAGTTTCAACCAGTTGTAACTCCACAATTACTTCAACTGCCATCTCATGATTGATAAATAGATCCGTCCAATATTTTTTCCCTCCACAAGATGCAACATGGAGACATTTTGCATTCTTCAGCAATGTTAGACGCAAAAAGGGACTGTATCATATGCAGATGACATGCATCTTCATAACAATTCTAGTCCATGTTATCAATCATTTTAATGACATGTTGAATTTAGGGATTTGAGAACTTCCTCTAGCACTACCATAAAACATTTCTTCAGGGAGTTGTAGCTTCCTTGGGTTGCAATCCTAAAACAATGTTTTAATATTTGTTCATATATTGTGAGATTTCATACTGTGGGTTTGCCCTTGTTGGGTTTTCTAGGTAAATCTGGTGTCCTTGTGAGCATTGATGTGCTGTATGCTTTTCTTCCTATATTTCATTTTGACTGAACTGATTTTAAGTTATTATAGCAAATTGGATTGATTGAATTTAAATAAATACCCCCGCCTCCTTAGTATTTAGGTGTGTTCATCAATTACAAGGATCAATAACGCATGAAAATTAAATGGAATGTTCTAGAGATGATATTATATGATCTCAACTGCAACTGAGGATTATTAATTGTGGTGTCTTGTGTCATTGATGGCTTGAATGTTCCTACTGTTATAGATATGAATTTATGAGACCATGAAAATGTAGGTGTGGTGAATTGTGGCTGCAAATTTGACTCACACTAACACACAATATCCAGAAAACAAGTACCTGCAAAACAAACAAACAGTAAAGATAGTATTTTGTTCGATGCAAGATTGCTCTTATATCTTGGGTTTTTTGCATTAGCTTCCTCTTTCATGATCCGTCCATGTCTTTTGTACTTTTGGGAAGCCAAACAAAGAATAGCCTTAAATCAGTTCAATATAAAAAGGATGTGAATGTGGAACTATCAATTGCACTGGGTCAAGTTTTAGCAAAGATGCTACAGCAATTAAATTCAAACAAGATGTTCAAGATTTCTGTTCAAGAATTCTTATCATAAAGTTCATTTTTTTTACTCTTTTCTTGCTTGTTTTCCAAATTGGTAGACCATGTTTGGAAAGAGGTTATGATGCACGACAAGCTCTTCTGAATTAAATGATCAATGTTCCTTTCATATCATATCACATTTGAGAACATTAATGATCTCAAATATGCATTTATGAGAGGGATATTGCTCTATGAAAATGTTAAGCTTACTCTAATTTTATGAACAAACAATTTTAATAGGTCTAGAATCCCTTTTTCAATCTGTTAGCTGATCCATTTATGCATTTTACAACTGTGGTTCACCCCATACAATAGGATTGATCTTTTGGATGATCATGAAAATTCATCCTCAAGTCTTATTGAGACAAAGGGGAATAGCCAGGGTATACAGGTAAACGGATATGTTGGAAGCCAAAAGGATATTGTTAAAGGTTGGTTATTGCATGCAAAAATAGAAGTGGATTATGAATGCATTAGCTTGCAATCCTCTTGTTTAACAATTGAACAAATTTAGACATTTTTGTCCTTTTCTACAAGCCAAGGCCAACGCTTAAAATTCTAAATGACCACAAATTGAGTAAAATTCTAAGGGATGATTTCAGAAGGAATCAGGATTTGACTTGTGGATCATAAGGTGATCAGTGATGACTGACAGAATGTTTTCCTTAGAGTTCACTGTACATCACTAGTTTTAAATAGTATATTGATGATTTCTTGGAAGCCTTGCTCTAGAGTTAATTGGAACCCTATGTTTCATAAGGACTCACAGCACTTACTCTATATAGCAGTTTTCTAATCCTATTCAACTTATCGAATGCTGACATGGGGAAAATCCACTTAAGAAGTATAGGACGTTTAACTTATTTTGAATGACTTTGCCTAGGAAAAATCCCAAAGCTGATATGGTTGGAGCCTTCATTCTTTTCTTTTGTTTGTCTCATTTGCTTCTTTTTTTCAGTGTATGTTTGAGCATCAAAGGTATTTTATAATTTAGAGAATTGAGATAGAGATTCTAGACAAATCAATCTGCCCGGTATGTAAATTTGGATGTTGGGTTTAACTTCTGTAGACTTATCTGAATCTTAATAGTCAATGGTACAAAAACACTGTCTATGTTGGTATGCAAGGTAGCCTCTCAGTAGAATTGATGGGAAGAACTATTCTAATAATATTTTGCTGGTATTCTTACTCCCCATTTTATGTATTCCTTGATTGCATTGTAATTTTATAAATCTACTTTTTGGAAACTAACCTGAAATTTGTAGGTGGGCACAAGAAGAGATTGTTCCTGAACTTGTTAGTCGAATTGAACCAAAAGAAGTAGCAATGAAGGTCATTGATCTTCTCGAATCTCCAAAAATGTTAAAAAATATGCGAGCAACATTATTGAGAGTGAGTAGTGAAGTTAAGCAGAATTATGAAGAAAATGAAGCAGAAAACAAAGATGATCCAGCCATTGCAATTTGTCATATCGCCTATGAGTTGATGAATACCTGATTTTCTTTTTGAGCTGGAATTTATCTTCTCATATAAGTGAACCATTTGACTGATCTTGAATTTATCATGTTTTAAGACGACAGTTATTCAATTCCAATGCACATTAGGAGGCTGAAGTTATGTTTATGATATTGTCATCCCTGTGATTACTAGTAGTCTTAATATCTTGTATATAGAGAGAGAATGATTCCAAATTCTAGGAAATATGATATTGATTAGCTGACTGCTTTTCCAGATTACCTTCTCTAGAGAGAATATTTGTTTTTCTTCATAGCACACTCTTCTTAACAGGCTCAATCGAACTTCTGATGTTAACTTTAAGCTGAAGCAATACAGAAATGCATTTTTAACATGCACTCCTTTGGGAATCTGAACTTCGCTCAAGAGAACATTTTCCTAGGGAGACAAATGTATTGAAACTTTGGGTTGGATTTCAATAATATTGACTTGCAGATAGAAATTGAGGCCAATTAAGATTTATGAATTTGTTTCTTTTTGAAATAAGATGTGTTTAAAATGGATGATAAATTCATAGCTTCTTTGACTAGTTAGTTGTTCTTGAGGTTTTTTGGCAACCAATCAGTCTTATAGAAAGCACTACTAATGAAAATTTCATTCCATATGCAACAAAGACCAATAAATTGATAAGGAAGCATTTTTTAAAAGAACTCATTGAAGTTTCAGTAAGCAGTCTATAAGTAGCTATTTTCACAGTGGTATATTACATTAAAAGTCTATGACTCTATACAACCATTTACATGAAGTTGCTTTCCATAGATCACTTGGCATCTAGGTTTGGCGCAATAATAAGAATCTTATATTACAAAATATCGATGGTCACTTTTGACTCACCTATTTATGGTGGTTTGATAGATTTACTACTGGTTTGATGAAGCTCACAAGTTAAATGGATATGGCTTTTGCATGTTCTTTTGATTTTGAATTTTTATTAATTTCTAATCCTAATAACATCTTAAAAAGAAAGCATACTTGTAGTTTCAAGTAAAGTTTTATTTTTATTTCTTTTGTTCTCAAAGTTATCTATTTGTATGCCAAATGTTGAATATGTGAAGCCCAATAGAAAACCTTTTGACTTCTTATTTTTCCCTCCAGTTTCTTGTCTATTTTACTTCCTTTAGAGATGGATATATTTGTGGATAATGTAATCAATTGGCATTATTGCATAGCTGACGTAAGCTTTCTGCTGTATGTAAACCAAACAGTACTGATATTGATATAGAGATTTCCCCTACTTTGCGTAGATATAGCCAATTTGGTGAAGCATGTAAATCTGGTGTTTCGTGTCTCAATTTGTTTGTATGTTTCATTGTTTATTTCTGATTTTGTTAATTGTTTTTATTCACACATTGCACTCAAAAGTAGTATTAGAGCTCGGTGAAGAAGCTGATTGGGAGTTTGTGAAGAATTTTTGGGAAGATGGAAGAAGCGTATAAATGGAGAATTAAAAAATTCTCATAGTAGAATTTTAGATTCTAGAAGATGCATATGGAATCATTGCTGATTATAGAAGAGCTCTCACTCATGGTGGAAGGCAAAGCCAAGAAGTCAAATATGATGGCTAATGAGGAGTGGGAGAAATTGGATAAGAAGGTGAGAGCAACCATCATCCTCTCTCTCTCCACTAATGTTCTATTTAATGTTTTAGTTGAAAAGACATTGAAAGGATTACGAGACAAATTGCTTGATATGGATGAGATAGTTCTGCTTCAATCAAAATTTTCATCATGAAGTTGTATAATTTGAAGATGCAAGAGGGAACATGTCCAAACATCTCAATGAATTCAATTCATTAATCAACCAACTTTTTTCCGTCAACATAAATATGGATGACAAAATCAAAGCCATCTTGTCATTGTGGTCTCTACCTGATAGTTGGGAAGTTGTAGTGATGGCAATCAATAATTCAGTTTTTGGGAAATGCTTACTTGAGTTTGATGTTGTCAGCACTCTCCTTAGATAAGGCACGGGGAAGAAAAATCAAGGAAACTCATTGGGGGATGCCTTGTTTTTTGGCAATAGAGGGAGGCCTCAAGATAGAGGCATAAATAGCAAGAGGAGGAGATCAAATTTTGCAAGGAGATCTAAGTCTAGAGGAAGAAATGGAGGTTGTTGATTTTGTGGCATTAGGGGGCACACCAAGAAGAATTGTTGGTCATATAAGAAAGTGTAGATTCAATTAAAGGACAATAAAGTGAACACCAGAAGCTGAAGAAGCTTAAGTGTTGTTAGCAAGAGAAACTACAATAGATTTATGGGTGTTGACTCTAGTGCTTCTTTTTATGCAACTCCATGTTGAGAAACTTTCAAAAATTATCAAGAAGGTAAACTTGGTAGAGTCTACCTTGGCAACAATAAACCATGTGATATAATTGGTGAAGGTGACATAATGCTAACATTGAAGAATTAAAACAAATGGCTAATTTGGGATGTAAAACATGTTCCTAAACACAAAAGGAATCTAATATCTATGGGACAACTTGATGTTCAAGGATGGAGCATCACCTTTTCCTCAAACGTTGGGAAGGTGACCAAAGGAGCCTTAGTGGTTGCAAGTGGCAATGAATTTGGGACTTCATATGTGCTAGAGAGTCATGCTAAAGTGGGAGTTGGAATGGCAGGTGTGGACAATGGGATAGAGCTTTGGCACTAGAGGATTGGACATATGAGCAAAAGGGACCTAAAATCTTAATCAAAAGGGATCAACTTTCACGCTTGGAATCTGTTGATCTAGATTTGTGTGAGCATTGTCTTTATGGCAAACAAAGATGGATCAACTTTGTTAAGACCAGAGATGATAAGACAAAGCCATTGGGGCATGTGCACTTTGATTTGTTTGGTCCTATTGAGGTAACTTCTATTGGAGGAGCAAACTATTTTGTTACTTTTTGTAATCACCGCACTCGTAAATTACGGGTTTATATGCTAAATGGGAAATTAGAGCTATTTAGCAAATTTAAAATGTTGGAAGCTATTCTTGAAAGTCAAACTAGGAATAAAATAAAATGCTTGAAAACAACTAATGGGGTAGAGTTTTACTCTTTGGAGATTGATAGTCATTATGTAGATAATGGCCTCTAACGTATTACAATTGCTGCATTCACTCAAGAAAATGGTGCAACTAAGAGGCTTAATCGAATTATTTTAGAGAGCTCAAAGTATGTTCAGTAATGCAAGCTTGGGCAAGGAATTTGGGTATAGGAGGTTAAGACAATAGTTTATAGAATCAACCAAGGCCCTTTATCTTGTTTTGATGTTGACATTCCAAAGGATAAATGTTTGGGTAGGATTTCCTACAATGACCTATGGGTCTTGGTTGCAAAGCATTTTCTCATGTTCCCAATGAGAAGAGAACCAAATCGGATCCCAAATCAAAACAATGCATCTTTGTTGGCTAGTATGGGTTCAAATTCTGGGATATGGCTGCCAAATAGATAGTTCTTTATAGGGATGTCATATTTAATGAAAAAGTGTTCCCAGGTTTCTAGAACATTTCAAATTTCTAAAATTTGTTGAGAAATGAGAAAGATATCATAACTTTAGTGAGATTATGTTAAATTATCATTTTAAATAAAATAAGTGCATTGACTGTGGAATGATGTACAATGAGAACATTATTCATCCTTTGAACAACTTGACTGTCCATCAAAGATCAACATAATAAAATCATAAGGATCTTGGAAAGATAAAATTTTGTAATTTAAAAATAAGAACTTCTCAAGCACCTTAACCTCTTGTACTTTTTATAACACTTTAATTTTGTGTATAAAAATGAAGTGGAATGAAATACTATGAAAAGAGTAAACAAGATGGAGAGAGGAGAGAAACTAAATGTGTGTAGATGGTGAATGCTAGTAAATTTGCATGTGGTCTACATTGAACTTCTGTTGACAAAATGCAAGAATATTATATAGACAAAAATGGTTGTTGTCCATGGTCTGCAATGTATAGTCATTGTATGAACCGATTTGAAGGAAAAACGATTGAATGAAAGTCAAATAGAGTGGTCTCACAAGACTCTTGCTTTGAAAAAGGAAAATAAAGAGCACAAGGCACCAATACAACAAATTCAATCATTCTAGTTGGTACTCTTGTTGCAAATGTGGCCTCTATAGTCTCTATGGATCTTACTATTGTTATTGGTGTGGCCCCCTCTAGCCGTATGGACCCTTCCTCGTCTATTGTTCCTACTATGCTCCAATCTTCGGCTTACAATGTACAACTTTCTTAGCACTCTGCCCCTTGTGCTAATAGTCTTTCAATTAGAGTTGCATCACTTGCTCCCCTTGTGCTAACAATCTTTCAATTAGAGTTTCACCACTTTCTTCCCTTGTGGTTGGAATCCTAGTGATATATCGTTTGGATAATTGTCCAATGATGTAGAAAGAATAGTTCTTTAGCTTCTCATTCTCCTTCCCATGTTGTGCGTGAGTTGTCTATTCACTTTCGAGGTGGGCTACTAGTTGTTCTGCTAGTGGGTCGTTTATGTCATTTCCTTGTAATGGTAAGCACCTTTATAGTTAGCAAGTTGTTGATCTATTTTGACGCCTATGGGTTGTGGTTGTGTAAGGGTCAGCTCCTTTATTTTGTTGTTAATTTTAATAAAAAACAGATTCAATCATTCATCTTCAACACTCAAGTGATCTCATTAAATGGTTAAAAAAAAAAAACATTCAACTTACTAACTATGCAAACCATTAACTACTAACACATAACTAATAACTAACATCCAATAAATGAACATTAACATGCTAATTCATTATTTATTATTCTATTTCATGCATAAACAATGCATAACAATAGGTAGGAGACCTAAAAAACATAGGCATCTTAGGAGCACACAACCTCTAATTTATTGGTAGTAGAGTTGGGATACAAAGTTAAGCACTCAATATAATCATATCTTTACACTTCAAACCTAAAGGGATATTTAAAAGTACTTAATAAATGGATCAATATAAGAGAAATGACTTGGAACAAAAGCTAGATACAACAAAGGAAGAAATCAAGTAGTTCCAATCTAAGATTGAGGATCTCGAAAGTACTTAATAAATGGATCAATATAAGAGAAATGACTTGGAACAAAAGCTAGATACAACAAAGGAAGAAATAGCTCCAATCTAAGATTGAGGATCTCGATCTATCCATAAGATACTTGGAGTTGAGCTAGATACAACAAAGGAATGCCAATCCAAAATTGAGAACCTCGATCTATCCAAAAGATACTTAGGAGTTGACCCATCTCTTTTGCCATTCATATTGGGAAGACATTGAGCAGTTCTTTACCACCTTCATACCAGTATTAAATTTTTTTGAATAATCCTATGATTTGTACTTGATGGTGTAGAAAGAGATTGATGTTGTGTAGATTTCCCCTTTCACATCTATTCTACGATGCATAAAGAGATTGATGTTGTGGAGCTTTACGTAATACATTTGATCAATGATTTTCATGCCATCGTCGCATAAGTATACTATGCTAAGCCAGTCGAGCTAATTGCTATAGGGATTCAAAGTAAAATTTCTACTACCTGATAGATCAATGATGTCTTGGATAAAGTTATTATGTTGCAATAATGCAAGACACGTCCACTAATTATGGTATAAGCGACGTTGAATAACCAGGCTCACATCCATATCCTTAGAAAGCATTGCTTCCCTTCTCCAATGGATTCAAATGAGGTTTTCACTCCTGGCACAAACTAGGAAAAAAAGGGATTTAATGAGACTGAACCCAATGGATTATCCTCGCACCAATAATGAAGGGCATGTGAGCTACAATTAAGCCAACCACTAACTTGGGGACACCTCTCTGAATTACTGACATGCAGGGACAATAAATTTTATAAGTTGGAGCTACAGGTGTAGGCTGTTACAAAAGATTAACTTGCTCAAGCATGAGAATGAGAGGAATTTTATGGCTTCTCTTAGTGACTTTTAAGGGGTAGTTCTCCTCTTTATATTTTTGTTAATAGTTTTAAGTTTGTACTTTTGTTAAAAACTCTATAGCCAATGGATACACTTTCAAGATCCTTTTATTCTGTAAGGAAAAACCTCCAGGACTCGCCAAGTGTATGAATCCTTCATTGCATGTGGTCGACTCATCTTGCCTCGTAGTTTGATAAAATAAAATACCATTGGACACTTGTGGGATACCTTGCTTTCATCCAATTTTTATCCTTGGATATTGTGATGCCTTTCTACCATCTTTCCATTTCCTTGTTAATGTGTACCATATGCTCCAATCTAGATCCAATTTGATGGTTCACCAGACTTCTACAAATGACATACAAGTTTTTCATTGAGAAAATGTAATAACATGATAATTGGTAAGAAGACATATAATAAAGCTAAAATAGGCTTTATATAAGTATTGGCATGTCCTACTTTCTTGATTGGTTTATTAAGTTATCGCTTATTTAAGGCCACATGATGTGCTATTGGAAATTTCTGGAAAAGAAAAGGGCTAATCTGTTTGAATTTAGTATGGACCTTCTAATTGTCAACTAATAAGTTCATATGGCTTGTGAGACACATAGGCATTGCTATATATAACCACTCCACCTTGCATCTTTGCAACACAATTTTAGCATTTGCAACTTCCTTATATCATCTCAAGGAGGTTTACAACTCTAGAGTAGTAAAGGTCAAGCATTTGTGGTAGCAACAATACATTACCTAGATAATAAAGTTTCACTTACCAATATCATGAAACTGTAATAATAGGCTAAAAATACTTCATAGACCATCTATCAAAGACCATATAGCTATATCCATCCACTAACAAGAACCAATAATAAGGTGTCAAATTCTATATAAAAGTCTCTTTCTCTACATATTTTATATTCAAATGTAATTTGGGCAAACAAATAATTGTGGATAAATAGTTTATGTTATAGAAATTGGCCTGTGTACCAACTCATAGAATGACACTTAATGCAATCAAGTTATTGAGTTTGATACATTAGTTGATTGTCATTTCTCTTTTCTATCATACAAGGGGTCTCTATATATATTTCTACAAGAGCATCCATGTAACATTGCAATTGTTAGTAAACTTAATAAGAAGAAAGTACTATCATAGGTGATTCTTGGCTTTTTCTTTTTATAATTGTTTGTTTTGTATTTTCCTTCTTTTTGATTATTTCATCATCAACTACTAAAATCAAATTCAATAGTTAGATTGTATATTTTTTATGTGAATCTTTATTTTTTTTATGTTGTTTAATTTTACAATCCTTATTATTTTCATGATCCTCCAGCCCAATTTATGACTTAGCATTACATTGGATATGGAGTAGACTTTTAATATTATACATTGTCTTAAAGGGTCTACCCCCTTTGCTAACCCACATTAATACCCACAAGTATTTTGATATTCTTAGCTCTACGTGGTGCATTTGACCTTGAAAAACTATATGACAAAGGAAATGTTGTCATTTGTATCTTGTTCAAAATTTATGACACATAATTAGTAAAACTACATCTTCTACAACACCTTGTCAATATTATAAGGGAAGTGCAATTATGAGAACAAGGTCTTGCATCACCACCTTCTACATGTCAATTATGCCTTATTCCTCTTATGAGTGGTCTCTCTCATTTTCTCCTTGTTATCCTCAATAACATGAGAATACATGGTGGTAATGATATCTAAGAGGTTCATATCACTCAAGTATGAAATAAAATTGAAACCTTCTTGGGCAATGCATTTTTTTTAATATATATAGATCCCTTGATTTAAGATTTGGCTCTTGAGGAGGTAATCTACTAGCAGCGATTCAATCTCCCATTGCATGATTTCTTAATTCTAGGCTTTCAATTTTTGTCTATTGTATGAGATGTCTTTAATGGATAGTGTTCTATTTTTAGTTCTTGCCAAAGGTAGGATATTATTGCATTCATTGAATTTTTTTCCAATTAGTTTAACCAATAGATACATGGAATTAAAAATAATTCAGCCAAAATACTATAGTCTAAATTTTATTTTTATTTTATATAATTATAAAAATACTATTTTTTTATTCTAATTAATTTGTGCAAGTAAACAAATTTAATTTTCCAAAAAAGATGCACTAAATTTCTATTGTATTAATTATTGAGCACAATAATGTCAATCCTTACGTGCATACATATACTTATAACTATTTATTGAGGGATGCGTACATAATTTTTCAATAATAATATAATTTATTACTACTTCAAGTTTAGAATTCCTTTTATTTTGCATTTGGTCTATCCTTTAGTCTTATTTGTGCTAGTCTCTTCAGATTTTTGTTTATTTCTAAGTTCTTATTTATTTATTAACCGATGGGCTATTTATGTAAGAAAGTCCCACTGGAATTTCCATGACTTATGCCGTGAACTATTGTTGTCACCATCTTGCTCACTGGGTTTCTTATTCCCAATGTTAGCTGTGTTGTTCCATAGGCTATTTTTATCATCGTGAACATTAAAAATAATTTCTTTCTTTCTTTCTATACATTAAATGTTTCTATTTCACTTCTTGAAATTGCCAAGAGTCATAGTGATGATGGACATATCGTCATCTGGAGCATTTCACAAAAAGATTTGTCGCTTCTTCCCCAAACAAAATACCCCATAACATCTACTTCTTAAACTAAATTTCAATTGCAATGCTCAATATCCATGGAGAATCGTAATTTCAAACCTAATCTTTATTACTTATGACAAAAATGAAACCTAGAATTCAAGGTCTCTCTTTAGCAAATTTACATGAGAACATGGCAAAGTGTATGGGAAGAGGCAAATAATATTCATGAATAATTTGAAAAATCTATTGCCCTCATCAAATTATGATGATGACATTGGGATTCAACACCCAATGTCATCCTTGAATAACTCCATTTTTTGATCTGGAGGAGGAAGAGTTTCAATCTCATTACATGGATTTGCTTAATGTTCCCCACAATTTTATGAATGGCTTGCCTATGCCTCAGATTTTTCCTATCGATGATTTGCCCAATAATTTTTATTGGATAAAGAAAGGGGTTGCGTCCTAGGTCAAAATGCAAGTGGGTATTCATTGTTGAGCTTCTTAGCCATGAGAACTTCCTTTTATTTTTCCATTGAAAAATTTGTCTAGGTTGTTAGATCCACAATGTCAAAATGCAAGTGGGTATTCATTATTGAGTTTCTTAGCTTTGAGAACTTCCTTTTGTTTTTCCCATTGGAATTTGTTTAGGTTGTTAGATCAACAATGTCAAAATGCAAGTGGGTATTCATTATTTAGCTTCTTAGCCCTAATAACTTATTTTGTTTTTCCCATTGGAATTTGTTTAGGTTGTTAGATCCACAATGTCAAAATTCAAGTGGGCATTCATTATTGAGCTTCTTAGCCCTGCAAAATTCTTTTATTTTTCCCATTGGAATTTGTCTAGGTTGTTAGATCCACAATGTCAAAATACAGGTGGGTATTCATTATTGAGCTTCTTAGCCCTAAGAACTTTTATTTTTCTCATTGGAATTTGTTTAGGTTGTTAGATCCACAATGTCAAAATGCAGGTGGGTATTCATTATTGAGCTTCTTAACCCTCAAAACTTTGTTTAGGTTGTTAAATCCACAATTTTCTCCGTCTCTATTAGTTTTGCTTCAAACCCTAGTGTTATGCAGCGAGTAATGTAAGTATCTCACTTCAATTGAAACAAACTCTTAAGTATCAAAATTTAATTTAGTAATGAAGACAAAATATTTACAAATAGATAATCCACATAGATAAAATCTTGCTAACCCTAAATACAATCACATGAGCCCAAGAATCTTAAATAGAATCATAAGTGCAAATAGATCTACAAATTAACTCTATCACATCCTCACTATTTTAAAAATTCTAATATAGCTATCCAAAATGATTAAGATGATACTATTTTCTCTTCCTAAATTCTTATATTATTATTAGTTAAGGAGAGAGCTTGGTTCCTTCAATATACTTGCATTGAGTATAGTTTGTTTTCACCAACTTTCAATTCACTCCATTTTAATGCATTCACGTGATCGAATTTTAATACTTGACCACAACAAACAAATCCAATTGATTTAGAAAGAAAAAGTTTTCCTCACGTGAATATATATATATATATATATATATGATTTCATAAATATTATATATAATTAAATATAATTTATGCTTCTTTTTACTATACGAACCTTCATAATTAATGTATGGCTTATAATTTTATCTAAATCTCGTCCCTTGGAAAAATATTATAAAAAAATAAAGAGCTCTAATCTATTATGAATCTATTGAATAAAATTGAAATGGAATAGTACATAGAAAAAACTTTAAGTTCATTATATATTATTCTTAATGGTCATATCAAATAATGTACAACTATTTTACATTCTAAAAAATATAATTTCTTGTCTTTTTTAGTAAAATTATTTTATGTTAATATTTGCAATATTTGAATTGTCTTTATGTTCTTTATTTTTTTTTGTAAATAATAAGCTAGATTAATATCTTTACAAGTGCCATGTAATAGTATATTAATTTTTTAATTATTATGTTTTATATGATTATAGTAGAAGTTATAACTTTTTATAATTAATTTTTTTTAATGTAGAATCATTTTGACAGCATTAATGATAGTTTAAATTATAAGAATGGAAATCTAATCATAATCTTAAAAGTATTATGTGTTCCTTTTAACCATAATCTTAATTTTAATTAAATATATTTTAATTAATGATTAAATTACATAATTATGACTATTTATTTTAATATAGTTGTAACAATAAATTATTTTATTTTTTAATTATAATTATTTAAAAAAATTATCAGTTATAAATTATAATTAATTTAAATGCTAATTTAATTTTTTTTTTGTATTATTTCTTAATCTAAATTTTATTTTATTAATATATATTTTAATTATATATGATTGAAATAAAATTATATATATGATACATTATTATATTATATATTAGATTGTATTGTAATATTATATATTTTATATGAGTTTTCACGTTAGAGGCAATTGATATTTTTCCAATTAAATACTATTAAAAATATAATTTACATAATTTAATTATCCACTTGTTACACTTATCACATAAAATATAACAAAAAAATCAATTAATAATTGTTCATATTCTACAATCATTCCTAAAAATTTGTGTATAACACCTCAAATCTATTAAACAAGGAAAAATATTTTTTATAATTAAAAAACTTAAATAACATACATGCAAACTTTAGAATGATAAAATAAATTTGAAACTAACTTTGACAAATTTAATTGTAATTCTTTTATATTAAATTTGTCTTTGATTTTTAATTTTTAATTAATAAGATTTGATAAAAATATTATTTTGTATTATGGTAATAATTGTTATCATTTAACAAAATTTTATATTTATGGGTCATATTAAAAAATACAAGAATTATTATCTTTTTAAGTTAAAAACATGAAATTGATTTAAAAGATATTTTGAAATAAAAATTGTTGAAAAAAGTTATAAAATCATAAAAATTAAAAGAAATTAAATGTTTATATTTGTAGAAGTTGAAATAGAATTAGGTTTAGGATTTGAATTAGGGCTAAGGGTTAGGGTTGAGACTATGATCATAGATCTTAATTGAATTCTAATGACAAATTCTAATTCTAATTTAGATGTAACCATAACCCCAACCCTCAACACTAACCCTAACCATAAACAAGGATAGCATATTAGATTAAAGTAAAATAATATGATTGATAGATTTTAATCATTTATCATTATGGTGATATGTATCTTTATTGTTTTGTTATTTATGAATCATATATTAATTAATTATAAATAAAATTTAAAAAACAAAAAATTGACAAATATAATTAAATTTTTTTGACAAAAGGCACAAAGCCTGTATATATTAATATTTATATAGAAAGTACACTCAGACAAAAGATTTAGGCTCGTAAGAGTCATGATAAAGACATTAAAGTCCCAACTACCAAGCAATGGACATACCAAGGTAAGATATCCAGTAACAAAATGGCTATATAGATACAGAATAACAGACATCATGAACTAAGCCATATCCATTTTACTCGCAAACAAAATAACCCAGAATGTGTGATGGGGTCCCATGAATCTACATTTTGTAACAAATCCCAACTGTTTCTCTTCAATTACTCTTCCATTACCATAGGCTCAACATCATTATCTTCAACCAATGGTTCAACATGCACACCTTCAACGATTTCTACGACCCTAGGTGAAGAACAAGAAGTAATCATAGTATTTTGCATGTCATGATCATCACCCACAATCTATGCAACGACCACATTTAGATCTAGAATAGCAGGGTTAACCATATTTTGCAGCATGTTCTCATGTTCTAACAGCAGTAACAAAGCATTAACCGTATGCTGAATTTACCCAACCAGCTCATCACCAAGTATCCTCCCATTAGCATGTAATGCTTGTCTTAGATGCCTATAATTCTGACGCTCAAGGTTTTTTTAATGTTGTCATAGGCGTTGAGGAAAGCATGTCCATTCAACAGAAGATGACAGGGAAATAACCCACCCACAAACGCATGTCCCTTCCAAAACTCATAAAACTGAACAGCTTTAATAATTTTGTTATCCCCCAGAAAATTTGAACGCACAACCTTTTGAACAATAATGTCCAGCAAAGAAAAAGGCTGAAGCAGGTCCATTGCATTTGCATTGAGATAACATCCGACTATCACGGTTTTTACCGATGTTGAATATAACATCCAACCGACAGACAAAACGACCACGTGATGCCGTCAAGGAATGATTCAACTTCACTATTAGAAAAATTTATGCTGGATTTGCATTATTTGATTCCCCCAAGATGCTCCTGCGTCATGAATCTCCTTCCGAAGAAGTTGACGAACTATGAAACATGGCGACCCTTGGTGCTCTATGCTTCAACTTGCCCTGCACACACAAATGTTTGTTATGTTGCAAAATTTCAACAAAGTGCAACTTCCAGTGAAGCAAAGTTGAAACAAAACCTGCATTGATTAACAAAAAAAAATTTAGAATAAAATCTTCCCTTGGATTTATGTTGATTGCCATTGCATGTTCCATGCGAACTTCTGTGCCTGGAAATAGCTGGCCTCATTTGTTGTGATGATAACTTCGTAGCAAATGACATTCCATTTCGCACATTCGAAAAGACTGTTGTGATGTCATTTGGGGACTTCCATCATTATACAAGCAATTGTAGAAACTAGAATGATAAAAACATGGCCAAAAATTAGGCGAAGCTTTCGTTTTGAATAAGGCATGCAAGGTCCGGGTAACTATGAATGTTAAAATTTTTATTTAATGTGCCAACCTCCTTCAAATCTCCCCCCAAATTTGTGAAATAGTCTGCAAGTTTTTTACCCTCCCTATATGTGTGAGTCAGCATGGAAGAGTTTAGTGTATGCATTGTGTCTCACACTCGTAAGAAATATTTGATATAGCAGCTATAGCATCTCCTATTTTTGCATGCATTTATGATAATTGGTGAATCGCCTTCAATGTGTAAGTTCTTGAATCCCAACTTAATAGCCAATAGTATGCCTTGTAGTAGTTCATAAGCCTTAGTAATATTGTTTGTTCTATGAGGAAGCATAATTTTTTTCCCAACTAGAAGCTGACCAGTATTGTACCTAATACACATTCTTTCTCTAGAAGCTCCTGGATTTTCCCTCGACATACCATCAAAGTTCATTTTGACCCAATGGCATGATGGAGGGTGCCATTTTGATAAGACACCTATCAATTGTTTTTGTTAAAAGGAAGATGTTGGCTGCCAGTGAAAGGTAAGGCAATTGAGGGCCAATTTTTCATAGTAAAATCATCCCAAGAAGTAAATTCAGAAATACATCTCTTAATCTTCTAGACATATGAATTAACCACTTCAGAGATAGACTTCTCAATCATTATTAGAACTCTCTCAATGAGCATAAATTCCTTTATGAAAATTCACTTGTTTCTTTCCCGCTATAAGGACCATATGACTATTGATGGAATAATCCTCCATCTGCAAGCATATAATAAATTTTTGTAAAGAATAGGTCAAGCTGGGAACCAATCCCATAGTGAATTGTTTAATGGTGTAAAGAAATTGAGCTTCAACATGACGAAGTTCCAACATTGAATTGCAAATGGACAATGAATAAAAAGATGATCAATTGTTTCAAACTCAAAATCACATAATACACACTTTGAAATTTTCTGCTATATTGAATTTGACTAGTCTATCACTAGTTAGGATTATTTTCCTAAGAGAAATCCAAGCAAAACTTTCTGCCTTAGGCATAATCATGCTATTCTAGCAGAAAGAGTAAGCCCTCTATGATGGCTTCCTATTCTATAAACTCTGAATAACAAGTTATATTTCTCTGGATGCTACCATAAAGTTCCACATGGTTGAACCTTTAGGTGGATCTGAGACAGTGAAGATTCTAGTTGGCAATGAATTATCCAAATACTTAGCTTGCATGATTTGGCACCAAATAGAAGAAGGGTTTGAATATATTCTCCAAATCAACTTTCCACCAAAATCCTTGTTACAGTGAGATAATTGATGTATCCCCACCGCTCCCAAGAATTTGTCAAAAGTCATGTTTTCAAGAGAGATGAGTGGTATATTTTTAGCATTTGATATATTTCCATTCCACAAAAATTATGTATCATCTTTCAATCTCGTTGATATCTGAAGCTGAAGTTTTCAAAACAACAATAAAATAATTTGGGATAGCTGCAAGAATTGATTTGATGAGAAATATATACATCCTGAAAGAGATAGCCACCTTGCCTTCCAAGCAGTAATTTTATATTTGATTCTATCAATCATTGAGATCCAATAAGTAGCTTTAATTTCCCCTAAGAAGAAAGGGATACCTAAGTATGTACCTGGAAGGTCATCTGATTAAAACTGAAAGACTTGAAGAATCCTCCTTCTAACCATTGGTTTTGTATTGAAGACACATATTTTGGATTTTTATTCATTAATCCTTTGGCCTAAAATACTTGTGTAAACATCCAACACATTCTTGATCTCTTGTGCTTCCCTTAGACTTGATTCACCATACAATAAAGTGTCATCAACAAAAAGATTGTGCATGATTGAAATAGGGGTATTTGGAATCTGAATACCATGCCACAAACCTATCTTTTTTTTATGTTTTATACTTCTACTAAGTGCTTCAGCCATTATGATAAATAAAAAAGGTGAAAGAGGATCTCTATGTCTAACCCCTCGTGAAGCATTAAATAACCTAGGAGTACCATTAATGAGGACTGAAAACAAGCACCTAATAAGAAAGAGTGAATCCATCTGTACCATTTCTGTAAGAAACCAAATTTTCGCAAATCATGAGAAGGAATGCCCAATTGACCTTGTCATATGCTTTCATCATATCCAACTTAACAATGAAGGATGGAAGCGTGGACTTATGAATGGAATGTAGAACTTCATGAGCAACAAGGGCCCCTTCCATAGTTCACCTACCTAGAACAAATCCACCCTATTGTAAAAATATTATTTTGAAATAAAATTATGAAGTCTGAGATAAATAGCTTTGGTGATGATCTTGTAGACTGTATTACAAAGTGAAATAGGCCTAAATCAGCAAATATTTTGGGACCTTTTTCTTTTGGTAAAATTGCTAAATTTATCACATTAAAGGACTTCAAAACTATCTG